>CM037871.1:51050199-51650199 GCA_021292105.1 Anadara kagoshimensis | reverse complement strand
TCAAGGTGAGCATTACTTCACTGAAGATATGCGTTATTGAAAAGTTGAGTTAAAAATATGTCCATAAAGATAGCAATCTGTTCATGGGTAATTTTGAAAATGGTAGTGAATGGCCCTGGTCTACACTAAACTCTACGTTTTTTCTGATAGGGAATGATAGATAGTATATAGAGAATCTTATACATGAGTGTTTTTGCAATGTGAATTTATTTAACGAGTTAAATGATTTTTATACAATGAGTCTTACACTCATGTAATTATAAGATTTCATCCTTGAAAAAACGTTTTTTCGTGAAAATACAACCCATCTTCTCTATAAGACAAGAGTTAATTAACCACAATAAACAGACGTCTCATACATGACTCGTACGTGCGTCAAGAGTACCGCTAAATTTTCATGGGTATAATGTCAAACATCTAATCTTAAATTTTCCATATATGTAGAAGAAATGCAGAAAACCAACATATTTTACAACTTATATGATTTACATTTGAAACTTTATGACAAACGTGATGACTTTTTCTATTGTCAACTTTCCTTTTTTATGCAGCAATATACCTGCTTCTCCTGCTTATGGTGTATTTGTTTCCCAATTCATACGCTATGGTAGAGCTTGTTCCCACTACGGGGACTTTGTACAACGAAGTAGGCTGCTTGCAAATAAATTGTTGACTCGGGGATATTGCAAGCCTAGGCTTATCAAGGCACTCAAATAGTTTTATGGCCGTCATCACTGTACTGTCGATAAGTTTGATGTCTCTGTGTCTAGGATTGCCCTGGATATATTTGACGTCTCATAGTTCCATGTTCCTTTCACACAATTACACACGTGGCGGGTGTAGCTAGCTAAACGGGAGGTGTTTACCCTTCCGGAGCACCAGGCCTCACTTCCCTAGTGGAAGTTCACGTGTCTAGCCTGACTTGTCAGTTTCAAAGTTTTTTTTATTTTGCTTCTGGATTGTGATTCGGACATGGATTATATGTTTGTTTTTGATTTATATGAGTTATGTCAGTGAAACAGACAGCATCATAGCGCGCACATCTGAATGTCACGCGCTTGTTACAAATCGCGAAAACAATTATTACACGTGTGTAATATGATTTTTATTACATGGCTATATTGTATGGAATATTGAGGAGATTATATAATAAAGATACATACGTGATACTGATTCTCAAGGTTTTTAACATGTGATAATCTTCTGTAACCCTAAAACAGATAATTAAATCGAATTTTGAATATACATGTATATATAAAAAATGATATAGTTTTGTAATCAATTGAAATGTCAAATGTTTTTTGTATATTATTAAGGTGTTGGAAAATAAGTTGTTGAAAAAGATCATAGAGATTTATAAAACCGAGTCATTATTTGAAAATATTGATTTGCTCGAAATAATGGATTTTATGTGTAATAGATCTGGTTAAACTGGGAAAACATTTATTACGTAATTTTGCAATAGTATTTCGTATTTTTAAATAGTATTTCGAAATAACTTATTATTGTTTGGAATACGAAATAACGATTTAGTGTTTCGAATATAAGATATTCGAAGTACTATTGCGAAATTACGACATATCAATTACACAAATACGAAATATTATACGAAATTATGAATTGATTTGTTTTATACATTTCAATTAACGGGCGCGGTAAAATTTGTGCTTAAACGTGATTACATTAATCGAGTTTTTGGACAATAAGGCCTTGCATTATTAGTCAGGGGGCAGATCTCAAAAAGTAGCCTCTTTATTGACCCCCCTAAACTTTTTTGTTAAAAGCAGGAAACATGGTGGATCTTATTGCCCTATATGTACTTAGTCACGCTAGGTATGTTTCCACCTTGACTTTTTCCGTTTAATGAAAATATGGCTGACAATCCAAGATGGCCGCCAAAAAAGATAATTTAAATATAAAAATTCAATATCAAATCAACCACTTAACCTTTTAAGTTGAAATTTGTTACTTGATCAATTAAATTTATACTAATTTTCCATGAATAAACATTGGTTGTAAAATTCAAAATGGCCGCCATTTTTAAGATGGCCGACTTATAATCATCGTGCTGCATTTTAAATCAAATACAACAAAGGTTGTCATTATTTTATGACATAAAACCTATGAATTGTTTTTAATATATATGCACTTAGTTAGGCTAAGTATGTTTCCACCTGGACTTTTTCCATTAAATGAAAAATGGCTGCCAAGTCCAAGATTGCCACCAAAAAAGATAATTTTAAAATTAGAATTGAATAACAAATCAACCGCTTAACCTTTTGAGTTGAAATTTGGTATTTGATCAATTAAGTATTTATACTAATTTTTCATGAACAAACTGTGGTTGTAAAATTCAAAATTGCCGACTTATAATCATCGCGTTGCATTGTTTTAATACAATAAACCAATATTTTGAATTTGTTTATATATATACTAGTTAACTGGCTCCTTCAAAAGCCTTTACTTTTATTACTTGATTTACATCCACAAACAACTGTGTAGTAGATTGTGTTTTCACAATAATTAAACTGCACAATCATCACAAGGATTCAACAGTTCCACATTCATAAATATTGAAGGTCAATTTCTCAACTACTAACAAGAGTTAATGGTTGTTTTTACTGAGGAAATAAACACAGAATCCAAACCATTTTCTGATAATTTATGTGTTTAATGTGCATGACCCGTGGCAATGACGGAACATATGACAGTGAAGTCCACGAAGGTTTTTGTTGAGGATTGAAATGGATTACAAACAAAGGAATCTACCCTTGATAACAGCATTAGCGACTTTATCGTATATTCATAAGCTTTTTCGTTCAGAGTTTTCAAGCTCTGTTATTTGTTTGAACACTTCCCATGCTGGAAGCTCAATCACTGTCTGTTGATCAAATACCGAGAGATCTAAATCTTTTTCTTCTGATATTTCTTATTGACTCCTGGAAATTTCGGTTTCTTGTTTGTTCTAGTACTCACTTAAACCTTACTGTTTAGTTATGAAACAAAACCAAGAGAATAAAAACATCTGGTCATTATACGTCATTCTATCCACCTCGCTCGGCATAAGGAACAAGTTTGAGTCTGCCTATTTATGGTTTGCACAAAGACCTCATGTATCCCGCCCTGTACTCGAGAATGTAGTATTTGGATTCGCAACCCGCCACTAACCACCGGCGCCTTGCCTAGTACTTTCTTGCTCAACTCATTTCATATAAAAAATGAAGCCTTATTCTCTCCCTTAATTATAAAATTGTTCAAATTCTCAGCAACATAGAATTCTATCTCTCTTCTGTATTCTTTAAATCTGTTTATACAAGGGTGCAAACTGATAGCAAATGAATTGTTGATGAGGGATAGTGCAAGCCTTGGCTTATCAAGGCTTTCATAAAGTTTTATGGCTGTCATCACAATATAGTGTGGTAACTCTGTATCCGAAAATACCATGGATATGTGGCGTCCCAAAGTTCCATGTTCATTGAGTGTGGGGTGCTCAATTACCCTTCCAGGTCACTTGTTTTTAATTTTCTGGTGGATGTTACTGTGTTAAACTTCATTTGAAAGTTTTTTTTACTTTGCTTCATAATTGTGATTTTGACATAGATTGGTATGTTTGTTTTAAATTTATTTGTGTCTGGTTCAAGCCTTTATAAAAGCAAACAATCTACTCTAACAATATTTTCTAAAACGATACTTTGTGGTTGCTGCGAGACAATCTTCAAAGTGCATATTGTAATTTCCCAATACTGTTAACCATTGTCGTGCCATATATTATCGTACAGGTCTTTATATTTTTCGGTAGCATTATGGAGTTTCAAAAATCAAAACAATAATAGCTAAATAATATCATTGTGCCAGTGAAAGCTGGAAGAGGTAATGGTAATAGTGATATACTGGACAAAAAGAAGTAACTGTATTCTAAGTAGGTAGTTTCTGACCAATCAACAAACATCTAATGTAGCAACAGATAAATGATGTCATCCAGATGTGTTCAGAAAATGGTATAAAGATTTGTACCATGTAACAGCATTCTTTGACAACTTTGTAGATTTGCAGATTTACAAAGTATCATTTCAGGAATAGTGATAGAGTAGATGTTTTGTTTGATTGATATTTTGAGCATTCTATAAAGTCTGACAAGAAAAAAAAATAATCAAAAACAAACACAACAATCCATCCACAAATCATAATCATAGAGCATTAAAACCAGTAAGAACGGGTAAGAATAATTCGATTTAAAAAATAATACATGTTCTGCAGAATAAAGATGCAAAGTTGAAAATTGGAATAATTCAATATACATATGGACGAGAATAAAGAATGAATCTGATTTTCTTTAGGTTTATATCAAATGAGTTAAACAAAAAGAGTGTACGGTAAGCAGTTGGTGGTTAGGTCAGGGTATTTTTTGGGATGCAAATACTACATTCTAGAGTACATGTACAGGGCGAGGTAAATCAGGTCTTTGAGCAAACCATAAAGAGGCAGACACAAGAATTGTTCTTTGTGCTAAAAAAGCCAAAGAAACAGATAATGGTCAGACGCTTATTCTCTGTAGCGATGCAGATGTTTTTGTTATGGTCTTGGTTTTTGTTTTACAATTAATATTTTGGAAATATAAGATTGTTATTAAATCCTATATTTATAGCTGTTGAATTGTTGAACCGGGGGAATATCTTATATTCTGATCATACTTATATAATAAGTATAAGGGATATACGTATAGAATATATTGTTGCAAGGTGCTTGTGGTTGTTAATCGTGTTGCTGTTGGACCTCTTTGAATGTTGAATGAGCGAGATGACTATTTTTTACTGCAGACATCAAAGTCATATCTATTAAATTGATTCAAATGAACTTTATTGAAAACTTGAAAAAAAATTTCAAGCTTCGTTTCGGCTTCGTTATTTAAATTATTTAAATTATATGAAAAAAGTTTAAATAGCTGTTATGTAACATTTTTTCTGCAATATTTTCGCATCATATGTGTGTGTGTGTAGATAGATATATTAAATAAATTAATAATTAATTATATCATAAAACAATGAAATCCATTGTTGTATTGATTTAAAATGCATTGCGATGATTATAAGTCGGCCATCTTGAAAATAGCGGCCATTTTGAATTTACAACCACAGTTTGTTCATGAGAAGTTAGTATAAATATTTAATTGATCAAATACCAAATTTCAACTTAAAAGCTTATGCGGTTGATTTGTTATTGAATTTTAATTTTAAAATTATCTTTTTTGGTGGCCATCTTGGATTTGGCAGCCATAATTTCATTAAACGGAAAAAGTCAAGTCGGAAACATACTTAGCCTAACTAAGTACATATATATTAAATACTATTTATTGGTTTTATGTCATAAAATAATGACATCCTTTGTTGTATTTGATTTAAAATACAGCGCGATGATTATAAGTCGGCCATCTTAAAAGTGGCGGCCATTTTGAATTTTACAACCAATGTTTATCCATGAAAAATTAATATAAATATTAAATTGATCAAATACTAAGTTTCAACTTAAAAGGTTAAGTGGTTGATTTGATATTGAATTTTTATACTTAAATTATCTTTTTTGGTGGCCATCTTGGATTGTCAGCCATATTTTCATTAAACGGAAAAATTCAAGGTGGAAACATACCTAGCGTGACTAAGTACATATAGGATAATAAGATCCACCATGTTTCCTGCTTTTAACAAAAAAGGTTAGGGGGTGTCACTTTTTTGGGATCTGCCTCCTGACTATATATCATACCATATACTTACACTTATGAATACAGAGATTATGAAGGCAATATGAAACACAGTAAAAAGTATACAAAATGTGATAAATGCCCATCTATCAGCCACGTGCCCGGCATCATTGTCTGCAATCAATGTTACAATGGCGTGCCAAGCACATACTAGATACAGGAACACCATACTGCCAAGAATGTACCTATCCTGAAAAATAATAAAATTATTTCAAACAATTACCCCAGTAGTATGTATTTTATCAAAATGTTAATGCTTAAATGTAACAAATCAAATTTAGATATAAGGACACGTCAAATTTATATCACTTGCCATACATTGTACTTATATTGAAAAAGCTTTAATTATAGAGGATGATGTATTTATATCTTTAACACCCAAGCCTCGTGTGGTTTTTAGGTTCTTGATTGAAGGACCAGAGAGGGGCTTCAGAAATCAAGTGATCTAAAGCGGAAACACATAGCCTCTTAATGGTTAGGTGCAGTATAAAAAAAACCACATATAGCATGAGAAAGATTGTCGGTTTTTCTCCACCACCACAGAACTGATCATGATTGTCTCTTTATGTGAAAGAGCCTTGACGAAAACATCATCGCTCTATTTTTAGGACCGGAGAAAGAAAGTCAAAATATAATACTAATGTTTATAATTTTAATAACTCACCAATTGTGTTAAGTATGATATTTTTGGTATTGCTTGATTGGCTACAAATTTAAAAGCGACACCTGTGAGCACTAATGTAAACGACAACTGTAATCTGTTCTGAGGTTTTCCTTTGTCAACAGAAAATGTACAGAACGACAAAGAACTGATAAGTGTCTGAAAAAGAGAAGATAATAAATTCATAGTGAAATATGCAATTGAAGTAAATATCCTTGAATAGTGAAATATTATGGACCTATTTTATGAAAGAAACATTCATTTACAAAGTATTGATACAAACCCATTATTTAAGACATACACGAGCACTGAATAATACGACAAGCACTTAACAAGTACTTCAATAATCTGGCATATAGACAATTATATATATATCTGTGTGTGTGTGTGTGTGGTGTGTGTGTGTGTGTGTGTGTGTGTGTTATGTGCATATTAGTGTATGACATAACAATCTTAGCTACCACACCATACTCATACATTCAGAACAACAATCACATTAATTTTATATTTTGGAACAATTTCCTATTAGTCTTTTTAAGGGCAGATATTTTCATTTTTCTTCTGTAATAAACAGTGATCTTCAAGTAAAAACATTTCTTACCATAATTAAAAGCACATTCCACAGAAAGAACCCGGCTTTTCTCCCAGCACAACACCTTGCAACTATACCAGGATTTTTATATTTTGAATTGGCATATTCCTTGGTTGTGACTTTCTGCTGGAATTCTACAAATTCCCTGAGATCCCATTCTTGTTGTTTTCCAAAAGCTTCCAGATGTACACTTGAGAGTTCCTGGTCATCTTCTACAAATTCTACTTCGTCCTCCGATAACTCAGTAGTCAGCAAGATTGATATATCCTTGAATAAACACGAAAATCTATAGCTGAGAATAATCAATTTTGAATTTACACGTGACGGATGTACGTATTTTGACAGGTGATACTTACCCTTCCCGAGCACCCGGTCTCACTTCCTTCGTGGAAGTTCACGTGTTTAACCTTATTTGAACACATTTCAAAGTTTTTACTTTATTTTTTTAGATTGTGATTTGTATATATTTTGGTTACTTAGAGTGGATTATAATAGATATAAATTATTCAACGTTGTTTCCAAATAAAACAAATACATGTTGCATTTATGTCTTTCTAGTTTTTAATTTAAAAGCATTTGGTTCGAGGTCTTCACAGTGCTTCCCATCACCAAGTTTTATTCACAGACATATCCTTATGTTAAAAAAGTCAGTTTGCTTTTAGGAGTTCAGTTGATTTCCCTTCGCTTAAGGTTTTCCTGACATTCTAGAAAAGACCGTCTTGAATTTGCAATGCAAATGAAAGAAAATCTGGATGTAAAATAATCTTATTTCACTCCATATCACAATTAATTTTGATGCGGGTTGTTGTTCTTTGCAATTTAAGCTATCGACAAAGTACGACGATGTCTGTGACGGTGACTATGGTTGGTTGAATTGTGTTTTACGTAAACTCATGATCAGACAATGATCAGCTATTTGTTACGAGGCAGTTTTTAATCAAATTAAAAACCCATGTTTTGAGTGATTTTATATATAAGCATTGTATTAGTGCACAATTTTGCTCTCCCCTAAAATGTCACAGACAAACATGACAAACCACTTAGTCTATACTGGTATCGAGCCACCGAGAAATGACCTACGGCAAGGAAATTCCTTACTTGAGATCAATCTGTGTCGATCCAAAAGCAGTGAGTCGCCTTGAATTTAAGGACTAAGGCCTCCACCACCAGGTCACTTTGATCTCAATAGTGACATATATATCGATGATAATCTACTCACCTGTATGTCATACGGAAATAACGCTAATTCCAGACTTTCGGAAAATATCCCTTTTATTCTATGCTTTTCATTAACATATATAGCACCCGTTTCATCCTTATCAATGACCCTCCATGTCGCATGTTTTGTCTCTGTAAGGATATTCTGTATAACTAGCTTTGGACTCCATTGAGACTTCTGGTCAATGTCAGGCTGTAGAACAGAAAGACAATACATAGATTCATTAACATCATTTCTGGCAATTTAAATGGGTTTGGTATTAAATCGGAAACACATTTAACTTCACAATATTTGATTACAAAGTTATACAGGGTATTACAGCGGGGTGTGTACATAAAATAATAATAATAACGAGTACTAATGTAATGATGGATGCATCATTACAAATAAGGCGCCCAAACGAATAAAAATCAAACCCTGTATTTAGAACACATATTAGGACTTGTACTTTTGTTTTTTTTCCATTTCCATGGCAACGGCTAAAATTTTTAAACCTTTAAATAAGTTCTACATACAATAGAAAAACTGTTGAGAAATTTTAAACTTGTAATATTCTTTTCATTTTAAGATTTAATTTTATATAGAGAAGTAGTACATGAATCCAATTGGTTGAAATTCAAACAATAGGCAAAGTTGATTGACATCACCTATACCTAATATCACAAACCATTGTTTTGATGAGCTAATGATGTGTTGATTTTAAATTAATCCAAGCATTTACCCATATAATGTCATATTGATAACTAAATGCAGCTACCTATCGAATTGAATAATAAATCATGCCCCAGGGATAACTGACCATTAGTGTTGCTTATAAAAAGATTTATCTTGAGAGCTTTTAGACATGGATCAGGGATTACTTAAGTATCCTTTACAATGAAAATTCATGCTTATTGTTTTAATTCTTAAACAAAATGATAGCAACCAGCCCATGAAGAAAACTGTAGTTTGAGGGTGGGGATCTCAAAGTTAGTACCTAGACCTACCTGTGTCCACCCTCCTATTGGAATGCCCATATGGGTTTACTTTAGTATGAATCTATTCAACTTTTCATGAAGAATAAGAAAATATATATGTTAGGGGTGGGGATCTCAACTGATCAAAAGTTAGTACCCAGCCCCGCCTGTCCTCACCCTCCTCTGGAAAACGCCATGGGCATTTCTTCAGTATCACTCTATTCAACTTTTAAAACAGAACCGGAAAATATATAGTTTCAGGGTGGGATATCAACCATTTAAAAGTTAGTACCAAGCCCCGCCCATCCCCACCCTCCATCAGGAATGACCCCATGGGATTTTCTTTAGTATCACTCTATTCAACTTTTTTTGTAGAACCAGAAAATATATAGTTTATGGGTGGGGATCTCAACCGTTTAAAAGTTAGCACACTGCCCCGCCCATTCCCACCCCTCCTTGATACCGCAGGGAAAATCTACTGATACAGACTTGTGCATCTTGAGAATGATCATGAATATATATGGTTTTATAGTACAAAATAAAGTATAAATGGCAAAATTGATCATTATTGTTTTAAGACCCCGCCCTCCTGCCCTCCCCTAATGACCCCATGGGCATTTTACCTCGGCCTCTGGGAGGGATGGGGATCAACCTTCATGTGAAGTTTGGTTAAGATTGGACCAACGGTCTTCTAGAAATTGGTTGGACAAGTTCATGGCCGGAAGAAGAAGAAGAAGAGGAATAATAACGAGTACTAATGTAATGATGGATGCATCATTACAAATAAGGTGCCCAAACGAATAAAAATCAAACCCTGTATTCAAAACATATTAGGACTTGTACTTTTGTTCTTTTTTCCATTTCCATGGCAACGGCTGAAAATTTTAAACCTTTAAATAAGTTCTACACACAATAGAAAAACTGTTAGAAATTTTAAATTGTAATATTCTTTTCATTTTAAGATTTAATTTTATATAGAGAAGTAGTACATGAATCCAATTGGTTGAAATTCAAACAATAGGCAAAGTTGATTGACATCACCTATACCCAATATCACAAACCATTGTTTTGATGAGCTAATGATGTGTTGATTTTAAATTAATCCAAGCATTTACCCATATAATGTCATACTGATAACTAAATGCAGCTACTCTATCGAATTGAATAATAAATCATGCCCCAGGGATAACTGTCCATTAGTGTTGCTTATAAAAAGATTTATCTTGAGAGCTTTTAGACATGGATCAGTGATTACTTAAGTATCTTGACAATGAAAATTCATGCTTATTGTTTAAATTCTTAAACAAAATGATAGCAACCAGCCCATGAAGAAAACTGTAGTTTGAGGGTGGGGATCTCAAAGTTAGTACCTAGACCTACCTGTCCCACCCTCCTATTGGAATGCCATATGGGTTTACTTTAGTATCAATCTATTCAACTTTTCATAAAGAATAAGAAAATATATATGTTAGGGTGGGGATCTCAACTGATCAAAAGTTAGTACCCATCCCCGCCTGTCCCTGCCCTCTCTGGAAAACGCCATGGGCATTTCTTCAGTATCACTCTATTCAACTTTTAAAACAGAACCGAAAATATATAGTTTCAGGGTGGGATATCAACCATTTAAAAGTTAGTACCAAGCCCCGCCCGTCCCCACCCTCTATCAGGAATGACCCCATGGGATTTTCTTTAGCATCACTCTATTCAACTTTTTGTAGAACCAGAAAATATATAGTTTATGGGTGGGGATCTCACCGTTTAAAAGTTAGCACACTGCCCCACCCATCCCCCCCTCTGATACCGCAGGGAAAATCTACTGATATAGACTTGTGCATCTTGAGATACTGATCATGAATATATATGGTTTTATAGTACAAAATAAAGTATAAATGGCAAAATTGATCATTATTGTTTTTAGACCCCGCCCTCCTGCCCCTCCCCTAATGACCCCATGGGCATTTTACCTCGGCCTCTGGGAAGAGATGGGGATCAACCTTCATGTGAAGTTTGGTTAAGATTGGACCAACGGTCTTCGAGAAATTGGTTGGACAAGTTCATGGCCGGAAGAAGAAGAAGAGGAAGAATAATAATAATAACGAGTACTAATGTAATGATGGATGCATCATTACAAATAAGGCGCCCAAACGAATAAAAATCAAACCCTGTATTCAAACACATATTAGGACTTGTACTTTTGTTGTTTTTTTCCATTTCCATGGCAACGGCTGAAAATTTTAAACCTTTAAATAAGTTCTACACAATAGAAAAACTGTTGAGAAATTTTAAACTGTAATATTCTTTTCATTTTAAGATTTAATTTTATATAGAGAAGTAGTACATGAATCCAATTGGTTGAAATTCAACAATAGGCAAAGTTGATTGACATCACCTATACCCAATATCACAAACCATTGTTTTGATGAGCTAATGATGTGTTGATTTAAAATTAATCCAAGCATTTACCCATATAATGTCATACTGATAACTAAATGCAGCTACTCTATCGAATTGAATAATAAATCATGCCCCAGGGATAACTGACCATTAGTGTTGCTTATAAAAAGATTAGCTTGAAGCTTTTAGACATGGATCAGTGATTACTTAAGTATCCTTGACAATGAAAATTCATGCTTATTTTTTAATTCTTAAACAAAATGATAGCAACCAGCCCATAAGAAAACTGTAGTTTGAGGGTGGGGATCTCAAAGTTAGTACTAGACCTACCTGTCTCCACCCTTCTATTGGAATGCCCATATGGGTTTACTTTAGTATCAATCTATTCAACTTTTCATAAAGAATAAGAAAATATATATGTTAGGGGTGGGGATCTCAACTGATCAAAAGTTAGTACCCAGCCCCGCCTGTCCCTGCCCTCCTCTGGAAAACGCCATGGGCATTTCTTCAGTATCACTCTATTCAACTTTTACAACAGAACCGGAAAATATATAGTTTCAGGGTGGGATATCAACCATTTAAAAGTTAGACCAAGCCCCGCCCGTCCCCACCCTCATCAGGAATGACCCCATGGGATTTTCTTTAGTCACTCTATTCAACTTTTCATGTAGAACCAGAAAATATATAGTTTATGGGTGGGGATCTCAACCGTTTAAAAGTTAGCACACTGCCCCGCCCATCCTACCCTCCCTGATACCCCAGGGAAAATCTTGTGATACAGACTTGTACATCTTGAGACACTGATCATGAATATATATGGTTTTATAGTACAAAATAAGTATAAATGGCAAAATTGATCATTATTGTTTTTAAGACCCCGCCCTCCTGCCCTCCCCTAATGACCCCATGGGCATTTTACCTCGGCCTCTGGGAAGGAGATGGGATCAACCTTCATGTGAAGTTTGGTTAAGATTGGACCAACGGTCTTCGAGAAATTGGTTGGACAAGTTCATGGCCGGAAGAAGAAGAAGAGGAAGAATAATAATAATATAATAATAATAAGAAACGGTGCAAAAACAATAAGTCGCCAAACTTTGTTTGGGCGCCTTAATAATAATAATAATAATGAAACGTGCAAAAACAATAAGTCGCCAAACTTTGTTTGGGCGCCTTAATAATAACGAGTATTAATGTAATGATGGATGCATCATTACAAATAAGGCGCCCAAACGAATAAAAATCAAACCCTGTTCAGAACTCATATTAGGATGACTTTTGTCGCTTTTTTCCATATCAATGGCAACGCTGCCATTTTGAAAATTTTAAACCTTTAAATAAGTTCTACATACAAAAAACTGCAGGAAATCCAATTACTTTTTGCCATTGTAAAAGTGACAACAAAAATATGATCACTTAGCATAATTTACAAAATGTATCATTTTCATTTACATGGTATTACATTATTGTAAACATGTTACTTCGTTAACTTTTTTCTATCAAATACCAGGTTTCAAACTTAAAAATATGTTAATCAAATAGTAACACTTATTTCAATCCCAGTATGCATTATCAGAAATTTAAACTTGTATTTTAATTTCATTTTAAGTTTATTTTATATATAGAAGTAGTACATGAATCCAATTGGTTGAAATTCAAACAATAGGCAAAGTTGATTGACATCGCCTATACCCAATATCACAACCTGTTGTTTTGATGAGCTAATGATGTGTTGATTTTAAATTAATCCAAGCATTTACTATGTAATGTCATATTGATAACTAAATGCAGCTACTCTATCGAATTGAATAATAAATCATGCCCCAGGATAACTGACCATTAGTGTGCTTATAAAAAAATTAGCTTGAGAGCTTTTGGACATGGATCAGTGATTACTTAAGTATCCTTGACAATGAAAATTCATGCTTATGTTTTAATTCTTAAACAAAATGATAGCAACCATCCCATGAAGAAAACTATAGTTTGAGTTAGTACCTAGACCTACCTATCCCCACCTCTATTGGAATGACCATATGGGTTTACTTTAGTATCAATCTATTCAACTTTTCATAAAGAATAAGAAATATATATGTTAGGGGTGGGGATCTCAACTGATCAAAAGTTAGTACCCAGCCCCGCCTGTCCCCCCTCCCTGGAAAAAGCATTTGTATTTCTTCAGTATCACTCTATTCAACTTTTAAAACAGACCGGAAAATATATAGTTTCAGGATGGGGATATCAACCATTTAAAAGTTAGTACCAAGCCCCGCCCATCCCCACCCTCCATCAGGAATGACCCCATAGGACTTTCTTTAGTATCACTCAATTCAACTTTTCATGTAGAACCAGAAAATATATAGTTTATGGGTGGGGATCTTAACCGTTTAAAAGTTAGCACACTGCCCCGCCCATCCCCACCCTCCCTGATACCCCGGGAAAATCTTGCGATACAGACTTGTACATCTCGAGACACTGATCATGAATATATATGGTTTTGTAGTACAAAATATAGTATAAATAGCAAAATGGAGCATTATTGTTTTTAAGACCCCGCCCTCCTGTCCCTCCCCTAATGACCCCATGGGCATTTTACCTCGGCCTCTGGGGAAGGAGATGGGGGTCAACCTTCCTGTGATGTTTGGTTAAGATTGGACCAACGGTCTTCGAGAAAATGGTTGGACAAGTTCATGGCCGGAAGAAGAAGAAGAAGAGGAAGAATAATAAAAATAACGAGTACTAATGTAATGATGGATGCATCATTACAAATAAGGCGCCCAAACGAATAAAAATCAAACCCTGTATTCAGAACACATATTAGGACTTGTACTTTAGTTGTTTTTTTCCATTTCCGAGGCAACGGCTAAAAATTTTACAATAGAAAAACTGTTGAGAAATTTTTAACTTGTAATATTCTTTTCATTTTAAGATTTAATTTTATATAGAGAAGTAGTACATGAATCCAATTGGTTGAAATTCAAACAATAGGCAAAGTTGATTGACATCACCTATACCCAATATCACAAACCATTGTTTTGATAAGCCAATGTGTTGATTTTAAATTAATCCAAGCATGTAATGTCATATTGATAACTAAATGCAGTTATTCTATCGAATTGAATAATAAATCATGCCCCAGGGATAACTGACCATTAGTATTGCTTATAAAAAGATTTTGCTTGAGAGCTTTTAGATCAGTGATTACTTAAGTATCCTTGACAATGAAATTTCATGCTTATTGTTTTAATTCTTAAACAAAATGATAGCAACCAGCCCATGAAGAAAACTGTAGTTTGAGGGTGGGGATCTCAAAGTTAGTACCTAGACCTACCTGTCTCCACCCTCCTATAGGAATGCCCATATGGGTTTACTTTAGTATCAATCTATTCATCTTTTCATAAAAAATAAGAAAATATATATGTTAGGGGTGGGGATCAACTGATCAAAAGTTTGTACCCAGCCCCGCCTGTCCCCACCCTCCCCTCTGAAAAACGCCATGGGCATTTCTTCAGTATCACTCTATTCAACTTTTAAAACAGAACCGGAAAATATATAGTTTCAAGGTGGGATATCAACCATTTAAAAGTTAGTACCAAGCCCCGCCCGTCACCACCCTCCATCAGGAATGACCCCATGGGATTTTCTTTAGTAGCACTCTATTGAACTTTTTATGTAGAACCAGAAAATATATAGTTTATGGGTGGGGATCTCAACCGTTTAAAAGTTAGCACACTGCCCCGCCCATCCCCACCCCTCCCTGATACCGCAGGGAAAATCTTGTGATACAGACTTGTGCATCTTGAGACACTGATCATGAATGTATATGGTTTTATAGTACAAAATAAAGTATAAATAGCAAAATTGATCATTATTGTTTTTAAGACCCCGCCCTCCGGCCCCTCCCCTAATGACCCCATGGGTCATTTTACCTCGGCCTCTGGGGAAGGAGATTGGGATCAACCTTCATGCGAAGTTTGGTTAAGATTGGACCAACGGTCTTCGAGAAATTGGTTGGACAAATTCATGGCCGGAAGAAGAAGAAGAAGAGGAATAATAATAATAATATAATAATAATAACGAGTACTAATGTAATGATGGATGCATCATTACAAATAAGGCGCCCAAACGACTAAAAATCAAACCCTGTATTCAAAAAACATATTAGGACTTGTACTTTTGTTGCTTTTTTCCATTTCCATGGCAACGGCTGAAAATTTTAAAGTTTTAAATAAGTTCTACACACAATAGAAAAACTGTTGAGAAATTTTAAACTTGTAATATTCTTTTCATTTTAAGATTTAATTTTATATAGAGAAGTAGTACATGAATCCAATTGGTTGAAATTCAAACAATAGGCAAAGTTGATTGACATCACCTATACCCAATATCACAAACCATTGTTTTGATGAGCTAATGATGTGTTGATTTTAAATTAATCCAAGCATTTACCCACATAATGTCATACTGATAACTAAATGCAGCTACTCTATTGAATTGAATAATAAATCATGCCCCAGGGATAACTGACCATTAGTGTTGCTTATAAAAAGATTTACCTTGAGAGCTTTTAGACATGGATCAGTGATTACTTAAGTATCCTTGACAATGAAAATTCAAGCTTATTGTTTTAATTCTTAAACAAAATGATAGCAACCAGCCCATGAAGAAAACTGTAGTTTGAAGGTGGGGATCTCAAAGTTAGTACCTAGACCTACCTGTCTCCACCCTCCTATTGGAATGTCCATATGGGTTTACTTTAGTACCAATCTATTCAACTTTTCATAAAGAATAAGAAAATATATATGTTAGGGGTGGGGATCTCAACTGATCAAAAGTTAGTACCCAGCCCCGCCTGTCCCTGCCCTTCTCTGGAAAACACCATGGGCATTTCTTCAGTATCACTCTATTTAACTTTTACAACAAAACCGGAAAATATATAGTTTCAGGGTGGGATATCAACCATTTAAAAGTTAGAACCAAGCCCCGCCCGTCCCCACCCTCCATCAGGAATGACCCCATGGGATTTTCTTTAGCATCACTCTATTCAAGTTTTTATGTAGAACCAGAAAATATATAGTTTATGGGTGGGGATCTCAACCGTTTAAAAGTTAGCACACTGCCCCGCCCATCCCCACCCCTCCCTATTACCGCAGGGAAAATCTACTGATGCAGACTTGTGCATCTTGAAATACTGATCATGAATATATATGGTTTTATAGTACAAAATAAAGTATAAATGGCAAAATTGATCATTATTGTTTTTAAGACCCCGCCCTGCTGCCCCTCCCCTAATGACCCCATGGGCATTTTACCTCGGCCTCTGGGGAAGGAGATTGGGATCAACCTTCATGCGAAGTTTGGTTAAGATTGAACCAACGGTCTTCGAGAAATTGGTTGGACAAGTTCATGGCCGGAAGAAGAAGAAGAAGAGGAAGAATAATAATAACGAGTACTAATGTAATGATGGATGCATCATTACAAATAAGGCGCCCAAACGAATAAAGATCAAACCCTGTATTCAAAACACATATTAGAGCTTGTACTTTTGTTGCTTTTTCCATTTCCATGGCAACGGCTGAAAATTTTAAACCTTTAAATAAGTTCTACACACAATAGAAAAACTGTTGAGAAATTTTAAACTTGTAATATTTTTTTCATTTTAAGATTTAATTTTATATAGAGAAGTAGTACATAAATCCAATTGGTTGAAATTCAAACAATAGGCAAAGTTGATTGACATCACCTATACCCAATATCACAAACCATTGTTTTGATGAGCTAATGATGTGTTGATTTTAAATTAATCCAGGTATTTACCCATATAATGTCATACTGATAACTAATGCAGCTACTCTATCGAATTGAATAATAAATCATGCCCCAGGGACAAATGACCATTAGTGTTGCTTATAAAAAGATTTAGCTTAAAAGCTTTTAGACATGGATCAGTGATTACTTAAGTATCCTTGACAATGAAAATTCATGCTTATTGTTTTAATTCTTAAACAAAATGATAGCAACCAGCCCATGAAGAAAACTGTAGTTTGAGGGTGGGGATCTCAAAGTTAGTACCTAGACCTACCTGTTCCCAACCTCCTATTGGAATGTCCATATGGGTTTACTTTAGTATCAATCTATTCAACTTTTCATAAAGAATAAGAAAATATATATGTTAAGGGTGGGGATTTCAACTGATCAAAAGTTAGTTTCAGGGTGGGATATCAACCATTTAAAAGTTAGAACCAAGCCCCGCCCGTCCCCACCCTCCATCAGGAATGACCCCATGGGATTTTCTTTAGCATCACTCTATTCAACTTTTTATGTAGAACCAGAAAATATATAGTTTATGGGTGGGGATCTCGACCGTTTAAAAGTTAGCACACTGCCCCGCCCATCCCCACCCCTCCCTGATATCGCAGGGAAAATCTACTGATATAGACTTGTGCATCTTGAGATACTGATCATGAATATATATGGTTTTATAGTACAAAATAAAGTATAGATGGCAAAATTGATCATTATTGTTTTTAAGACCCCGCCCTCCTGCCCCTCACCTAATGACCCCATGGGCATTTTACCTCGGCCTCCAGGGAAGGAGATGGGGATCAACCTTCATGTGAAGTTTGGTTAAGATTGGACCAACGGTCTTCGAGAAATTGGTTGGACAAGTTCATGGCCGGAAGAAGAAGAAGAGGAAGAATAATAACAATAATAATAATAATAATAATAATAATAATAATAAGAAACGGTGCAAAAACAATAAGTCGCCAAACTTTGTTTGGGCGCCTTAATAACTAGATATTGTAACTGGGATACCAGTTACGTATGATTCCCCACCATCTATAAATAATTTATGGCATATATCTGGTGAAAAGAACCTAGGAGGGTTAGCGCTGGGTTGGAAAAGTCTGTCGCCAAGGAAATCGCCAGTTGTTAATTTGTAAAATTCTGTCGCCAAATTCATTACTGTGTCGCCAAAAAGGGTACTTTTTGACACATACAATATTTGACCTAAAACACTAGTCGAGTCGGGTACCTGTCCCAAAGTTACGGCCCTTCATATATAAATTACAAAATGAATAAAACAATAAATGAACAAGAGATGTTGTTGTTTAGTTATTAAACAACAGGTAATCAACGTTTTTAATGTTGTGTATATATCTGTATATTGCCTTGATGTACGGTTACATTCTAAAGGCAGTTGTGTATGAAGTAGATTTGTACCGCGCCGACCTGGTAAACTAAAAAAATCATACTGTTTTTAATTTTTTAAATTTCTTTGAAAGTTAAAGTAGATTTGAATTAAAGTTTTCGGTTGAGAAAAATCGTATATTGGAAGGCCTTCTCGGCATAGGAAGTGACGTTTTCAATGAATTTTATTGAATAAGAAAACTCGTAGAACCCCTCTCAGGCCTCTGATTTGGCGTCGCCGCGTGTTACAATAAATGAACACGTATGGAAGGGTTTGCGCTGGGCATCGCTAACTTCGATTTTTTTCTTTAACTGGCGACAAAACACGTCGCTTTGCGATTTTTCTGGCCACAAGTTTTCAAAGTTCACCGATATCTTGGTCACCAGTAATCAACAGGTGATAACACATTGAAGCCAGTGACGGATTGGCGAGTGTCACTGAATAAACACAGTAATTAACGACTGAGTTGATTGAGATCGTTGTCTTAGGTGCGAATGTAAGAACTTCTAATGATGGGCAGGTAGATCCAAGTAATATTGGAGCGTGTCGACACTGCCTGAGGATATACCCAGGTGCCCTCCCGATGTCGTCAGACAGTATAAACACCAATGGACTCCGAATTATTGTAAAATCCAAAATAAAATATAATAAAAGTTACCCTTTGTGATGTTTATTTAATATTTTTTCTAAAAAGTTTACTGATTAATAAATTGATGGTTATTCCTATATGTTTAAGGTTCATGATCATAACGATACATCTACTCAGTCAAAATAGTAAAAGACGGACATTTTTATATGAAGCGTGTATGTTAACTCTGTGTATAGTGTGTTGAAATAGATCGACGCTCGCGCTGTATATACAACTGATATATAGTCCGATTTAAAAGACCCCCTCTATTGAAAAAAAACGTACTTTTCAACACGTTAAGGTACATATTAGTTTAGGTGTATTATACGGAATAAATCTCATATTGTTATTTCCAGCATCTAAAAGACTCAGATCTTCATTGCTATATAGATTATTGAGGCGTTTTTGATGCAAAAGAAATAAAGTCGACTCTCGTTAATTCGAAATCGGTTGAATCGAAATTTCGCTTAAATCGAAATACAAATGGTCCCGTCAGATCGCTATGTATTTCTATGTAAATTTGTTAGTTAATTCGATATGCCGAATTTGAAGCGAATTTTCAGTCCAAATTACGAAATATTACGAAAATTCCCATGTTTAAATCGAAGTGAACTTTCAGTCCAAATTACGAAAATTCCAATGTTTAAATCGAATAAAAAGACACAAAAATATTTTAACTTAAACTTGAACAATACCTGAAATAATTGTCCATCTCTTATTTGAAAAGTGTTATTAGTAACAGAGTGGCGGCTTACTCGGAGATTCATTTCCGACTAAAACTACAAATTTTTGTACTGGACATACCGGTCATTAGGAAAGTGTCAGTCAGTAAAATGAGACATTTCATTGGTGTAAACTTAAAAAAGTGGGCAGTCTTCTACTTCAACAGTCGGTGATTAAGATAAAACCCCCAAGCCATTTGATCTATCAAGGCAAATTGTATACACCATTCAGCTCATTGTGTAAGGTTTTAAGTACAGGCGTGTGACGTGACAAGCTGTGGTTTTAAAAATCGCCAAGTTTTTAACGGTCACTAATCGGATTAACTCATAGGTGAAAGCATTGGCTTGGTATAACTAAGGTGTCGTAACCAGCTTATGTCCATTCAGAATTGGTTTCCCCGGGTATTTAACTACGTATTTTATTAAGCAATTTACACCCACCCACCCACCTTCAAGATAACGAAAATGAACACGTCTTGATTATCTACACAGACAACAGATTATTGGTACCAAATTTCATCTAAATCCATCAAGCCGTTCCCGAGATATGCATCAGCATATGGTCTTGGCAGAATAATAATAATAATAATAATAAAAATAATAATAAAAATAAAAATAATAATAATAAGAAGAAACATAACGAAAACAATATGATTCCCCACCTTCGGTGGTGGGGAATCATAATAATAAGAAACGGTGCAAAAACAATAAGTCGCCAAACTTTGTTTGGGCGCCTTAATAAGAAACGGTGCAAAAACAATAAGTCGCCAAACTTTGTTTGGGCGCCTTAATAATAATAATAATAATAAGAAGAAGAAGAAGAAGAAGAAGAAGAAACGGTGCAAAAACAATAAGTCGCCAAACTTTGTTTGGGCGCCTTAATAATAATACAAGCTTAGTGAGTCTGATGTTGTCTTTGAACAATTTTACATTTTCTTTGTCGAAAAAAATGCTAAAAAGAATTTATAAAAAGCAACTTATTAATCTTGTTTTTTGTCTAATAGCTGCTTAACGTTTGATATGTACAACCATCAAATATCTGAAGGTTTTACTTGTTCATTGTTCTTTTTATCTTGTTTTTTTTACTCATCAGGTGAATAATTATTGGTTTTAATTTTTCTGTAACATATGATACCTGTGGTCTATTTAGGTAGTAAAGGCATAATAGAGCATAGTGTTATTTTTGTCAAAGTAGTATTTTTAATTTTCTTATGCCATTTAAAAATTCACATAGACCTCAAAAGAAGCCTTTTTCCTATACTTACTGCGATTATAATTTTCCTCATTAACCTTTTTAGATATGCGTATATCTAAAATATAGTACACGTACGTATACATAGCAAACTCCCAAACAACTCCTTCTTAACCTTTGTTCGATGCTATAGTACTTATTAAAGAGCAAGATGTACCGGTAAATAAATCAATGTATCCAATTCATGACCATATTTATGTAAAGGCCGACAAAGATAAAGTGGCACATCCGGGCAATTTAGTGTTTATAAACACAATTTGTAAACACGGGTGTTATTAGGAGGACCTTCATTACATAAATTTTTTAAGGAGGAGCATCACCTCGGTATTTGGCTCAGTGGTCCTAAGTGGTTGTGTTAACATGAGTGTGTAAGTTACGAAGCGCAAGTTCGAATCCCCGAAAGCATACACCTTTTTATTTTCAAATTTTTTGTTGTTTTTTTTTTCTTTTTATTTCGAAGACTTTTATTTCCAAAAATTTTTTAATTTTCTGTTAAAAGTTAAAAACGACAGAATCAAGCCATTTAAAACATTTCTATGATTTTTATATAATTTTATAGATGGGTTACAAAAAGTCATGCCTTTATGCTTAGAGCCAATAAAAATATTTATTGTGTTTAATATAGTATGTTCAATGGAAGAGATACTTGGTTTTGGATGGTAGTGATATAGCTATAGCGCTAATCGTAATCTTTAATACATTTTCTAAAAATTGAGGGATGTGAAGTTATTGTTCAGTTGATTGATAAAGCGAGCGATTCATGTTTCTGCCGAGACGAAATATGGAAAATACTAAAATTAAAAAAGTGAAAAGATGTGAGGGTTCGAACCAATCACCTTTTAGTTGTAAATCAAGACCTTTCCCTTGTTCCACTGAGCTACCTCAGTAAGATTGATAAGAGGGCGTAAAATCGGATATATGAACTTACGCAATCACACTTGGTTCGCTTTTTTCTTTCTATAGACACTACAGTCCCACCTGCCATAAAGGCCACCTCTGTATAAGGCTAGGGCCACCTGGCCCCAATTTCACAATCGTTCCTTAGCTAAGATTTTTCTTAACTAAAATCTGGCAAAATTTTAAATCTTTATGATTTTGTTAATTTTCAAGATATTCAGGAATTTAAGTTGCCATTTTTAAGACCACTTTTAAATTTAAACATTTTCATTTAGATTTGACAAAAATATTCACCAGTAGTTCCAAAAAATAGATAACCATATTTTACTAAATTTAGGTTAAGGAAAATCTTAGCTAAGGAATGATTGTGAAACCGGGGCCTGCTTATAAAGGCCGGAAGAATTATATTCCAATTGTTCTTTATTTATATTATTTGAACATGTATAAAAAGACCACCTGTCCATAAAGGTCACGTTTACTGGTTCCATTGGATGACCATTATAGACAGTTTGACTGTATTTACCTTAGAGTCTAAATTCGGCTCTCTCCATTTAGCCTGTACGTATACATCAGCAGAGAACGTTTCTTTCAGAGTGTCGATTTCACCAATTTTAAGAAACGAAACTTTAAATAATACCGTTTTCTGAAAAAATATACAACATATAGCATATTATGTAAAAATACAATTTTATTAACACTCTTATTTAATCTACTTAGTTTGGCGCTTACATCAAACCTGTTTGGTCCTTTATACAGTAGTACTTAGTAGTAGTAGTAGTATTATTAGTTATCTGGTTTTTAGGCAGGTGATATGGAATTTTACAACCTTTCTGAATTTCTTATTTCCTGAGGCGCAGCCGAAGGAAATAAGAAATTCAGAAAGGTTGTAAAATTCCATATCACCTGCCTAAAAACCAGATAACGAATTTATCATTGTATTCAGACTTATTTTTTCAAAATTTTGTAGCCTAGATGAAAAAAGATTACAATAAAAAGAAACCCGAAAATCGTATATTTGTAAAATAAAGTTTATGTTTTCTTCATCAATGAACATAAAATAACAATTTTAATGAAAAAAATAACAACGAATAATTTAATTTCTAAATTCTGTTACATCAGGCTGTGCAAGTGTATGATGATGCGCTCGTTTTTCATGTTATACTCCAATAAAATAACGCAACCATAGCAACGTCGACCGTGAACTACTTTTACTCCCATCAGCTGGTTTCAGGGGTCAGAACGTCTCACGTCAATTATTTGTACTGTGTTATTTAACTTTTTTAAAGTTCGTTTTTTCACAATGGAATGAATCATGATTAAAAATATAATATGAAAACAATTGCCAAAGTGTTTTTTTTAATATTTTGTTAACATCGGTGATACAACATTGATCAGCATGCATATGTACATGTCCGTTATCGGTTTTAACTTGGGGATGTGGAAACAATATTCAATTTGAAGGAATATGACATGGAATATCTTTAAACATCAATTTTCAAGCTTTTTCAAGATGAGTTTGGTTCGGTTGAAGTGTCACCACACATGGCAACTACCATCATCGGTGCCGACATTTAAAGCACTTGGAGGCCCTCCATATGTACATTAGAATGGGAATTTAGTGAGAGTTACTTCCCTTTCGCCGTGTATCGGTTACCAGGAGTAAGCGATGTCGAGTTTAATTTATTGATAATATCGGAAATTGAGAGCGCAAAATTTAACTAGAATATTAAGATAATACACAATAAAATATACATCATGCGTCAATTTGATTGATACTTACAAACTAAGCGTAAATTTTACTCTGTTTATTGCCCAATTGAACTGTATGGTGGCGGCCATTACCGCTCTATTCACTCTTTCTTATTACCCGTGTAATTTTTATTTATTACCCGAGTAAATTATTTATCACCCTTGTAAAATTGTAATATCGGTATTTACAAGGACCTTATTATCCAATCAGATC
This sequence comes from Anadara kagoshimensis, assembly GCA_021292105.1. NCBI lineage: Eukaryota > Metazoa > Mollusca > Bivalvia > Arcoida > Arcidae > Anadara > Anadara kagoshimensis. The sequence goes on along the minus strand of CM037871.1, from coordinate 51,625,974 downwards.
GTAAAGAAATTATCTGAAAAATGATAAAAATTAAATAATTTATTAAAGTGTCACATACCAACATACAGATATCACACATAAGAATAAATATTATTATATCTCGCATATATTAAAACACGTTTCATTGGATGTTTTCCAATCACATGACATGTAATAAATGAGATATTTCCCACAGAATCACTGTCAGCGTGTGACAACCTCGCACAGCCATGTGATAATACTATTATCACCCGGTGATAACCCCGTACAAGGGAAATAACTCGTACAACAGGACCGTGTTGTCATTTTGTAACAATGGCGGCCAGTCGTTTTTTTGTAGTTCGTTGGAAGCGGACTTGGAGTTTAATATGCATGACAAAGATGCAGAAAACACAAAAAGGGTCACCCAAGCTTCAGTGAAAATACTAAAAATGTATTTGATGGAAACGGAAAGAGAGGTAAATCTAGATTCTGCAGAATCTAAAATATGCAGACGAGCGCCATGGAGGATCGTTGAAAGTGTAAACTGGCAGCTTTTAATTTAATTTAAAATTTATATATTGTTTGTGTCATTTTACATGGTAAGCTTTGTTTCGGTATAATAAAATAATAATTGCCCTTTAGGTATGTGGACATCCAGAATTGTCACCCTTCTGTCGGGTGACAATTCTGGATGTCCACATACCTATAGGGCAATTATTGTATATTATGTACATATAAAGGCATACGAGACACTGTCAAAATAGCTATATACAATAAAAATCACAAGTATCACAGAAAATTGCTAATAAATTAATCAACATAAAACAGATTTCCGTCGTTGAAACATTAAATCATTTCACAAGTCCCGATTTTTACAATTATTTTTCTTTATAAAAATTACTGGAAATAACAAAAAATCTTGAATAATGAACGCAAAATTTAGTCCCCGTCGAAAGCTCCACCGCATATAACCAAGTGTTTCAGTGATTGGTGGAATGTACATGTGGGTGCATTTGATTTGTACTCCGTAGTGTGTTATCGTCGGTTAATCAAAGTATACCGTTTTATTTTAAAAACGTCATCAGATATCAATTTTTTATTGTATTTAATGATAAAACTTGATAAATGGTATATATATATATATATATATATATAAATTGCTTTAACTGGCCGATTTGTTTGTCTCAAGTATACAAAATTATCATTGACATAGTTCTATATTAATATCATTCTCAATTTTGATTTCGCCTTTTAACGTATATAGATAGGTAGACTGGGGGTGCCAACTTCCACAGCAACCAGTCTCACTTCCATGATGTAAGATCGCGTGTTTTACTTAATTAAAAGTTTTTACTTTGCTTTTTGGGATGTTATTTGGATATGGACCGGTATCTATGCAGGAGGTTCAGAGAGTCGATGCCCCTTTTTGCTGTCGCCAAGAGTATATAAAAAACAAAAGCACCTGATGTATTGGATATTTTGATTTGTGTTTGTGTCATTTACCATTTTGATTTTTATCATTCAATACATTGAAAAAACGGCATATATATTTTCTTAAATGTATTGAACGTTAAAAATAAAACAGCTGTATTTGAATTTATGTTTGATTGCTTTGTTCCTAAGGTAAGGTTAAACACATGAAATTACTAATGGCATATTAAAACTGTTTTAAACTGTTTTCAAAACATTTAAAAGCGCTGCTCGCTCGTTGTTACTTCAATGACGAATATTAGTAAGGTAATTTTTTTTGAATTTCTGAAAACAATTAATACTAATAATAACATGGGAATGTTATTAGTTGCGGTTATAGCCAGGAGTTGCCCCCAAAACGCCATCTTAATTGTTTAACGTTATTTGTGTATCCCACGGTTATATAGACTGATGTTTTGTAATAAAGTAAATAATATCTAGCAGCAATTTAAAGTATACAGAACAGGCGGTAGAAAATGTACCACTAAGCTAACGAATTTGTCAGCGGCTCATGGGCGTCCCATGTTAACTATATCTTGGCAGATTTTCTGGGACTATTAACTATAGTTTCGCATCTTCAGGTCATATTTCAACCACTAGCTATATAGGCAGCCGAGCTTCTAATCTTTTTCGTTAGCTCATTGTTAAACTTTGGACAGGTCTGTACTGTAGAGTATCCAGGGTATATATTCTATTATAAAATAATTATAATCAATTATCCGATTTCAAATGGAAATATTTACACTATAAATATAACGGGCATCGGGATACCCATTGTACGGAAAGTCAATATTGTTAACGTACAGTACTGACCTGTCGAAAGTTTAACACTAAGATAACGAATAAGTGCCAAACCGACAGCCTAATTATCTCGGCTTCTCGTTACCACATCTCGACAGCCTTTCGACACTCTCGGCAGCTGTCCATATCTCGGTCACTCGACAGCCTTTCGACACTCTCGGCAGCTGTCCATATCTCGGTCACTCGACAGCCATTTTTCGTGTCCTTTCGTTAGCTTAGTGTTTAAACTTTTGTCAGGTCTTTCCTATACTTGCACCATACAGTCTGTGTTTTGTGAAGCTGTTTGAACAATGGTTAGCAAATAAAAAGGTGAATTTTGAAATATTGAATATTTTAATGGGGATTAGATTCTCTACTTTTTTCATTAAAAGTAATTAAAAGTATAAACACTAATCGCCTCAATTTAAACAATTTCAAATCTTTGATATTTTATTTTAAAATGTTTTATGTTTTTAAAGGTTAAGTTTTCATTTTGTGATAAAATATTCTATATACAGTGTCAATATCATGAGTTAAAAAGCGTTGTGTAAATTTGTATAATACTATGTAGGAGTAAAAGGTTCTATTCTTGTCTACTATAATGAAATGATTTAAAACATGATGGGATAGAAAAAGCTCAAGGGAGACATTAATATTGAGGCGCGTAAAGTGTTGACTTTTGCATACTAGAGATTTTTTTTAAATCTAAAAATCATCTCTCAAATTTAACGTGAATAAGACTGAAAATCATTTGAAAATCAGATAAACTACTTACTTCGACAAACATAGACAAGCATATTAGTTTATTCGCTCGATATACAGTGCATACAGTACAGACCTGTCTAAAGTTTAACACTGTGCTAACGAAGAGGTGTTGAAGATTGACCGTCGAATGGCTGATTTATGGATATATACTAGTAGTGTCTGGAATTCTGTCGAGAGATAGATAACAGCTGTTGACATGTTGTTAAGTTATAGCTAACGAGCTGTCGAATACAGCTGTCTCTAAACATCAAAGATAAACCGTCAATAATTCGATAGCTAAGTTTTTATTATAATGATTTCTTTTTCTTCAGCACCGATTTCCTTTCGACTTTTTTAAAACTTACAATTTGACATCATTTGATCATGGAAAGCTTGATTTTAAATTTTGTGTCTAACTAGTAAACCATTGCTGACTTTTTGAACTTTTATATTTCCGGAAATGACCACCGTTTTAATAAGGCTTTAAATTAAATTAGTAGATTAGAATATACTTGAGATCAGGACATTGAGATACATAACCTTTAGTTTTATTTATCTTGCAATATACACATGTAATTAATAAAATCATATTACACAAGTGTAATATCGTTTTCGCGACCTTGGTAACCAACGCGCGACATTCCCATATGCACACACTATGACGCCGTGTTGATTGTTTCACTGACACCTTTCATTGAGTTATTTTAATATCATAAAAAGAAACTCGTTTAAGTTTGTTTTTTTTTAAATTTTGCATAAAGAATTATTCAACTTGTCTAATAAATTCAGAAGTGCATAAGCACTCATGTAAAATGCTCTATACATTGTTCTATGCCGGACATTCGCCTAGCCTGATCTCTGTCTATTTAAAGCTGTACAGTTACAAACTGTCGTATTGTGTCGTATTGTGTCTGTATATAAGTCTGTAAATCACATCAAAATTGATTTTGTTTCCAAATATAAATGTGTTCCATCAATATGTACGTGTAGTTGTTCATGAAAAGCATTTAAAGAACAATAAATCGAGTGAAAGACATAGTGTTGGGTTACTAGTATTTAATGCAATTTTCAATTCTGATATCAAGTTTTGAGCCCATTTCTATGGTTTTGCATTTTATAAAAAGAAATTGATTATCTGTAAATTGAAAGTCATTTGTAAAATCACTAATATAAATCAAAAAGAAATATATCAAATCATGTCCAAATCACAATCACAGGAAGTAAAATAAAAACTCTGAAAACCGGCTAATTAAGTGAGCGCCAACCAGGTTGTTGAGGCCGGGTGCTACGGAAGGGTAAGCACCTCTTCTCTCGCTAGCTACACCTTTCAAGTGCCAATACACGTATTTGTGTTTTGTGTCATAAAATTTATCTATAGAGATTGATAAACTTGTTTTCGTCGCAAATAAGTGAATGTGACTTTAAACAACAACAACAACAACAACAAAAACAAAAAATATTGTCATCACCTCTATGCATTATTAGAATCATCAGAAACTCAGTAGGCAATAATACACAGTAGGCAATAATTGTGTATTATTGCCAGAAATATACTATTGACTAGACTTGCTGCTAGTGAAAATTTTTAATTTCTCAAAAACTAAGGTATACTCCCTCATGTAAAGTATTTCCTTAGCTAACTTTGGTCCTTTGGCCATCTTTTCAACATCTTGAAAAAATGGTTTCAACTATTTGGTCCAAGCACTACTGATGAGGAATTTTAAATGTAACAACGCGTCTAGTGCTGTATTATTAAAACTGGTATAATATGTAATTTTAATATTGATTAAATATACATCTAGTAGTTGATTACAGGATTTAAACTGTCCAGACTTAAATTAATACTGGGGACACATTAAGTGAAAAATAATCGATGTTTACAAAAATAACACCAACGCTTGAAAAGTTGACATTAGCTCAAATATTTGCCGTTAAATGTTGGAAATCAATTAAATGAAAAGCTAATATAATGTATTTTCCTAAATTTCGAAATGTTTAAATTTCTGACATTTAAATAACGACAGAGCGGAAAGTAAAGATCGATGATGTGTATTCTTTTTTTCAATTGTTCAGCATTAGTGACAGTTGCCATGGGTGAAGTGTTAACACATGTTTTGCATGTTCATCAATTTTCAACTTGATTGAAAATTTAAGTTTGTTTTATAATTAGTTCGTAGTCACAAAGCATCTTGTAAAATCGTTAAATAAAATATGAATAAATGTGGCGATAAAGGTATGTTCTGTTATTGCCCAACTTTTGTTTTTTATGAAATACAATTCACTGTTTGTACATGAAAATCAATTCATGGAAAAAAGTCTAAAGGACCACATGTCAACAACTCTGATAAAAAAGAAGAATGAATATTTCCAATTAATTCATAGAGTTCGTTGTTTTGTTGAATTGATGAATAATGTTTTACGTCACCTTTGCGAATTTTCGCTGTTCCACTAAACATCAACACGTTCATATTATGCTTGCGTTTTGCGGAAGTGTTTCTTAGCTACTTTGTGCTACTGCGCACTAAGGACGACCTTAAGAGTTGTAAAACATATATATTTGAGGATCCTATATAAGTGTTCGTGTTATACGTTACATATATAACATAAACACGAATGTAAGATTCTATTTGGTAAAAAAAACTTTTTCGTGAAAATACAAACCGTATTCACTACAAGAAAAGAGCTGACGGAAACAGAAGTGATGATAACCAGCGCATGACATTCCGATGTGCGCGAGCTATGACGTCGATTGTTTCAGATACATTTAGTTATTTTAATATCATTAACAAAAGAATTCGTATAAGTTTGAAAAAGTGTTGGTTTTTTATTTGTTCTATTGAAAAATCAGGGTTATATCTTTGTCATAACTATACCTATGTCATATACCATTTTTGAATTTAATCATAAAATACATTCAAAAATGGTATATGACATCATATACCATTTTTGAATGTATTTTATGATTAAATTCAAAAATGGTATATGACACCTATAACAATTTGACAGAATATTCACTGGGCACGCATGTACATATTTATATTAAAATAGCTAAATGAAGTGTATCTGAAACAAATAACAGCGGACGTCATAACGCGCGCACATCGGAATGCTTCGTGCGGGTTACCAAGGTCACGAAAACGATATTACAGTGTGAAGTATGATTTTTATTATTTTGGTTTATTGTATGGACTATTGAAAAGATCATATAGTAAATAATGTGAAAGATAAATTCTGACTGACCAACTGACGAATGAATGGACTCTTGTCTTTTCAAGTCTTGTGGGGCTGACTGACTTACTGACGAATGAATGGACTCTCTGTATTTTCAAGCCTTGTGGGGCTGACTGACTGACGAATAAATGGACTTCCTGTCTTTTCAAGTCTTGTGGGGCTGACTGACTGACTGACGAATGAATGGACTCTGTCTTTTCAAGTCTTGTGGGCCTTGGTGACGAAATCATCTAAATGACTTGCTTACAGATGCCAGAGACGACCATCGCCTAGGTCTGAACCCCGATGGGGTAAATCCTAGTGTGATTAAGTTTGTCAGTTCGCGTCCAAAATAGGTGGTTTTCTATGGCTATTCTTGTTTCTTCCAATACAAAAACTGACCAACTCGATATAGATGAAATAACCCTTGGCATAAAATTCCAATACTCCACTGTATTTTTATGTGCTAGATTGGACTGCAACAGTGATCAAAATCAAACCGAATGTATATGACATGACGCTTTTTGAAAAAACAAACAATCAAAATAAAAATGCATACATGTGTTGCATACAGACAAAAAGTCAGCCTTGGTATTCAATCAATGTCTATATATCAGTTAACATTAAAACAATGACAAGTCGCTACATCAGTAGACATGACGAACAATAAATATTACATGTTACATGCAACAGATGTCGTATAACATATTATGCAAACATGAAAGATTACAACAAAAAATATGTACAGAAAAGACCTGTCGAAAGTTTAACACTAAGCTAACAAATTGGCGCCGAATCCGCAGTAGATATCAGCTCCTCGTTGTGTTAGGTTTTCTAAAGCTGGCTATCGACAGTTGTTCGGTCACTTACTGTCCATATCACGGCCTTTCACAATTGATCTTCGACTTTTGTTTGTAAACTTAATGTTTCAGTTTGGACAGGCCTGTATTGTTGTTTATTTGTTCAAATAAAAATATCGTGAAAGGTCGCTGTTGACAGATCGTTAACCAAAGGAAAAAACAAAAGCTTCTCTACTGGATGAATGTGACATGTGTAGGATTAATCTATATTAGGAAGAGAATTTAGTTCAAACTAAATATAGGAAATACAGTTAAATCCATACATAAAGACCACCCACGGAACCCAAGACATGTGATTTTTATGGAGACATGGCCTTTATATGGAAGTTCGTTTTTGGTTAAAATATGAAGCAAAGGGGCAAACATATTTATTTTAAAGTTTTTTTTTTAAATGTGAAGCAAATACGGTAGATTTTAGAACATTGTTTTACGTGACGGGTGTAGCTAGCTCAGCAGGAAGTGCTTAGCCTTCCGGAGCATCCGACCTTTTGTCCCTGGTGGAAGTTCACGTGTTAAACCTAATTTGTCAGCTTCAAAGATTTTTTTGGACTGTGGTTTGGACATGGGTTGTCATATTCGTTGTTCGATATTAATGGAACCCGATGTTTTTTGTTTTTGTTTTTTGTTTAAATACGAGGGGAAGTCAGAAAGTTCATAGAACAGCGTATTCAGCCAAGCGTAACACACGTTTTCTTTACTCATTTAGGCAACACAACATTCCGCCATTTTAAACATATCAAGTTTGTTTGTCACAACATATTTGTGTAATTCTCAAAAGCAGTCAAAGTTAGTGACCATCAAGCAATGATGGAAAATCAAAATGTTGAGTTTAGGGCAGTAATAAAGTTTCTCACGGTAGATGGATCAAATGCCAAAGACATTCACCGGCGAATGGCCGAGGTGTATGGTGACAGTGGTCCTCCCTATTCCACAGTGGCAAAATCGTCAGCTGAATCTAAACGTGGGCCATGTGGGCGTACCTCACTGAAGGATGACCCACTGTCAGGTCGGCCAGCTGATGCCATCACAAAGGAATTGTCACGTCTGTGGAGACCCTCATCATGAATGGTCGTCGAATTAGGATTGATGACATAGCTAGGAAGTTTGACATTTCATATTGAAGTGTATACACGGTTATCTACGAGCACACTGGGATGTCAAAAGTATCCGCAAGATGGGTCCCCAGAAACCTTAATGTGCAGGATCGCTTCCAAAGATTCCAGTCGGAAACTTCTTGGCATTTATAATGATAACCCTTCCATTCACGTTAAGTAACTGGTGATGAAACATGGATTCATCATTGGGACCCAGAAAGCAAAAAAAGAGCCCATGCAATGGAAGCGACCTGGCTAACCCCTATCAAAGAAATTCAAAACCCAACCATCAGCTGGCAAGTCATGGCCACTGTGTTTTGGGATTCTAAGGGTGTTCTGTTAATCAATTATAAACCTGCTGGAATCTCTATCACTGGGGCTTACTATGCTGATCTAATGAAGCAGCTGAAAACTGCTATTAAATTAAAAAGGAGGGGAAAGTTGAGCCGAGGGGTATTGCTTCTTCACGACAATACTCCTGTGCACAACTCAAGGATTGCACAAGCAGCGATTCGTGAATGCAAGTTCGAACAACTTAATCACATACCCTACAGTCCGGATTTGGCACTCAGTGATTATTTCCTTTTTAGAAATTTGAAATCCCATTTACGGGGAAACAGATTTCTTATTGATGATGTACTTAAGGCTACCACAGAGGCATGGTTTTTAGGACCAAACCGAAGAAAGGTATAGACAGTCTGAAAAAAGTGGGCTAAGTGCATTGAAGTAAATGGGGACTAAATTGAAAAATAATAATAAAATGTATGGTTTGTTGCGGCAATATATACCCCGTTCTATGAACTTTTTTACCTCCCCCGTATAAAGCCAGAGGGGCATTAACAAATACTCTTATAAAATGAACATTTGTTATGCAGATTCGGTAACTATAAGATTTTACTCTAGATGATATATAATATAATTTTTTTAAAATTTTAAAAATCGCTTTTATTGATCATCGGTAACTAAATCACTGCATGCAGAATAAACTATTATAATTTAAATTCTCATTGTTATAATTTATATACCTGATTTGTATGTAATCGTATTAAAAACCGGGTTAAAAACTACAAATAAGTTTTTTCCCCCGAACGACCGTCTAGTGCTGCAACATTAAAACAGGTTTAGTAAAACAATATAATCATGATAATGTCATTGAGGACGCAGTACTATGTCTGAATTAAAATCTTGTCTTCAAAATTATTTTCTACAAAACTGTTTCCCGACTATTCATCTCATGTAAACATACAATTGTCATGTAGTTTTAAAAAATTATGTTTTAGCCTGGAGGCACCATCATCTATTCATCTATTTAGACCAATATTTCAGTTTTAACTTCTCGATTTCATTTCGGAATATCATTTAAAAATTCTGTAAATGGTACACGTATCTGTTGTTTTTGTAGACTTAGAAACAAATCTAGAACAAATTCAGTGTTTTTATCGCAACTTATGTTATACAATATACTTGGCCCAGCTGAATGCGGCTTGTCGAGATTTCCCTATTCCTGGCAACATATTATACTTCCATTTAATCACGATATAAATTTTTATCAAGTTCTCAACTTATATATGTTTCATTTTTAGTGTCTTATTAAAGTCTTATTAATCATACTAATCCATGTCCGAATCACAATCCAGAAGCAAAGTTAAAACTTTGGAACTGACAAGTTAGGTGAAACACAGGAACTTCCACCAGGGAAGTGAGACCGGTTGCTCCGGAAGGATTGGTGCTTCCTGTTTAGCTAGCTACACCTGCCTCGTGTGTAATCAAAATTGAGTGAAAGAAACACAGAACTATGGGACGTGAAATATATCCGGGGTGATTCTTGACACAGAGACATCAAAATTATCAACAACACTGTGGTGACGGTCATAAAACGTTTTGAGGGCCTTGATAAGCCTAGGCTACAATATATATCCCTGAGTTAACAATTCATTTGTATGAAGCTTGCTCCGTTGTATAAAGTTCCCGTAGTGGGAACAAGCTCTACCATAGCGTATTAATTTGGAAACAAATACACCATTAGCAGGAGAAGCAGGTATATTACTGCATTGAAAAGGAAAGTTGACTGTAGAAAAAATAATTTAAGCTAAATTAAGAATTGATTCAATTACCACCACCACTACCACCACTTCCACTTTCACCACCACCATCATCATCATCACCAAAAACAGGAAGGTTGTTTTTAATCTGTATCATTCGATAATTAGTTATCTATATTATATCTGTGAAATATTTTACGTAGTTTTATAAACATAGTCTATAATATTACCACAAGAAATAAGTAAAAATTTAGTTTATTTGGACTTAATAAGCTCTTTCAAATTTAATGATCTTTTTTTTCTAGCGCGGATTTAACTGTGATCGTCTGAAAGATTAACCCCGCGTCAGTTAATTACTAAAACACTTGAACATGAATTTATAGTTTAATCCGCGAGTATTACTTTTGAACAAATTCAAGTTTAAAATTAAACATAAAATCTGCAAATAATGCATTATAAAATAAATAGAAAAAAAGAGAAATAAACTTACCTTTTTACTATTCTCATTTCCACTCATATTTGTAAATTTATGTCATTAATGTCCGTATGTAGCTTCACATTTCAAAGTTAAATTCATTAGAGACACGAAGGATTAGCGCCGTAATGGACCGTTGAACACTAGTGAACTAATTTCCCTGTTATATGATTATAAAATACTATAATATTATGTGACCATATGCATAGACAAACAACATTAACCTGTTTGCCTGACCTTTCATTTCAGATATCCATATACCACCATTCACCAAATGCATATAATTATAGTGTTAGGATTCGCAGTTAATACACGAAAAATGTACATTTCCCGTAATTAAACACCTGTGTCCATTATATTATTATTACTTTATTACTTTTAATATCCATCAGTGTTCATTGTATCTAAAACATGTAAACAGTGGTACAAAATGTACAGTGTTTTACAACATATGTTATATATCATATCATAACAAGGAGAGTAGTACAATATGATTAAGATTGCTGGTTAGAACATTATAACATAAATGTACTTGTCCATAAGAGATATTTAAATTTAAGGTCAAGCAGACAGGTCAATGTTGTTTGCCTTTACCAGGTATTATTAATGTCAATGTGTAATGTTTGTGTATAGAGTAGTGTTTGTATTGATTTTTCACATGTGTTCGATTTTAAACTGTTTTAGGACTAACTAATACATATAGACTTAATTTTAAATACAACATTTACATCTCAAGTTTACATTAGTCAATGAGTCTTCTAGAAACAAACATATTTTCCTTTAGTTTATACGCTATGGTAGAGGTTGTCTCGGTACTAGAACTTTACAACACAGCAACTGCTTACAAATCAATTGTAAGCCTTGGGGTACCAAAGCCCCCAAAAAGCTTTATGATCAAAAACAAACACACTAATCCATGTACAAATCACAATCCAGAAGCAACGTAAAAACTTTGGAACTGACAAGTTAGGTTAGACACGTGAACTTACACCAGGGAAGTGAGGCCGGGTGCTCTAGAAGGGTAAGCACCTCCTGTTTAGCTAGCTACACCCGCCACTTGTTTAATCAAAATTGTGTGATAGGAACATGGAACTATGGGACGTCAAATATATCCAGGGCAATCCTGGAAACAGAGACATCAACCTTATCACAATACTGAGATGACGGCCACAAAACTTTTTGAAGGCCTTGATAAACCTAGGCTTGCAATATCCCTGAGTCAACAATTTATTTCCAAGCTTGACCTTCATCACAATATTGGTGATAAACTGGATGTCTCTGTATCCATAATTATTCTGGATATATATCACGTCCCATAATAACTCCATGTTCCTTTCATTCTCCATTTTGATTTAGGAACTAGCTAGACAGGAAGTGCTTATTGTTCCGAAGCAACCTGGCTAGCTTCATTGGCTTTGCCAGTTTTCACTGTTACTGTTTTTGTGATTTTGATTAGATCATTAAACGGTATGTTTGTGAGTGACTTTTGTGATTGTGATTTGATCATGAACCGGTATGTTTGTGATTGACTTTTGGGATTGTGATTTGAACAAGAACCGGTATGTTTGTGATTGACTTTTGGGATTGTGATTTGAACAAGAACCGGTATGTTTGTGATTGACTTTTGGGATTGTGATTTGATCATTAAACGGTATGTTTGAGATTGATTAAAAGTAAATGGTCTGGCGTACATTTATACATTGCATTGGAGATTTCAACATATACATGGTAGAAGTATTTCGATAATATTAGAGGAATAGATTTTCTATTATTATTAATCTTATTATTATTCAATACAATACCTTGTATTAAATATGTCATTAAAAATGTACATGTAAAAAACTTCGCTAACTGGAAAATTTAGTTAAACGTGTTGCTTTCAAAGTGAGGCCAGGTGATTCGTAATAGTAAGCACCTTCTGTTTAGCTAGCGTTAACCGCCACATGTTAAAATAAAATTGGGAATGGAAAAAACATGGAAATTTGAAACAACAAATATATCCAGGGCAGTCTTGGATAAAGAAACATCATAGTTATCAACAATAATATCAATAAAACTGTTTAAGGACATTAATAAGTATATGCTTGCAATATACCCGAGTCAGCAATTATTTGTAAGCAGATTGCTTCTTTGCAAAAAGTCACCGTAGTGAGAACACGGTCTACTACATCGTATTAACTTTGAAACAAATATATATGCCATAAGCAGGAGAAGCAGGTTTATTGCTGCATAGAAAAGGAAATTTGACAATAGAAAAATTGAAATCATCACTTTGGCCATATATCTGTCGTGAGTGTAAGGTATAAGTCCATACCTTTTATTGCAGATGTTAATGTTTAGGCATTTAGGTAATAGTAAAAAGTTTCCCATTATTGTTATAATTATTATTCAACTCCATACCTTGTACTGAAAATGTCATTATACATGTAAATGTATTGAACAGATTTAACGCCATTTTGTGTGAATTATCGGACTATAAACCTTGTATGATTTCTCATTTATTTCTGCGCAGTATCGGACCTCTATACCAAACAATTAATACAGTTTACATGAATTTAGGAAAACCCGATTTTCTATAATTTGCTATCAATGATCCAATCCGTGCGAATTGAAATCGACATTTTATTCAATATATTTCCTCATGTGTAATTATTTTAATTCAATATGAATAATTATCATTGTTGTTATCAACTTATTTAGCCTCTGAACAAATGATTATTGATGTAAATCAAGCATCAATGGAACACATTGCAATGGACAGTTACCGCGTATGAAAGATCGCTGTTTGATCGGAATTTTCCCCCGAGTTGCTGTTCCATCACAGCTGTTGACCTTGGCTTTTATTAATTATTATGACTTTCTGCCAACGATTAAAATCACTCCACATATGTATATCACTGACTCACTGTTCATAGTAATTTTATCCTCAAACTTACATATTTATATATTGTAAGTGTAATGGCACCCAGGTTCCTCCTGATGAAAGGCATGTAAACGACTGCTATAAAACTTGCAAAGTTTTTTAATCGGGCGGGGTTGATGTGTGTGTAACCATCACTTTAATATCATCATCTAAGGAAGAACAGAATGATGTTTAATCAAAACTCTTTCTCATGACAAAAAAGCATATTAAACAGTGGGCAAGCAAAATTTGCAAAACTGGGAATATGTATACACAAAACAAACATACCAATCCATGTCCAAATCACAATCCCAAAGCAAAGTTAAAACTTTGAAACTGACAATTTTAGTAAAACATGTGAAATTTCTCGCAGGAAGTTAGGCCGGGTGTCCCGGAAGGTAAACCTCCTTCTGTTAGCTAGACGCTTGGATACAGAGACATATTTACAACATGTATTTATAAAAAATATTGTGATGACGGACATAAAACTTTCTGAGGCATCGATAGGCATAGGCTTTCAATATCAATGCGTCAAAAGTTTATTTGTAAGCAGCTTTCTCCTTTGTAATTTATCATTTGCTTGAATGGTCTCAATGTAGAAAGAGCAACTTTCAACCTGCAGCAACTCTTAAAGAAATTCAAACGTAAATCATAATTAGAATGTTGCCAATGTACATGAACAATAAAAAAAAGAAAAAAAAGTTCTTATTAATTGGTTTCTCCCTTTTAGTATTTAAACAAACTTTTGGGTGTTCAGAAAAAATAAGACCTATAAACTTATGCTATCTTTTATTCTTTTATAGTACCACTTAAACTTCAGCTCTTAAGAGTATTTTGTGGCAATCAAAAACAAAAATACTAATTCAAGTGCAAATCACTATCACAAAGAAAATTAAAACAATTCTCGCGAAAATTAACTGACCCGAAATTTCCCGATTTACAGATAATCGTGTTAACTTATCTAATCAATAACGTTTCATACTTATAATTACATATTATACTAGTTTCAATTTTACAGCACTAGACGACCGTTTCGGAATACAATTCCTCATCAGTAGTGCTTGGACCAAAGTTATAAAACCAAAATTATTTTGGAAATGTTGGAAAGCTACCCAAAGGACCAAAATATATTTTACCAAATTAAGCTAAGGAAATACTTTGCCTTAGTTTTTGAGAAATTTCAAATTTTAACTTGCAGGAAATTTAGACAATTATAGTATATTTCTGGCAATAATACGAAATTATTGCCTACTGTGTTTGTAATATCCTCGGGGCACCAGCCACAACTTTAATATTTTCAAAAGTTGTAATAACATGCTATAAAAGTTATAAAAAAATCAGCGAAATTAATTATAAATTTAATAGCTCACGGCCTGAAAAAGTTGTAAGGATTAATTTTCATGTTATTTTAAGTTTTATAAATGTAATCCATTGAATCTCATATTAAGGATGAACTACTAGTTTTTGCTCTAAGTTAGTAAGGTTTGTTATTTTGCCCTATGTCAATATTCGTCAGTGGACAAGTTTGGTATGTACTTTTATATGTTTGTAACATCTAAGCTTATCTTTGTCCTGCGTTAACTACACCTGGGCAACTTTTCAGTAGCTCCTTTCTTTATTTCTGTATGTTTTCTGCCACTATCTACCATAATCCATATTTTGGCATTTCCGCAGCCCAGATTCATTCACTCTTTAACTCAGTGTTAGACTTATGGCTAGTATGTATTGTTTACAGTGTGAGCTATCTGTATGTGTTATCGAACATTTGTATTTTGTGTTTAAAAGATCTTTGGGCAATCCTTTATAAAATTATAGCTTCATTAGAATGATCCATAGTAGATAAATGTGTGATCGATTTAGTTATGGAAACTTCACATGACTTTATAAAAAAAGGTAAAATACCTGAAAATTACCAATATAACATCTCTATGCAATGATGTTAAAAATATCAGTTGTTAAACGAGTCTCGTAGTTTGTATATAAACCAAAGTTTTATAAACCAGTCAGATGTCAGAATTTGTACCAATTTAGTTTTCAATTCAGGCAAAAAGTGTGGAAGACATTATTTGAAATTTTTTGAAATTCCAAAATTCTTATAAATTATCAGTTCTGTCTTTTCCATGCACCGAATTTTTTCTGAGTTTTTCTTCTTCTTAAAGTATCTGTTTTCTTATTTTCATTTCTTTCTGTATATAAGTTACCGTACTTCGTCTGTAAAAATAACAATAAAAACAATAAATCTATGAAAATATGTATCAAATAAAGTTGCACTCCAATTGTGTCATCATTAAAATATATGTTAAACACCAATAAAATGATCATTGCTGGCTTATTCCCTAATCATTTTTTCTAGATTTGTATCTGTTAATTAATTTATTAACTTATGTTTCTATTTACTGAATAAAAATATTGTTTAAACTAAACAAATTAAAAAGCAATATAATCTGCACTTCTCGTCACGTTACAAGAGTGAATGGGATTCGCCATTTATTGGAAATGGGATCACTTCATTTGACGCTTTCCCATAAAAAAGACATTATTCAGGGTATTTCCGACGTAAACATTTTCTAAAACTTTCAGCACCACTGTTGAGATGTATTGATCACGTGGTATACTGGCAAACCCCATTAAAATGACATTCAAATTAAACTAAACATTAAAATTTAATGACAGGAACTTATAAACCTATCACTGCTGTGAACATACAGCAATCTCGTCACGCGACTATAGTGAATGAGGTTCGCAGCTATAACACGTGGTAAGCCCTTAGGTTTGTTGGGGGCATTTTTTTATCGGAAATGGAATCACGACAATTGGTGCTTTCCCGTACAAACGACGTTACTCCGAGATCTGCAGCGTAAACATTTTCTAAAATGTTCTCTACAAAAGTTAAGTGGCATTGATTGCATAGTACATTGATAAGTCTAGTTAAAGTTATAATCCACTAACGTTAGCATTTAAATTTAATGACAGAAAACAATAAAACTTTACATTGCTCTGACATATTTAGAAATATTATCTGTTAGTCTGGTCATGTTACCAGCATTTGTATTTGTGATTTTCGAGTAATAACAGTGATGTTTGCTCTATCAATTATTTGGGATATTATTATATCCGGGTAAAAATCAATGTTTTGGGGATGATACATGCAGACCCAATAGATTTAGAACGAGATATACAGATCATAGTTATACACAATGCTTACAAGAATACGAAACAGCAAATGAACGAACATTGAAACAAGATGAAATATACAGCAATGGGATCCCTAATTATATAACACAGTTCTCAACATAAACTCCAGAAATAATGTCCAATTTATTTTGATATTTCAGTACAGACCTGTTGAAGGTTAACACTGAGCTAATGAAAACGGGTCAAAGCTCATCTGTCGATTGGACAAAAACTGGCTGAGAGATAGATAGCAGCTTTCGAAAAGCTGTCATGATATAGCAATCGAGAGACCGTAAATCGACACGTATTCTTTAGCTTAGTGTAAAACTAACAGAACTATATTGTATTTTGTAAGACCATACTCATTCTACATATTACAATAGTGGGCATGCATAAATAAGCCCAATACAAATAACAATAAGTATTATCTCTGGTGCAGCTCACTTTATGTATTGTGGACGTGTTAAATACTTATAAATGCGGTGACAATATGGCTTAATAAAATAGAAGTTTAGCTCTTTAGCCAATAGTTACATAAAGTTTAAAGCGATGTCGATGCTATGAAATAGTTACATGAAGCTTAGAGCGATGTCGATGCTATGAAATAGTTACATGAAGCTTAGAGCGATGTCGATGCTATGAAATAGTTACATGAAGCTTTGAGCGATGTCGATGCTATGAAATAGTTACATGAAGCTTAGAGCGATGTCGATGCCATGAAATAGTTACATGAAGCTTAGAGCGATGTCGATGCTATGAAATAGTTACATGAAACTTAGAGCGATGTCGATGCCATGAAATAGTTACATGAAGCTTAGAGCGATGTCGATGCTATGAAATAGTTACATGAAGCTTAGAGCGATGTCGATGCCATGAAATAGTTACATGAAGCTTAGAGCGATGTCGATGCTATGAAATAGTTACATGAAACTTAGAGCGATGTCGATGCCATGAAATAGTTACATGAAGCTTAGAGCGATGTCGATGCTATGAAATAGTTACATGAAGCTTAGAGCGATGTCGATGCTATGAAATAGTTACATGAAGCTTAGAGCGATGTCGATGCCATGAAATAGTTACATGAAGCTTAGAGCGATGTCGATGCTATGAAATAGTTACATGAAGCTTAGAGCGATGTCGATGCTATGAAATAGTTACATGAAGCTTAGAGCGATGTCGATGATATAAAACAGAAGTTATATGCCTTCAAACTACTTGGAGACAGTCGTAAAGTCTTTTTGTGAGGTGTACTGCGTTACATTTTTATAATGTTATTAATTTTGGCTGAGATGGCCGAGGACAGTTATAAGCATAAGTATTAGTATATTTTATTTACATTGCAGCACAAACACAAACGCCTATCGCGTCAAGTATCAGAATACCGGCCTTCTTCAATATTTAATTTCAAAGTCCCACTGCGTAACTTGATTAATATCTTTACATTGAAGTCAAAACTTGGATAATGTTCTAAGAGAAATCCTGATTTGTAACACACATATGTAGACAGTTTAGCATTATCACACATAGACGCATACGCATTTGGGTAAAACTGGTCGTTTATACGGCACTCAATAAAGTGATTGTAAATTTTATATTATAGTCATAACATCTCCGAAATTTCGAGAGAGAGAGAGAGAGAGAGAGAGAGAGAGAGAGAGAGAGAGAGAGAGAGATGCTCTTTACAAACCCTATACTTTTCTTCAACTTGCTTTAAATGCGACCATGTCTTGTAACCCTATGGAATAATATAAAATTGTATTGTTTTGTACAGTAATAAATGGGTCTTTCTTCATTTTTGATGCTCTTATGAAGAACCATAAGTTGGCAACAATGGTTGCAATTTCATTCCATTACCTATATTACCCCGAAACAATCAGTTATATTATAATTTTTCCTTAACATGACCATTGTCATTAGAATGAAGTAATACGTCTATTTTAAATATAGTACCAGTATTAAATTATCATTTTCACAGTTGTCTCCAAATTATTGGACTTTTTTTCTAAGGGACTCCAGATGTATTTCTTCAACATCCCGCCAATGGCCCAACAGAACAGAGTAACATTACATGGAGCTGATTATGCAACAAAATAAAAAAATATCCGGAAATAACCATTGCCATTGGAAATTATCTTTGACATTTGTGCTGTAGTTTTGTTATATCGCATGCGTGGGACACGTCTAGACTAGCGTAGATTGTATTTGTACAGTTAAATTTGTATGGAGCCAACTTGAAATGACAAAAATTTCTAACTATGTATATTCTAAAATACAGTTAGATTGACAATATCTAGTAGTACTGTCAATGACTTTCCAATTCGTGGGTTCAAACTCCCGGCGTTGCATGCGCTTAAACTTCAGTTTACAATAGATACGTCATTGCTAGTACGGATTTGTAATTTACAACAATGTTTCTACAAAATGTATACTTACAGAGAGTATAACATTTACAATATATAACATCTGTATTATAACGTAGGTGACAACAAAAGCTACTATAGCCCATTTGTCTTCCTCGGCCCCCATGGATGCACCATCTATTGTAACGGACACTGCTGCATGCCAAACACATGTCAGGGCAACAAAGAATGAATTACCAATCACGTACTTATCCTAAAATAGAAGATAGATACTGAATATAAAACTTACCATCTGATTAAAATGTTAAGTATACGTACTTACTTCTTTACACAAATCTGCCTTTCTTATGAAAGAATGTAAAACATATAAATTTACTTCTTACTTCAAACATCAAGAAAAGAAATTGCAATTCAAATTGATTTGATAGTTTTCTCCAATACATATAGTAGCTTATTTTTGACATCCAGATAATTTCGGTCGACATAAAATTATCTTGACATGTTCACTTAGTATCACGACGAGTCGAGATAATATGATGGAAAGTTGTGATAGTAAAATATAAAGTTGAGATAAATAACACGACATGTCGAGATACTCATGTCGACTAGTCATAGTAAATATCTCGATATAAGTATCTCGACAATTTGTGTTATTTATCTCAACTTTTTATTTTACTATCACAATTTTCCATCATATTATCTCGACTTGTCATGATGTTAAGTCGGCATGTCAATATAATTATATGTCGACTGAAATAATGTCGATGTCAGAAATAAGCCACCATAAATACAAAACCAAGAGGTTGTTTTTTATTCCTCCAATCACATATATCTGTTAGAGACATTTAACCTGTTGTAGGGAAAGAGGACTTTAAATTAAGAATCACGAAGGTGAGGATGTGACTAGGAAACAGCAGTAATGACATAGAACAGTTAGAAATAAGGATACATAATATGTAGACATATAAGTCACGGAAACAGCAGCAATGACATAGAACAGCTAGAAATAAGGATACATAATATGTAGACACAAAATATAAGTAACGGAAACAGCAACAATGATATAGAACAGCTAGAAATGAAGATAGACGCATATGTTATTGGTAGCATGATGCACTAATTATTTTGAAGTAGCAAGAAGACGATCTCGTAAATAAATTACTTAAAAAATCAGGAAAAATCCAAAAGTCTATCGAGCTCAACAGGTGAAGTACTGGACTATATATATATAGTACAAAAAATCTAGGAACTATATAGTGTAGGAGGCCCAACGTTTGATCCCCGTTTTCCACTTCCCGCTACAGAAGCAATATTAAATCAAATGCGTTGTAATATTTACCAATTGTGTGAGATACGGTATTCCAGGAACAAACCGACTGATCGTAAATTTAAACGTGACCCCTGACAGAAGTAAAATGAATCCCAGTCTGATTCTGAAGTCTGGCAGATCTCTGTCCACTGTAAATACTGAAAATGACAATAACGTGTTCAGCGTCTGAAATAAATAAATAAATAAATAAAATTATTTTGATGTTTTTGTCTTTGAAATGTACTTAGAAAAAGACGGATTCTTTAATGCTAAATACTTTATATTCACAAAAGTTTATCATGGGAGATAACTGCTAGAAAATATGATGCGTACATCTTCTTCGTGAGTATGGATAACCCATATACCATTTTGAATGTATTTATTGGTAAAAGTGTGATTACAATGTACATGTATATGACAGTGTTACGAATATAACAGATGTTTGATGGAGTAGGACTAAATGTGTTCCATTGCTAATGAAAACTAATTATAGTACTAATCATAATTATACAAGTTTTTTTTAACTTACTGACATCTTATAATAATCTGGTACATAATGCACAAATACATTCTAGAAGGTAGCTAGAAAATCAATTTTATTTCGTGCAAATTATGAACTATACATTATTTTTGGCAAAAAGGTCTTCGTGAAAACTGTGATTTAAAAACAAATAAAAAGAAAAAAATACTATAATTACCATGATTAGGTAAACGTTCCAGAAGAAAAAACCCGGTCTCCGTCTGACAAAACATTTGACTTCCATTACAGGATTTTGTTTGCTTGAAAATATATCGTCCGTGTTAGTGGACCCTGGGATATACTCTACATACGGTTGTAAAGACCATTCATGATATCTTGGAAATGTGTCTGAATATACTTTAGAGATTTTTCTATCTTCCTCCAGAAATTCTACATTATCTGCAGACAACTTACTTTTAACTACGACTGGAAGTGACTGAAATATAACAAACATGTGTCAAACTACGGAAGCCGTGAGGGGACGTCAAACGAAACATTTGTGTGCTGCTTTGTCCGTTAGTACTTAAACTACACCAATGAATAATTATTTAAATATGTCAATCTAAATGTAGTTTTCTTCTAATCAGTAATCTTAAGTTTGTCAATTCGTTAGCCGAAGCTTGATGGTTTTCTACATCTCGATATAAATGAAAGAATCATGACTGGGTACCAGTATTAAACACCTTACTCCCACTTCATTTCATGTTATATTATCTATAGTAATTTTATGAAACGCTGTTGATTGCAAACCAGAACACAATTTTTTGGGAGAGGCTAAATTAAAAACATTGATCATGATGAGATATGGTAATTATAAGCTCTCATAAGTGCCAGAAATTACCCAAAACCAGATATCACAGTATGTAAACTCCGGTGTGCGCGTAACGGAAGCTGGAAGCTGGGATCATCGAAGCGACCGTGTGATGTTGATAGTTTCTTTGACTGAAGTTTAGAGGTATGTACGCTCAAAATTAAATTGTCAAGCCTTCGATACCACTTATAATTTTGGTAACTGGAGTCAGTAACACTTAGACATTACAATTTGCCCGCAAATATCACCATATAATACCAAAAACACAATTGATCATCGACAGTCAAAAAAATATTCCAACCTTCTTGGCGTAAGATTTAATTAAACCTTAATTAAATGCTGATCGTACCGTTTTATAAGGTAATTCGAACAAAGAAACATCAAAGAGTTTGAATACAAATCGCATATGCAAGATATACATTTAAATATTTACTACAACAAGTATTATTTTTCCCCGGTGTACGCTTAGCTGCAATCTTGCAATATTCATAACAACCGCCTAGCTAGGACTTTAGTGTACTTTAGCTGCATTTATGTGGACATCTCTTCATACATATATTTGTGTTTGGTGTTGTTGTAAAACATTGTAAAATTAATTTTGTTCTCTGACAAAACTTTGCTTCGTGTTAACTTGTTTAAAGAATTGATATTTCGTTGCAGACATGGACAAGTTGTTCAAGATCGAAGGGCTAGATGTAAGTTTTTAGGAATTCCAGTATTTTTCATGCGAAATTTGCAAATTTACTTCAAAATACAAATCCTACTTGGACCACCATCTGTAGATTCATAATAATTCAACATCCCAGCCATCTTCTGGATATTAGTCATTCTCGATTATCGTGTACATTTTCGAGGTCAAAATCTTGTGAATTTCTCTTTAGTGAATAAGCCTTTCATAAATGAACTTAACGAGGACAAAACAATATGTATATGTACTTTAATTACCTCCTTCAAAGGTTTAAATTTGATGAAACGTAATGACAATCATGCCTTAATGAAGGACTTTCTGATTTGCACAAATGAGGGAGTTATGTCCCCTTAGAGCCCTATAAGGGGAAATAGTTAAAACTTCTCCCCTGACGATGCAAGAGACATAATTTAGATGTTCCATTTGTAATATACTTAGGACATGTAGTTTCAGATTTGCACAAATCGTAGCTGTAGGGCTCAAAATGGGGAAATGGCAAGGTTCTTAAAGGGAAATTGCTAAACTTCTATATTTGTCAATACATGTTTATCTGAAAAACTATCAACTTTTTGTATAGGCATGTATATGAGAATATTGTAGGTATTGACCTTACGGTCATTTTCATATGTAAATAGAGGTCATAGGTCCAAAGGTCAAGTTCACAAATGCAAATGAATACTGAAATGGTAAATGATCTTGCAAGATATAAACATTTTCTATAGACTTGTATATTAGAATATTGTAGTTACTAGCAAAATTATGATTTTGATTTATAGATGAAGGTCATGGGTTCAAAGGTCAATGTCGCAGATGCAAACAAATAGTAAAATTGTTAATTATCTTGAAAACTATAAACATTTTGTGTATATATATATTAGAATAGTGTAAGTAATGGCCTAACACTAGAAGAAGGTCATAAGTACAAAGGTCAAGGTCACAGATGAAAACGAATACCGAAATGATTAATTATCTCGAAAACTATGAACTTTTTGTATAGGCAAATACATTATTCTAGGTACATTTTGATCTGTATATGAAGTTCATTGGATCAAAGGTCAAGGTCATAGATGCGTAAGAATACTGAAATAACCTAGGTTTTTGCCTTTGTACTTTTTACTAGCTGCCCATACATTTATTTTAGCTAGACCTTAAATATTTAGATGTATAGGGTAGCATTTTAGGATAAGTAATGATCAATTTCAAATATCCTTATTGTAATATTACATGTATGTCCAAATTTCATAGAGAAATATTCATGGAACAAAAAACGTACAAGTTTAAAAATCGAGTTGAATTTTATGGTGATTTTCAAGAGAAATCGGGTGCCGTCAGAAAATAGAGAATTTTAAAAGTACGAAAAATTTTATCATACATACAGAATTTTAAGTTCATGACATATGTGCTTATATTGCGTTTTCATCCATAAATTTTACTGTTAAAATACGACACTGAATGTGGTTGATTTTTTCCGGGTTCAGGCACTTGACAAAAAGTAATCCCGTTTTTCGACCGCGGAAGGCTTCAAAAAAAAAAAAAATAAAAAAAAAAATAAAAATATCTAAACACAATTTGCTCTTGGCGTTTCCCCTGTTAATAAGAAAGCGTTTATGATATGCCGTAAATTGTTGGGCACTTAATGCGACCTTGAAAGTGTTAGTACATTTGCCTGTGACGTCGCATACCATTGTTTCCATTATCTTGGCACTGAACTGTTAATAGTAAGGAAAACACAGTTTCTGTTGCATTTGAACGGAATCGAATCAACGAAAGGAAAGCAAAGTTATTGTCTGCAAGTTCTTACATAGGCGCATTAAAAGAAATCGCGGTTATGCTATTTAAACCAATAATTCTGCATAGACGCATTTCAACATAGCATTTAGTCCGTGGGCTAGGTGGACCCACCATGCACCCCCCCCCCCCCCCAGGATCCACCGACACTACTTTTTTCTGGTACCTTAGGATGTCTAGTAATGGAATCAGGATGTTTCCCAGAAATAAGTTGGATGCTCTTCATGAAAAACTTCAATATTTAGGAGTGCCTGAAAGTTTTCAGTAAATTTCTCTATTAGGGGTAGGGGAACGTTTTTATCTTTCTTTTCAATATTATTATGCAGATACAGATCATATTTAATATCATTGTAAAAGGAACATGTTCAGCTTTAATAAAATACAAAGTCGGTTGATATAGCTGCTACTATGTTGTCATCATGACGTCATAAACACACGTTTTGGGGAAAAACGCTATAAAATCGTGTCAATTTATCCTTTATAAAATTATTTCTGTACAACATAATAAAACACATTAAGACAAAGTATGTTTTGCATTTACTTGATGAATTGTAGTTATAAATGATCATATATTCTCATCTTCCAAAAAAGACACCACTCTATTAGAAAAAATATATTAAAGATACCCATTTTTAAAAAAATGATCGAAACGGGGTAGGGGAACGTTTTTATCTTTGTTGTCGATGGTTTTAAGTAGATATAGATCATATTTGGTATCATTGTAAAGGAAATAGGCTCAGCTTTAATAAAATACAAACTTGATGGGTGTAGCTATTACTGTGACGTTTCTATGACGTCATAAACACAATTTTTGAAGAAAAAAGCTATAGAATCATTTAAAATTATACTATATGAAATTATTTCTGTACAACCTAATAAAACACATGGAGACACTGTATGCTTTATATTTACTTCATAAATTGTTGTTATAAATGATCATAATTCTTATTTTAAAGAAAAGACGCCACTCTGTTAGGAAAAATATATTAACTTAAAGATGCCCTTTTATTAAAATTGATCGAATTTTAAGATTAATAGTTTTCACGATAAAAGTATCCCAGTATGTTTCTTAACATATAATAATAATCATCATCATGGCATCATCATCATCATCATCATTCTATAGCTAAAAAAGCTTAATTAATAATCTTAGTTTGAGAATGACGTTAGTTCTAATCATTGCCAATGGTAATTTAGCAGTTGTTTGAATGGTGGAGAGTTATATGCATCTAGAGAAGTGGATTCTTCCATAGGCTAGTTGTAGCGAAAAGGAAACATATAGAATAAATTTCTTTGCCTCACTAACAAGACTCTTGCAGTGCTTCCTCTTAGCAACATTCAGAAAATGTACAGGTGAATGGGAGGTTTCCCAGCAGCTACAGTCCCAGAGATGCAGTTCCGTCATGTTTTCAAACATTCATAAGCAAAATCATAGAAATTTTCTAACATTATCATCCATTATCCTTATAACATATGCTTCATCAGTACAATGCATTATAAGACAAGCTGCGCCATTAATTACTTTACTTACATAGTTCAAATAGTTCCTTGAACAATATATGGCTACCACAGTATTTTTCCAATTGAAGCGATTTTGTTCTATCTCTTTTATTTCTCACCAAGATATTTGGTCTTCTACTCTAACACTTGTCCTGTGGTGGTTTTCTGAGCGTATGTCTAATCCAGTTCCACCGTTTCTACACCATATAAGAGGGACAACTTTACATTTGAGTTAAATATTGGGTTTTTGTTCTTAGTGGCAGACTAGCTTTCCATATGTTTCTTTATAATTTTTAATGCTTTTCTGGATATTTTTATTCTTGTCTTGATGCCCCGTTCTGTTTCTTCTTCAGCACCAATCATGCTCCTCAAGTAACAAAGCTCAATTATCTCTTCAATTTATAACTACTTTAATTTATACCTTCTGTTGTATTGTTGTTCAACATTTTGTTTTGTTTGAGTTGATCTTTAGTCCAGTTTTTAAAACTGTTTTGTTCAGTAGTGTGGGCTTTATCCACATTTGATTTAATGTGAGGGTCAATAGGAAGATATCGGCAAAGCCCACATATTCTATCTGGGGTGTTAGTGTCTATTGTATTCCATTTATTGCAATTAAAGACGATTTGTGATTTGTATACAGCTTTGACATACTCCTGTATTCACATGAAAGCTTGGGGATAGTTTTCTCTATTGAGACCTTAACAAATGTACACTTAGTATTTATAAAGGTATAATACAGATTGTCATTCTAAGATTTTCTTTCCTAAAACCAGCTTGTTTTGTTCAGAGCACTTAGTACCTCTTCTATTCCATCTTTTAGTCTATGTAGGATGATCTTTGACAGTATTTTTGCAGCTACATTTGGGTAGCATGGTGCCTCTCCAGTTCTTACATCTCCATGATCTACCTTCTTTAGTAGTTTATTGAGATAGTCCATCCCCCATTGTGTTGGAATAATTTCTCTTATCCAGATGTTTCACAGTAATTTAGATATTTATTTAGGTCCTATAGCTTTTCCTTTTTCAAGTTGATTTATACTTTTATATTTCTTCTTTTGTTGGCACTCTTCCTTATTTTATTATCAAATGTATGTGATGTTATGTCCAATATTTCTTATGGAGGTGTTCATTTTGGTATATCGTTAAAATGTTCAGCCCATCTTTCCTCTGTTGTGATTTTTTTTCATCCTTTCCTTACACCGTTCTGTCTGTGTTAGCTGGTTTACCTGTGTGGTTTTTGTTGTTGTTAGGTATAGATCTTCTAAGTTCCATTTCTTGTGCGGTTACAATATTTTCCATCTTCCATATATTTTCGTTCATCACTTGTTTGTGTTCCTTTATATTTCTTCCTTTGCCTCCTCCTACTCCCTTCATACTAATGTTTTGCTAATCTGGTTCTGCTATTTGTTATTTTCTCTTACATTTCCTTGTGATATTTTGTCCGGTGTTTCCTCTGACAACCAAATTCTCTGTGTCGTTATACCGGTATGCCCTTTTTATCCCAGCTCTCATTATTATCATCCATAGCTGTTAAAACATAAAACCTGTTCTTCAGACTTATCTTAATTCTTCTTTCTTTTACAGTTGTTTCAATTTTCTAACATTAAACTCATGTTCTGTTTTTTTCAGGATTTGTTTGGCTGTTTTTATTTTTATCTTTGTCGTGATAAATTGGTGGTTCGAGTTGACATCTGCTCCATGCATTGCCCTAACATTGCATAGACTCCTCCTACATTTTTTCTATGGTTATATGGGCAATGTTTTTTTCTGGTGATACAGATGTTACTTTATGGCAATCTTTCTGTCGAAATACTGTACCTCGTTGTAGTGATAAAGCATAAAGATAATAAATTATATCTTTAGAAAATTTCTATGATTTTGCTCATAACTGTTTGAAAAATGACGAAACTGCATCTCTAGGACTGTAGCTGCTCCGAAATCTAGCATAAATTCACCCTGGGTTAGTAGGATGTACAGTTGGTAGTGAAGTAAAAAAGATTAATTTATTCTTGAAGTTCCTATTCACTACAACTAGTCAACGGCAGAAATCGCATGTTAGGTTTCCACTTCTCTAGATGCATATAACAAACCTGTGGCATATGACTACCATTAAAACACCTGCTAAATCATCATCGGTAATACTTTGAACTAAAAGTCATTCTCAAACTAAGATTATTAATTAAGCTTCTTGTTAGCTTTAGGATAATGGGTGATGATGTTCGGCATTTTTGTAATGAATGTATGAAAATTGATGATGATGATAATGATGATGATGATGATGATGGCATGATGATGATGATGATATTATTTATGCAAAGAAACATACTGGGATACTTTTATCGTGAAAACTATTCATCTTAAAATTCGATCAATTTTAGATAAAAGGGCATCTTTGAGTTAACATATTTTTCTTAACAGAGTGGCGTCTTTTCTTTAAAATGAGAATTATGATCATTTATAACAACAATTTATGAAGTAAATATAAAGCATACAGTGTCTCCATGTGTTTTATTAGGTTGTACAGAAATAATTTCATATAGTATAATTTTAAATGATTCTATAGCTTTTTTCTTCAAAAATTGTGTTTATGACGTCATAGAAACGTCACAGTAATAGCTACACCAATCAAGTTTGTATTTTATTAAAGCTGAACCTGTTCTTTACAATGATACCAAATATGATCTATATCTACATAAAACCATCGACAACAAAGATAAAAACGTTCCCCTACCCCGTTTCGATCATTTTTTAAAAATGGGTATCTTTAATATATTTTTTCTAATAGAGTGGTGTCTTTTTTGGAAGATGAGAATATATGATCATTTATAACTACAATTCATCAAGTAAATGCAAAACATACTTTGTCTTAATGTGTTTTATTATGTTGTACAGAAATAATTTTATAAAGGATAAATAGTAAATACACGGTCATTGACGGTGAATAAAGGTCGTATTTGGTGAGGGTGAGAAAACGTAGAAAGCGAGGCTCTGCCGAGCTTTCTACACGTTTTCGCCCCCGAGCCAAATAATACGACCTTTATTCACCGGCAATGACCATGTATTTACTTTATCCTGCAACAGATACGACCTAAAATTATAATTGTAAAGTTTGTGTGTTATCCATCTGTTTGACTTGTTTGTTTACACTCCAAGCGCAAGGATACAAATGTTTACGTGACGTCACGCTACCCCATCACACCCGTACTTGTCATTTTCGCTCAGTCCGACGTTCAAGCACATGTAGTTCTCAATTATTTAAATAAATAACTACAATACGATATTATTTTCATATTTAATATATGTAACAAAATCTTAAATTCTTACAATAATTATATTAAAATAAATATTCTTTGATGAAATGTTGTCTTCAGTTGCAGACGTTTTTCTGTATTTCTGCCATATTCTAAAAGTCTGGCGGAATAAAGTAACAACTTATAATTTTTCATTTTTATTTTTAAATCATATTTATATAACTACGTGTATTTTTTTTAAAAATCAATCTTTTTTTTTAAATAAAATATTAAAATTTATGACTTTATTGATCATGTTTATTATACTGTGTTTTGTTTACATTGAGAATGGGGTTCATTTGGGTCAAAGGTTACGTCAAATGTTGAATGGAAAAAGTAGTGCCGTAACTGTGACGTCACAGTTAGCGCGTGGCTTTATTGGGTCAGTGACCGAATAAAGATAAGGTTTATTTGGCAGGCTTTATGATGTCAATGTACACGTTAGTTGCAGGATAAATTGATTTATAGCGTTTTCCCCCAAAACTTGTGTTTATGACGTCATGGTGACAACATAGTAGCAGCTACATCAACCGACTTTGTATTTTATTAAAGCTGAACATGTTTCCTTTACAATGATACCAAATATGATCTGTATCTGCATAATATTATTGAAAAGAAAGATAAAAACGTTCCCCTACCCCTAATAGAGAAATTTACTGAAAACTTTCAGGCACTCCTAAATATTGAAGTTTTTCATGAAAAGCATCCCACCTTATTTCTGGGAAACATCCTGATTCCATTACTAGACATCCTAAGGTACCAGAAAAAAGTAGTGTCGGTGGATCCTTGGGGGGGGGGGGGTGCATGGTGGGTCCACCTAGCCCACGGACTAATTATATGTATGTTCATACCTGGATGTCAAATGGATAAGTTCTCAAGTTCATTTCTGTGTAAAATGTTGCTCTTTGTCGATGTTTCTCTATGATATAAGCACTACCTTTTTCATCTGCGTCCAATACGTTCCATATCACATGTGATTTCTGTGTAACAACATTATCTAAAGCTATGCCTGGGCTCCAGTAGGATTCGAACTTGATTTCGGAATTGGCCTGAAAAACATGAATTATAATTAGATCAAACACAATATAGGTTTTTCGGTCTTTTAAACTGCTTTAAATAGATAACACCGTTTAATTGGCTGTATACATATTATAATTACTTGTTGTAAGTTGCTCACAAGTTCTTCGAATGCCAAGTTTCAGTGAATGTCTCAAGTCATGATATAAAAGAAATTCTTAGTACATAACAAACATGTACAATGCAAACCTGACTAAATTTTATACTGAATCAGTCACGAAAAGACGTCTACACTCGGATGTCAATTGGTCGAGATACGGATCGAAAAACTGTCGAGAGATTAATAGTAGCTTCCGAAAGCTACCTCCAAAATATATCTTATAAGGGGCAAATGAACTGCTAGTCAGCTGGTTAACAACAATTCGTCACCGAACCATTCAGAATTAAACACCTCTTCACAGCAATTTTCATATTTTAGTTCTGGAAGAAAGAAGTTATAATATAGACTTTGTCCTTTCTAAGCTCCACCAGTCTTTGTTATATTTTAAAGGAACTTACCCTTGAATGGTCCAGAGAAAGTTCCCTCCATCTGGCCTGATAGAAGATGTCAGCTGTGAACCTCCCCAATACTACATCTATATCCTCTATCTTCAAAAACGAAACCTTTATAAACACCTTTCGCTAAATTATATGAACAAGCCATGATTTAAAATAGATATTACTGACTGAAGAGCATGTTACAAAATGTTCTAACCAAGAAATATAAAAAGGGAATATTGAGGCCACAAATTACGAGCGCATCATTTAAATGATTTGCTTTCTTTTGGAATGGGTGTGATACTGTTTCCGATGCAATTTCTTCCAGAGTTTATTTTTCAATTATTTTAAAGTATTTGAATCGTTATTGCTGATAATGTACCCCAAAATGTCCTTGGTATATAAGAAGCCCAAATTCACAGTGGTTTTTTTTTAGTGTGGAAAACTAAACAAAGTGGGCAACGCATGTAGTCCCTTCGGTTCCATCATTTAAATGAGTGGAGAAATGGAGTTTCACTTATATGGAGGTGGTAGGTTCTGGGATGGCGTAGGAAACCGGAATGGTCGTGGAAAACCACCGATTTGACACTGACAAACTGTCTTAGGCTAGGATCTGTCTCGATCGGGAGTCGAACCTAGGCGGCGATAGGTGTGATACGTAAGCGGTCGTTTAAACCACTCGGCTACCGAGGCACAAGTGGTGTCTAATACCGTAATGGTTTTAATCGTGACAATGGCAAAGGAACATCCCGGAAAAGAATAACAAGATGAGTTTTTGGTTACATAGTGCGCTGTGTCCCCTTCCGTCATTTGAGTACGAATTAAATATACAATGTTCTTACCTTATTATTCATATTGTCTTCTACATTAGAGTTCGCTCTATGTAATGATAAATATAAACATTATTGTAATGACCTCACTAAAATTTAAATAAGTCGTCAAAGTATATTTTGAATCGAGTTAAAGAAAATCGTAGGTACTTAATCGTATTTAGCCATTCTAATCTTTGATAATCCGATTCATACAATGTGTATGTATGTATGTATGTATGTATGTATGTATGTATGTATGTATGTATGTATGTATGTATGTATATATGTATGTATGGAAAGCAAAGTCCTTATATACATATTATTTTATGCAACAAACCTTACCCGGTGCTTATATCAAAATTCGAGAAATGCATTAACTTTATATGCTTTTCCTGGAGTCTGTATAAATGTAAGTTCAAGATTCTGACGACATTTTTGTTTCACGACAAGATAACTTGACATAAACGCGATGTATTTACTGCGGAAGACTATTGGGATATTCAGTAAAAGGGGTGCATTACATTTGCGCAAAATTTTTAAAAACCCCTATATGTCATTTGCGCAAAGGGTGTATACTACTATTGCGCATATTTTATTTGCCCGTGTTAAACTGTTTAATAAACACCACATGAATTAAGACGCAACAGATCTGATGATATGTCTGCTAGGACCTCTAAAATAATTTGGACAGAACTCCAAAACAGAAGAAAATATTTTGTTGCTTAAAGATGTACAAAATGTCGCTGTTGCATTATACAGAGCATGTCGGAAAATTAGTAGCCCTTCCTAAAGGTAGAGACAGCATCCATGTTGCATTGAATGCCTTGGAAATTTCAATCAACAAGTTGAAAAATATGTTGCTTGTAAACGGTCTTCAGATCGTAATTATTATATTTTCAACGTTTCTTGAAATTTTCGTTGATAGTGTTAAGTGAACATGGCAATTACGTTTTGCGCAATCGTAATATAAGCCTTTGCGCAATCGTCATATTTATTTTGCGCAAAAGTCATACACCACAGTAAAAGAAATTATACTGAGGGTTATAACGCTACATGTAATTAAAGGTTTATAACGCTTTTTCTCGTTATTACGCCTTTAAATTCGCGTTATAACGCCATTTAATTCGCGTTAATACGCCTTTCTTATAACGTTATAACGTATATTTTGTGTTATAACACTTTGTCGCCTTTCAATATGCGTTATTACGTCATTTAGTTGTTTGCATTTTTAATTCGAATAAATACATATTATAGGTCCATCCAGAAAGTTTGGACACCCCATAAAAGTGATTCATAGCTAGCTTATAACAATTTTTGACACGCTTTGTCAATGATTTGTTTAATAGTTGGTTACACGTGACATACCTCTAGATTTAACCTCTAGATTTAATCGATGTAATTTGGACATAATAAAATTGCAAAAGACACTGTTATCTCCCTTTATATATTCCAGACACAAAAACGGGTGTTCTTTGGCAAAAATGATTTTAAACACTGAGAACAAAACATCTGTTGCACAACATAAGTAAAAATGTTTTTTCTAAGTCAAATAATACTGTAAAACATATTTATACAGTAGAAAATGGACGTTATGCGAAAATAAATAATCGTTAAATACACTGACCAAAAATCCAATTTTACCGTATTTGTAAATAATTTAGTATTTTCAATACAGAAGGAATTTTAAGAGATAAAATGATATGCTTTACTTAGAAAGTGCTTAATAATCGCTTGGAACTAAGTGTTTAAAGTCGTTTAGTCGATTTTCGATTTATTAAGTCCATATTTGAGGAAATAGGATTTTTCCCTAATATTTTCATCTTTTTTATCACTCACTGTTCACTAAAAACTAAAATTGAAACTTTTAACAATTCTTTCATTTAAATAACATTCAAGTTAGTATATAAAAATAGTCTTTCAACAAATATAAGTTAAAAAACACCAAGTACTAAGACCATCAAAATTGCTCTTTTACAAAGGTTATTGAAGAGGATGTCCAAACTTTCTGGATGGACCTGTATAAAGAGAATCTATAACGAGTTTCAGACAGAGATAAGGAAACTCCAGTGGAATGGTCACATATTGTCATCTCAAACGAGGCTCTGCCAAGTTTAAGTTGAAAATATCTGACCACGAGATTGAAATTTCATAATTCGGTCTGAAACGAGTAATTAATTATTTTTCTCGCATATAAAATCTAATATCGTAGCATAAAAGCATTGAAATTTCCTACTACAAAGCAAGATTTTGCTAGCGGATGAATACGTGTATGACGTAATGCTGTAACGTCACCAATGACTTGTAGCTCAGAGCAGAAATGTGAACCTACGTGATAATAATTAACAACAAAATACATCTTATATTTTATATACTTATTGGTCAAATTAATTCTTTTTATAACTTATAATTTTATGATAATGGCAAATTACTTCAAAATTACTTTGAAAATAACCCTTAAATTAAATAACGCATATATTCGTATGGTCTTATATAGAGTGATATAGTAAAAAGGTGATAATTTACATAAATAGGCTTACTTTGAGTGACAAAAACTCTAAAAATTTAAGGAAAAGTCCAACACTTTCAAATCGTTCCACATTCTACCATTTTTTCTGCATCTTAAGACATGTTTTTCGAAATTGTACGGTAATGGCAAATTACTTCAAAATTACTTTAAAAATGTGTATGATTTTACGGATAACGATATTTTCGCATAGATTTACATGGTAAATATGTGAAAATTTGCACAGGCTTGTTTTAATCTTCAAATACATTTTTTAATATAGAAAATGTAACACTTTCACATCGTTTCATATATTTTACATTTTTCTCAAATTAAGATTTTTTTAATAATTTTCCGACAATGGCAAATTACTTCCACATTCTTTTGAAAATTATTAAAGCGGTATATATTTGTTTCATACCTCAGTTTAATGTCAACTATTAAATAAATAAATAAATAAATAAATAAATAAATAAATGTTTCGAAAGGTCTTTTTGTCTGCATCTCTTGTGACTGCGAGACTATTTCTTTTTCCTTTTTCCCACGCGGACTGTCATTGTTTTTTTTTAGTAATTTTTGCTAGAAAAGAACCAGTTACGGATTTATCGTTAACCAGGTGATATTTCTGAATTTAACTAATGCCTCGCTTGTATATTCAGGTGCGGGACATTCCCCATTAATGGAAAATCACCTTCATACTAATCCCTTTGCATATTCGAAGTGTATCCCGCTACCGATCCTGTCTCAAAGAGGATAGATTTTGTGCATCTTACCTCTAACCATAGAGAGTAATCAAGGGAGATAAAATTGTTAAACTCCCGTATTGGGAATAAAAACAAGAGCGAGGAAAAAGGACAAATTAGTTGAAGTATTAAGAGATGCGTTGAGAAGTACTGAATAATGAATAAATTTTTGCAACTGTGAATACTCTATATGGTAGTAACATTTTGCGGTGACTGGTAACTGTGTGCACATATTTTAAGAAAATTTTAGATGATGAAATATGTATAATTAATGAGGAACTGATAAGCCCATGTCATACGATTTATTTATTTATTTATTTATTTATTTATTTATTTATTTATTATTTATTTATTTATTATTTATGAATGTTTGATGATAATGAAGTTTTGCC
Source organism: Anadara kagoshimensis (assembly GCA_021292105.1). Classification (NCBI taxonomy): domain Eukaryota; kingdom Metazoa; phylum Mollusca; class Bivalvia; order Arcoida; family Arcidae; genus Anadara; species Anadara kagoshimensis. Next base: position 51,590,993 of record CM037871.1, on the reverse strand, counting down.
TTCACGTGTCTTGTGTGCAAATGTCTGTTGGGGTGATTGATTGATTGATTGATTGATTGATTGATTGATTGATTGATTGATTGATTGATTGATTGATTGATTCCAGTCGGAATAGTAAGCAATCACTTCTATCGGGTCGACGAATAAGCTATCAGGATATTTTTTAAGGTCCAAGTTGAATCAAGTCCCGGATTCAATATGAAGGAATTCTTTCATCAAATTAACTGAACGGCAAAACCAACGATTGACAGCTGAGTAATCCTTGCCGCAAAATGTACGCGAAACATACAGAATAAAAACTAACTTATTGGAATGAATATATAATCTGATTAATTCAATTTATCTTGAAAGCGGAGAAAAATACTATTCATACGATATAAATATAGGTATATATCACGCGCGCGTGTGTGTGTTTAATATAGAACTGTTCCTAAAGTGAAAGCTATTTTTTATTAATCTTACACATATGCATGTATGATTCAAGTTGGTCAATTTTTATCAGTTATGGTTGAACTTTTGATAATTATGAAACAATATTTAATTTAAAAAAAATTAACAAACAGTTAAAAAAGTAATCAAATAAAATCGGAAATATTTTGATAATTATGAAACAATATTTAATTTAAAAAAAATTAACAGTTAAAAAAATAATCAAATAAAATCGGAAATATTTTAATATAAGTTAAAATAAAAGTTGTACATGTACATATAATGTATAGGAAAAAAGAAAATTATCTTTATCTTGTGAACAGCTCTAGTGAATATCTATCCTCTCGATTAAGACACGATCTTACCTATAAAGTACGAGTTAAGTCCCTTGAATTACCGAACGATAAGTTCATAACGCAAATAATAATAATAATAAGTAAAATTAAGAATTATAGAAATCAGTGGTTAGGGGAATAACTTTAACATATTATGATATCTCTCGTATCATGAATATTATTGCAAAAGTAGTCCCCGTTGTACTGAGATACCCTACACGTGCCCACGAGGGGTGCGATATGGGAATAATATCGTACCACCTATCCCGTGAGATTAATTTTTCACATATGCGAGAAATGCCTTTATTCGCGTTATTACGTCTTTCAAGGTTTTTTTTCCATTCACTCAAATAAGCTTTCGTAGTAAACCAAGTTCACTTTAAAATTTAAAGATTTGAAAAAACCCACAAAAAACAAAGATTTGGACAAAAGGTTGCATAGACCTAGTATTCGATTATTTAGCATTTTCGATTGCCTATTTATGACTCTTTAGTGAATTTAGTGAATTTAGTGTCACACCCCCTAAGGGGTTCATAGTTCTAGTTATTTTTTTTATGTCTATGCATTAAAATGATTTAATATTTCAATGAGATCAATATATTTTGTTATTCTGAATTACTTTTCTATCTTATACCAATATACACATTACAGACCTGTCTAAAAAATTTATCATTTGGCTAACGAATCATGCCGACTCGTCGAAAATTTATCACTTGGCTAACGAATTCATGCCGACTCGTCGAAAATTTATCACTTGTGTAACGTATTCATGCCGACTCGTCGAAAATTTATCACTTGGGTAACGTATTCATGCCGACTCGTCGAAAATTTATCACTTGGCTAACGAATTCATGCCGACTCGTCGAAAATTTATCACTTGGCTAACAAATTCATGCCGACTCGTCGATAATTTATCACTTGGCTAACGTATACGTATTCATGCCGACTCGTCGAAAATGTTACACTTGGCTAACGAATTCATGCCGACTCGTCGATAATTTAACACTTGGCTTAACGAATTCATGCCGACTAGTCGATAATTTAAAACTTGTCTAACGAATTCATGCCGACTCATCGATCGATAATTTAACACTTGGCTTAACGAATTCATGCCGACTAGTCAATAATTTAACACTTGGCTAACGAAATAATGCCGACTCGTCGAAAATTTATCACTTTGGAAAAAAATAATGCCAACTCGTCGAAAATTTAACACTTGGCTAACGAATTCATGCTTATCTCTGCCCTTTGTTAGCTACATCTAGCCAGCATTTCGGCAAGTACTTTCTATTTCTAGGGACCTTTTTCAGCCGCTACTATATATTTCACGGTCATTTATCCACCAGCTGAGTGTTAAACTTTCGACAGGTCTGTACTGTACTTAAAAAAATGACGAGGTCCATTAATATTATCAGTCACGTTTGTTTTTATGACATATATTTCTTATAGTTTTTGTTGGTGTTAGATGTCATTTTAGAAATATTTCAAAATGGAAAATCGTTCAAACGTAGATGAGATATGGATCAAATTGGGGAAATACGGAAAGTATCAAACAAGACATCTAATAGTGACAATATGTGCCTCCATTTCCATGGCTTGTCATATCGTCTCATTCGTATTCATAGGTAAATACAACATTTTATAATCAAAATAATGTCTTGGCTCTTTGCATTTATGCATTTTATTCACAGCCGTGTATACATTTACGCATTTCCTATTTCCGTAATCATGTTTTACCTTCACGGGAAAGCGCGGGTATTGAGATCAAAACTAAGTACAAGTTTGTTCAAGACAATAAGATTTGTTTGATATTGTATAATTTTTTATTCCATGTTAAACATATTTGTATTGGCTATGGGTATTCTGCGAGAACTGGTAACATTTATATTTTTGGAAAAATCTTTGTCTCATGCAGAAATGAATTTTTAGTGATAGTTCATATCAAATTGCAGAAATGAGATGCACCAATCTGTGGACGCTTTTGTATTTTAAAACAAACTAGAAAAACTGTGAGCCACAACCTCACAAAAATACCCCCCCCGCTCCCCCCCCCTAATAAAAAAATCCATCTGATCAAATTTTTAAATCGGAAGTCAAAATCTACATTATATCACAAAGATTGTGTGAAAGTTTCATGAAAATCCATTGAAGGGTTTAGGAGGAGTTGCGGATAAGAGATAGGTACCCTAAGGTGTAACGGAAGGACGGAAGGACGAACACACGGACGGACACCCCTATCACTATATACCCCCCACTTTTTAAGCGGGGGTATAATAAGCATTGCGGACATAAATAATACTTTTAGTAACGATATAATATTGCGGAAATGAAATGCGGTGATGAGACCTGTCGAAAGTTTAATACGAAGCTAACCAACCGACAGCTCACCTCTTTAACAAAACAATATTTTCTGCGCCTGCTATCTATCTCCCGACAGATTTTTTAGTTACCTGTCTATCTTCCGGCAGCTTTTTGTGTCACTAGCTGTCTATTTACCGGCAGTGTTTTGTGTCACTAGCAGTCTATCTACCGACAGCTTATTGTGTCACTAGCTGTCTATCTCGAGCTCCCGGCAGCTTTTTGTGTCACTAGCCATCTACCGGCAGCTTTTTGTGTCACTAGCTGTCTATCTACCGGCAGTGTTTTGTGTCACTAGCAGTCTATCTACCGACAGCTTTTTGTGTCACTAGCTGTCTATCTCGAGCTCCCGGCAGCTTTTTGTGTCACTAGCCGCCATCTACCGGCAGCTTTTTGTGTCACTAGCTGTCTAACTACTGGCAGTGTTTTGTGTCACTAGCAGTCTATCTACCGACAGCTTTTTGTGTCACTAGCTGTCTATCTCGAGCTCCCGGCAGCTTTTTGTGTCACTAGCCATCTACCGGCAGCTTTTTGTGTCACTAGCTGTCTAACTACTGGCAGTCTTTTGTGTCACTAGCAGTCTATCTACCGGCAGTCTTTTGTGTCACTAGCTGTCTATTTACCGACAGTTTTTTGTGTCACTAGCTGTCTATCTACCGGCAGCTTTTTGTGTCACTAGCAGTCTATCTACCGGCAGCTTTTTTGTGTCACTAGCTGTCTATCTACCGGCAGTCTTTTGTGTCACTAGCTGTCTATCTACCGACAGTCTTTGTGTCACTAGCTGTCTATCTACCGGCAGTCTTTTGTGTCACTAGCAGTTTATCTACCGACAGTCTTTTGTGTCACTAGCAGTCTATTTACCGGCAGCTTTTTGTGTCACTGGCTGTCTATCTACCGGCAGCTTTTTGTCACTAGCAGTCTATCTACCGACAGCTTTTTGTGTCACTAGCAGTCTATCTACCGGCAGCTTTTTGTGTCACTAGCAGTCTATCTACCGGCAGCTTTTTGTGTCACTAGCAGTCTATCTACCGGCAGCTTTTTGTGTCACTAGCAGTCTATCTACCGGCAGCTTTTTGTGTCACTAGCAGTCTATCTACCGGCAGCTTTTTGTGTCACTCGACAGCTGAACTTTGACTCCTTTCTTTTGGTCTCTAGCTATCAATATCTTGTGGTCACTAAGCAGCCATACCTCGACTTCTTTTTGTTAAGCTCAGTGTTAAACTTTTGACATGTCTGTGTCATAAGTAATTCAATCATCTACTTGTTTTGTTCTCAGATCATGGCCGTAACTACCATTGAGGCAAGTGAGGCAGTTGCCTCACCTAGAATTCTGCGCGATTTTTTTTTTAACCGATTTAATATTTTATGGGAAACAACAGACAATAACAATAAAAAAAAACATGAGATGTTTTTTCACATTATGAATAGCCAATTTAAAGGTCACCGGTCACCAAAAACCGAATTTTTTTTAGTATTATTTTCCGAAAGATTACATCATAAAAAGTCGATTTAGCCACAAATAACATTTTTTAATCATTTCTATCCTTTTCTACAGCGTAAATTAAAGTCCTAAAACAGTTGAAAAACTGTGTTATCTCCCTTTGGTAGTAAAAGGGCACAAAACCGGAAGTGACGCAGAAGGTGTTATCCCAGCTATTTAGTAAATGAAGCTTGTATAGTGAACTGCATTTATTACCCAGATTTATCGGAAATAACTTCTATTGTTTTTACATATTTATTTATTTTTTAGCATTGGGTATTTCAGTTGACTTCAGCAGAAAAAAATTAATAAAAAATAAACATAATAATAAGAAATAAATAAGGAAAAAAACTATATTTGTGTTTGCTCTAAGTACGATATACTATTTACTAATACTTTTACAAAACATAATTTTACATTTCTTTTGATAATTATTTATTTTTTATTTATTTATTTAATTATTTATATCCATTTATCACAAATAATAAAAGAACCCCAATTTCCGTTTTTTATTTAAAATATTGTTCATATTAATTTTCATTAATATTTAACATCATTTTAATCTTTACATATCTGTGAGTTATTTATTTATTTATTAATTAATTTATTTATTTATTTATTTATTTATCACAACAAATAATTAAAGAACCTAAAATTCCGTTTTTATTTAAAGTAGTGTTCACATTAATTTTCATTAATATTTAATATCATTTTAATTATCTTTACATATCTTTTTGATTTATTTATTTATTTATTTATTCATTTATTTATTTATTTATATCTATTTATCACAACGAATAATAAAAGAACCAAAATTTCCGTTTTTTATTTAAAATATTGTTCACATTAATTTTTATTAATATTTAAAATCATTTTAATTATCTTTACATATCTCTGATTAATTAATTAATTAATTAAGTTATTTATTTATTTATTTTTATCTATTTATCCTAAAGAATAATAAAAAGAACCCAATTTTTTGTTTTTTATTTTTAAAAAAATCTTTTCTCTCTAGTACAGCCATATTATGACCTCAAATTGATTTTAATTTATATTTGTTTTAGAAAGTGTCCCATTTTTAATTTCTTTCAAGTTAGATTAAAATCAATGATTTATTATTATTATTATTATTATTATTATTATTATTATTATTATTTACCCATGTAATTAATCAAAAGAACACGTTTTCGGATAGAATCTAGATCCAAGACCTGCAGTTTTTTGTACAACGAAAATATCAAAATACAGGTTTAAAAAATAACTTCTTATTGTCTCTCAATTAAAATATTTCATCCCAGGATTACTTAAATATGAAAGTAATTTCAATTCAATAGCTTCTTCCTTATTTGCAGTAAGTTTAATAATAATAATAATAATAATAATAATAATGGAAATTGAAGTTTACGTCAGTGGGTAATTTAAAAAAAATATTTGTTGATATTTTCCGATGGAGTACTGATCAGAATTCTAATTCTCATTTTCATTGTTTTCATGATGAAATAAAAAAAAATAATAATAAATTTCATATAATAACTTTATTACGCTTTAATTTTAATGGGATGAAAAGAACTTTGTCAAAATGTGATACCAGTGAGATTATACTCAACTAACTAAGGACTCAAAACTCGAGTGTAACTTTCTTTCATTTATTCACAATAATTAATATCATTCAAAGCGTGATTTACACCCCTCAGATACCAGTAATTAAGAGATTATCAATATGCTACAGTCCATTGGGAAACATCCTGTTTAGAAGTAGACATCTACCACCTGTAATCAACAATTTACCTTACAATATGCAACATTAATTGACACGTGTGATTATCTTTATGATATACCCAGTAAATGCTATTTGTCATTTTTGATGGATTCTGAAAATCGAATAAATTAAAGTTAAATGAGATTGGTTAATTTGAACAGGGCATACAAGACCTTGTTTGAACGTGTGAACTGAATGAATTGCGGAATTAAATTAATTTTGAAAATTAAAATTGTTTAAAATCTATTTATTTGACTGAATTGATTCATAATAACTTGAATTGTCTTAAATGATTATACCACTCCCATTTCCCTGACTTATCTCGTAATATTTAATCTGAATACATTCAAAACAATTAGAAAGCTGCATGAAGGACTTGTGTAAATCTGGCTTTAAAGGTCACCGGTCACCAAATTTATGAATTTTGTAATTTGCATTCCTATGGGTAGAGTTGTCAATATTGATGTGTCTGGTGGGTTTTCACACATTACAGTTACCTGTAATATACTAAAAACTTACCTGAACGAAGTTCTAATACTCGGTAATTTCCGACACCGCTCGTAACTTTCCGGCGACCTAATTGATGACGTACATGGTGTTAAGTTGCTGAGGAAAGACACATTACCTATATATGTAACATGTGGGTTTGTGTGCCATTTTGAAGGATTTTAAAGTTTGATTTCAAGTCAAAATTATATATTTTGTGAAATTTTGATATAATAATACCACAATGAACGATAAAATTTTTTTTCACAAATTTAAGAACAAATTAAAGCCAGATTTACACAAGTCCCTTATGCAACTTTCTACAAATTGAGTGCACATGGAAAATGCAAGAATAAACTCGTATTTTCCAACAAACTCGCAAAATATTGTCAAAACTTGATACAAAATATACTGACCTAATAGGAAAAAATATTTTTCATTCATCCATAAGTGAATTTAATTCTGTACATAGAGCAATTTTTGAAGTTTTTAACAAAACAACTAATATAACCATGTCAAAATTATCCCTTCTGTACCTTCTTACTCGGAACAACTATAAATATTATAATTATGTCATACTTGGAATATTCATGATGAAATATGAACGAACCGAACAACAATGACCTACCTGACCCTAAACAACCTGATGTAACTTTGAATGAGGCCCAATTGGTGTATAAACTTCGTCGAATTTTCCCAAAATTTCTCTATGTACAGATGAACTGAATAACTTTTTTTGTCATTTAAAAATATAATTTGGTTAGGTCAGTGCATTTAATATGCAATTTATTGATAGTTTAATGGAAACATTTTCAATTGAAAGAAATAAATGATGAAAACCATGTGCACTCAATTTATGGAAATACAGTAATTGCTTTGAATGTATTGGGGCTATTTTTTATATACGAGAAAAGTCAGGGAAATGAGAGTGGTATTATCATTTCAGACAATATAAATTATTATGAATGGATTCAGTCAAATAAAAAAAATTCATAGATTTTAACAATTGTAATATTCAAAATTAATTTAATTCCGTCAGTCAGTCAGTTCACCAGTTCATATGTTCACACAAATCGAGACTTGCATGTCTCTTATTCAAATCAACTAATCTAATTTAACATTTATTTTTTCAAATACATCTTTTCAGAATCCGTCAAAAACAACAAATAACATTTATCGGGTATATCATAAAGATTTATACACACGTGTCAATTAATGTTGCAAATTGTAAGGTAAACCCTGTTGATAACAGGTGATAGATGTCTACTTCTAAACAGGATGTTGCTTGCCAATGTAGCATATTGATAATCTCTTAATTACTGGTATGTGAGGGGATGTAAATCACACTTTAACCGATATTAATTTATTGTGAAAAAAACTAAAGAAAGTTTCCCTCGAGTTTTGATGAAGCCGTTAGTTAGTCGGGTATAATCCCACTGGTATCACATTTTGATACGAGTTCTTTTCAGCTCATTAAAATTAGGCGTAATAAAATAATTATTATTAGTAAATGAAAATTTTAAATATCGTTTTTTAAATTTATCATGGAAACACTGAAATTAAATCGAAATTGAAGATTTAACAAAATGGGGATTGGAAATCTGACCAGTACTCTATCGAAAAAAAAAAAATAAACAATATTTGATAAAAAAATATTACGCACCGACATAAACTCCAATTTCCATTATTATTATTATTAAATTAAACTTACTGCGAATAGGGAAGCTATTGATTTTAACGTTTTCATATTCAAGTAATACTGGGGTGAAATATTTGATTTCAGAAACAATAAGAAGTTATTTTTTAGACCTGTATTTTGATATTTTCGTTGTACAAAAATTCTACTCGAAAACGTGTTCTAATAATATATTGATTTTAACCTAAAAATAAAATAAAAATGGGATAATTTCTAATACAAATATGAATTAAAATTAATTTGAGGTAAATTAATAATATAGCTGTACTCGAGAGAAGAAAAAAAAGCGACAGACTACAGAATCCGATCAAAAGTGCTCGAAAATTATGTATGTTTTTTAATATACATATTAATATTGATATTTAATATTAATTCACCGAAATAATAAATAAATAAATAAATAAATAAATAAATAAATTCAACAGAGAAGTTAAGATATTTAGAATGATATTAAATATTAATGAAAATAAATATGAATAATATTTTAAATAAAAACACGAAAATGTGTATTCTTTTTATCAATTCGTTTTGATAGATAAAAATAAAAAGATAAATAAATAAATTAGTTAAATAAATAAATAAATAATGTAAAATTATGTTTTGTAATAGTATAAGTAATAGTATATCATACTTAGAGCAAACAAGAATATAGTTCTTATTTATTTATTTATTATGTTTATTTTTTATTTATTTTTTTATGCTGAAGGAAATTGAAATATCCAATATTAAAAATAAATAAATAAATAAAACATGAGAAGTTACTACTGATAAATCTGGGTAATAAATACAGATCACTCTACAAGCTTTAGTTACTAGATAACTTGGATAACACCTTCTGCGTCACTTCCGGTTTTGGACCCTTTTACTACCAAAGGGAGATAACACCGTTTTTCAACAGTTTTAGGACTTTATTTTACGCTGTAACAAAAGACAGAAATGATTAAAAAATGTTATCTGTGGCTAAATCGACTTTTTATTATGTAATCTTTCGGAAAATAGTACTAAAAAAATTTCGGTTTTTGGTGACCGGTGACCTTTAATTTGTTCTGAAATTTGTGGAAAAAACATGTTTATCGGTCATTGTGATTTTATTATCTCCAAACGTCACAAAATATAGCATTTTGACTTGAAATCAAACTTTAAAACCCGTCAAAACGCCACACAAACCCACATGTAATATATGGATACATATATAGGTAATGTGTCTTTCCTCAGCAGCTTAACACCATGTACGTCATCAATTAGGTCGCCGGAAAGTTACGAGCGGTGTCGGAAACTACCGAGTATTAGCAGTTCGTTCAGGTAAGGTTTTAGTGTATTACAGGTAAATCTAAGACGTGGGAAACCGTCAGACACATCAATATTGACTATTCTACCCATTGGAATGCAAAATACAAAATTGAAAAATTTGGTGACCGGTGACCTTTAAGGTGTTTTATGATCTCCACAAAATGGTTTTCACGTTTATGGCATGCCACGCAGTTCCGAATATTCACATTATAGTCAAACTTTTACTCACTATTCCTGCAGGTTCATGCTCATGCGAGAGATCATTCTCTGCCATGAGGCGACTGAAAGTGTGGAATAGATCAACAATGACTGGAACTCGGTCCTGTAGCCTGTCACTGTTACATGTTCATCGTGATGATGTTATTGGAAACGTTTGTCCTGAAAAAGTCCATAAGAAGTGGGACAGTACTGGAATTAGAAAAATCCCACTTGCTTTTGACATTGATGAATAGATTAGTCGACTCGATCAGTATGTCCGATTTAGTGTCATGTAGTTATTAGATGAAAATCTTCAGTCGTCGACATTTTCATTTATTGTAGTAATAATATTAGTATGCATAATTATATCTGTCGCCAACAAGTAACTCAGCTTGGTCTTTTTTATCTACATATTCTAAAACTTTGAAAAAAACAACATTTGTTCTTTATGTATGTAAAAAAAGTTATAAGGGAAGATTTAAATGCAACACATGATGTTTAACTACACCATTCACAGAATTTATTTTTACAGAGGACGTTAAGTCACTTTTGGTAGGCGGCACTTCGGTGCCTCATTGAAGAATTTCACCACAACTGACTAGATGAACATATCCAATACATCCGGAGATGCTAGCTCAAACTTTGGCATTACACTTGAAGCTTTATCAACTTGATCTATTTTTTTTCAGATCATTCCCTTCTTTCTTTTTTATACCGGGCTTCTACAAATATTTTATTTTCAGTTACAACCCCATTTTGATATCAAAATACATGAATTGAGTAAACATCTTTTAGCCTTTGAAATGCCAGGAAAATGCAGGAATTTGGCTTAAAGTTTTAACAATTTTCCGGGGGAGAAACGCGCCTACGGCGCATCAAATTTCTGCCTTACATACAACCAAGCACTTTACGGCCATGTTCTCTTACATTGTCTCCTTGTTTCTGTTACTTAATTCTATTGTTTCTTAGTTGCGTTGGCTATTGCTAGGAGCTTGGTGTTCATTTATAAATTATCGTTGAGTAAATACCGCAAACCCTTTTTAGGGTGGAGAGGTGACATGACAAATAATTTTCAAGTGGTACAAATGGACGCTGACGTTACGTACGGTGTATACTATAAGTTATACAGGGCTTTGGCAGGTTACATGGTCCCATTTACCCTGTCAAAGATTTATGTACCTTGAGCCCCAGGCGAAGGGTACATTCATCTTTGACGGGGTACATGGGGCCGTGTAACCTGCCAAAGCCCTGTTAAACGTTTTTGTCACCCTTCAAAGTGTAACAGTTGGATCTTTTAACTCCCATTTCGTATTTTGTGTGACTTGCGTACGTTGTCGCCATGTTTGTTCACTGTAACTAGACGTCAGTGATGTACGAGTTACTTGCCTTCTACCGCTAAACGTCGCGTGCGTTCATGATCATGTACCCCGGCAGATTTCCGAACATTATAAGTTATACAGGGCTTTGGCAGGTTACACGGTCCCATGTACCCCGTCAAAGGTTCATGTACCCTGAGCCGCAGGCGAAGGGTACATTCATCTTTGACGGGTACATGGGGCCGTGTAACCTGCCAAAGACCTGTATAACGTTTTTGTCGCCCTTCAAAGCGTTACCAGTTGGATCTTTTTAACTTCCATTTTGTATTTTCTGTGACTTGCGTGTGTTGTCGCCATGTTTGTTTACCGTAACTAGACGTCAGAGATGTACGAGTTACTCCCCTTTTACCGCTAAACGTCGCGTGCTCTCATGTACCCCGGCAAATTTCCGAACATCGTTCCATGTACCCCTCGCCATACGAGAAATTTCTTTGAAGGGTGACAAAGTTCCATGTACCCCGGCAAGTTAACCAATCGCTATGCGAGAAATTTCTTTGAAAGGTGACAAAAATCTATGTACTTTAATGGTATTATTATAAGTCCTAACTTTAAGTAACTGTAATAATTTTGATAAACAACTTGCAGGGAATAAAATACATAGAGGATCTTGCATGAGTGGTTATGTAATATTGAATTTATTCAACGAGTTTAATTAATTCAATATTGCATAAACACGAATGCAAGATTCTATTTATTATATAATCCCATAAAAAACGGGGTTTTCGTAGATTTAAAACTTGTCTTCTCGTTATAAGAAAACAGCAGATTGACCGAAACATAACAAGTTCACGTAACTGTACATCCGCCAAAAATATTAAAAGTAAACAATAGTCTGTCCACAGGATACAAAAACAAAACAAACATTTGATTTTCAATTTAAATACAATGTATCTTCTTTTTAGAAGAAAAGTACGAAAGTATCAGCTAAATTAGAATCGACAAACTGTCAAATGAAACAAACCAGTAGGATAGCCAAGTCCAAATTGTGCGTTGGTTTTAAAATTTGAGACCTTCCGCGGTAAATAAAAAGGGATTACTTTTTGGCAAGTGTCTGAACCCGAAAAAAAATCGCCATTTTCAGAATCGTTTTTATACCATAAAATTAACATTTCTATCTACGAATATTATGCAAGCGTGTGAGGAATTAACTAAACTTTCTACATGTATCAAAAAGTCCGAGATAAAACGCCACATTTACTTAAAATTACTGATATCCCGACGATAACCGATTTCTCTTGAAAATCAACAGAAATTTTTCTTCATTTTTGAAACTGGTACGTTTTTTGTGTAAAGAATACTTTTCCTAGAAATTTTGATACAATGTCAGAAAATTATTATAGTATACGCCAGTAAATTATCGTACCTGGTGCATGAGGGTTAAATATGCGAAAATCGCAAAAATCCAACAGCATGATTTCAGTACGTCTTGTTGTCAATGAAAACAAATATGGCCGCGACCTTGATAAACATTGTTCTAACGTAATGACGTAAACAACGTTCCCTGTGTCAAATATATAGGTCAACTGTCTACTTGCAATGTACAGTACAGACCTGTCGAAAGTTTAACACTAAGCTAACCAAAAGAAGTCAAAGCTCGACTGCCGAGTGCCCAAGGTATGGAAAGGTAGCGGTCTAAAAGTTGCCGAGAGATAGATGGCAACTGCTGTCGATATAAACATCAAACGAGGAACCAATATGGGCTGTCAGCACTAATTCGTTAGCTGGATGCTAAACTTTGTACAGGTCTGTACTGTATTTATTGATTTTTTTTTGCAACAGGCATCCTCATCTGGCACACATCATATGACTTGTGTTTGTTGATGGAGATACTTTAGGACCCCAACAGGAATAAATAAATAGGGCCTACATTAAAAAAATAGAAATGATAAATAAATAAATAAATAAATAAATAAGAAATTCTACAGAGAAATAAGTTAGAGTGGGACACAGTAATGTTGAGCAGGTTACAAATGTCTAGCAGGTTAGAGATGATAAATAAATAAATAAATAAATAAATAAATAAATCAGAAATTGTTCAGAGAAATAAGTTATAACTGGGACACAATGTCAGCAGTTAATAAATAAATAATAAATAAATAATAAATAAATAAATAAATAAATAAATAAATAAGTAAGAAATTCTACAGAGAAATAAGTTAGAGCTGGGACACAATATGTCAGCAGTTAATAAATAAATAAATAAATAAATAAATCAGAAATTCTACAGAAAAATAAGTTAGAGCTGGGACACAGTATGTTGAGCAGGTTACAAAATGTCTAGCAGGTTAGAGATGATAAATAAATAAAAATAAATAAATAAATAAATCGGACATTCTACAGAGAAATAAGTTAGAGCTGGGACACAATATGTTGAGCAGGTTAGTGATGATAAATAGGGTAAATACATAAAAAGAAATTCAAATAAGTTGCATTTTGTCTTTCCTCAAGGTACTAACATGAAATGGATGTGGTATGGGTACCATGGAAAGCAACCTCAGATATTTTTTGGAAAATAAAACAAATATTTTATATGAACAAAATTAACATTTAAAAAATAAAGATATTGAATTACTAAAAAGTTAAAAAAAATTATGAACAGGCAGATAGAAATTTGTCATATTGTTTGTTTGTTAAATGAATGACAAGTGGGCCATAATAGCATTTAAAAGGACTAAAATTGTCTAATTATCATTTAATTTAGAAACTACACAAAACAGGTGATTTTATGGGGGACAGGTACTTTCTAGTTGTTCTGGCTGTGATAAATAGATAAACCATTTACAAATAAATCAAAAACTATGGGATCATATATATGACAGTGTTCATTCTAGAAAGGGGCTGTTGATCCTTTATTTTGCCAAATGGCACCATTGTAAAGGCCATAGTGGGCCACATTTGAAATTAGATTTCAAATGCAAGTTCAAAATATTTGATAGCATTGTCATATAAAAGCTACCTTATATAGAACTTTTAATATACTTCATTACAAAAGCTTTTACATCAGCCTAAAAGACTACAAGTCACATCAAACATTAGACTCTAATGTTTGATGTGACTTGTAGTGTATGCAAAATTATTGATGTTATTCAACTTGTTATTAGAGAATTTATTAGAAATGGACCCATCTGAAAAAAATCCTAGAATGAACACTCATGGTTATTACTGTTTACACATAATTGAACATTTTCAAAGAAAAATGCATTATGTGTTGACTAAACCAACTTTGTAAATTGCAATAATGTGAATGTCTCATTTCATGTAAAATTAAACATAACAATATCTTTAATACATTAGGAATTAGATATCATCAGACATTTATGATGTTTCATTTTATAGAATTAAAAAAAAATCAACACATATCAATATCTTAACATACTGGGAATTATATACCATTACACATTTATGAATTGAATGCTTCTCTTGATACTGAATACCTCTTTTTTCACCACATGAAATGCTTTTCATGCACCCTTGTCTGAAGTGGTAGCATACAGTAACAGCATAGGTTAAAATCTTACTATGTCAGAAAGTTTGCCAGTTCTCTTGTTGAAGGGTGTTTTTTACCTCAGGGATGAAGCCTAACTATTTTGAGCTAGGGGCCAGCTCACTTCATAAAAAGAATTTGTAACAGTAATAAATGGCTTAAATGTGTAACATTAAGGGACCCAGACTGGATTTTAGAAGTCATTGGCTACTTGGCCCTGCTTATCTTCATCCCTGTACCTAGTTTTTCCCCCTTAATCTCATTTACCTGATTATAATTGAAATATCTTGAATGGAGTGTGTTTACCAACCAATTAATTCTAATTTAACTGTTAAATCAATAAATCTGGAATAGCCTGTGTGTTACAATATTTTGAATTCTTTCAAACTAATAATGCCCATTTGGATACACTGTGTCATAAATTTCACTGCATTTGCATAAACTTATTTCTTAATGTTATTATCAAACCAGTTCCCATGATTTTCCTGAAAGGTGATATTTATTTATCAGAATTTTACAATTTACAGAAATTACTGAAATTCCTAAATATTTACAGATCTGTATTTAATCATTATAATATGGAGTTAAATTTTTACCAAGTCAAATGAATCCACATGATTGGTATTCCTTTCCTATTTGAGTATTTCCTACTTCCACATAGTCTATTTTAAATGTTATTTGTGCTATGTCAAGTTGACTTAAAACTTTTAATGAAGCAAAAATAATCAACTTTTCATGTCTAAATTGTACTAAAATAATAATGCCGGGGTTATTGGCATCAGAACAGAAACAAAAATCTAAATAATAAAGACCAATGTTGTGTTGACCTCTGGCTAAACTAACATGGGAGATGTTTCCCCTCATTTGGGAAATATTTCTTAAAGAAAAATCCAGTCTAACCCTCTTTAATGATGTTAGCTTATTTATCCAATGATATGTACTGATATGACAGACATGTCCTGTTTATCTTTGCCAGCAAAGCAAAAATCAGTTGGTAATTTTCAGTAATTCTGAGTCCCTAACTAGTTCTACATGAGCAGGTTGCACTGTACACGTATTGGTACAGATCCCGAGACCATATGGGTAACATTAGAACACATCCGTATCTTATGTGTTCCACAGCCATGCAGATCGATCATACATGACAAATAAGGCAAAAAAGCTTGACTATTTTGTCCAAAATACACGATGAATTTCTGCATGCTAAAATTGTGATCGAAGCGGGACGAATGCTAATCAAATATGTCCGACTGGAAGTAGTTCCAAAAATCGGCAGATTAGACGAGAAATGAGGTGAAAATACAATATTTTAAGGAAAAAACTTACTTTATTTCAACAAAAAGTATCTCCACAGCGTCTCTCAATTATCAAATTTATACATGCATACAATAAGGAAGCTGTCTTAGCATTTTTTCTGTGTCAAATTAGCCGGAAAGGGGGCGGCCCATGATCGAGAATCCGGCAATGTCATCGATTTTTCGACATTTGAAACTGGTACGTTTTTTGTGTAAAGAAAATTATTTGACAAATTATACATCAAAATAACCGTGAGAAAAAGTTCTTTCCGTTCATGTAAAAAATCTTTGGTGCATGAGGAACTGCGTACACAGAATGATATATTTTAAAGTTTCGATTTTCAATTTTTCGCCGGTGCCTAACATTCAATTACGATTTAAATTGTAAATTCTCACCGACTTTGATAAAATCGTCTTTAATGACGTACTTTTGTCCTCAAAAAAACGATAAAATACTACAAATAGTATTAAAAACTCGCAGTGAAAATAAATATTATGTAATTTACCGCCTCGAGTGAATTCAAATTTTTGACAATTTTTTCACTTTGTCTGCGCGTGAAATTTTGTTTGATGAATCAATGCGCTGGCCGGGTTGGCTATCCTACTGAAAACTGTGAACTGGGTCAATTGTGTGACGATTTTTATTGTATGACCGTATTACATGGATTATTGAGTAGATATATAATAAATAATATCTATCAATTAAAAATATTAATGAAAATATACAAGAAAAGTATCATACATACCATTCACGGATATATTCAACAGATATACTAATTTGCCTTTTTATACCTTCAATTGATAATGGTGTTTTTTCACAAAATTTAATTGATGATTGTGTTGAAGTTGGGTCTTTTATAAATATAATCGAAGACTGAATCTCTTATATTTGATGTTTATTCTTCTCTCTAATTTATTCTTACATCAAACGTACAATAATCCATCCCTGTATATAAATAAAACAAAAACAGACATAAGCGGATGGATAACCTAATTTACATTCAACATAAAAATAGAATAAACCCGTCCCACAATGCAACACTGCACGGACGTGACGTCAAATACAAACATTTTGCCGGGAATATTCCACAAAATTCAAAAGACAAGTTTACAATCGTCCAAGCAAATTAATGGATTTACTAAGTGTTTTAAACAAAATACTACGGAACATTTAAATATGTTTACAACAAAATATATAAAAAGATATAAGTGAATATCGGCTATTAGTAATTATTACACCAAAAGAATACACGGACTTGCAATCACGTGATAACATTGGAATGCAGAAAGAAAACAATAGCATAGCCGAAAACATATTGAACAGTTAAGAAAAATATAAAATATAAATATCTTACAAGGATATGGTCCTTAGACGACACACACTGGACTATAATCTACATTTTTCGTGAACCTAAATAAACAAATAGGGTTCATAAATATCAGCACGAAAAATACTAAAATATACAATACACATGGAGTATTTGCTTCATATTTACTAATGTAGTTTTAATCAATAAATAGGATGTATTTTACCAATAATTTTAATGGATAATAAAACCAATTCCAAATCACAATACTGTTTAAGGGAAGATTTCATTCACACTGGCTTTATGAAAAACAGCCTCATTCATTCAAATTATCACACAAGCTCTCATTCATAAAAATTAGTAATATTAAAAGAAATATTGCTGGAAAGACTTGACCATAGGAGACAAAGACCAAAATATGGAAAATATGGGAATTATGGAAATTTATAGAAATTATTATGTGTGATGTATTGATATTAATATTTACCTTGTATGTGATGTATGCTGAATATAAGTTGAATGTATATCTGAATATGAACCAAATCACTGGTAAAAATGAAACTACTTCTTCACACCAGAAAATCAAAGTATGCACTGCCAAACAATAGATTTTAAAAAACCAATGAGAAAGAACCTTTGGCCAAGAGGAAGTGACCAAATAGTGGACAGGTAACTCCACAACACCTGACTGACCACAATAACCAGAATAATATTGGATTATACAGGACAACACAACAAGTGTAGACACATACAGAACAACACATGTTTACAAAATAATAACTCAAACACAAAACAAACAAGTAAAATATAACTTTATTTAACATTTATATATAAAATAAAATATAATAATTTTACACTGTCACACACTTCCCCCCCACGAAAAAGGATGTCCTCAGCCGCACGACGGTTTACTTGTTGATAACAACCTCGAGGATGGCTTCGGCAATCTTCTCTTTCGCAGTGAAATCTTCTCCCAAACTCTGTAAAAACTGTGCTCTCAATAACCAATCTGGTGAATTATCTGTACAGGTGGCTCGCATGATGAATTCCCCACTTGATTGCCAGGATGGAGGTTTCTTCTGCCTTGATGACTTTCTTATTGCTGGGGTTGATCCAATATCTTCATCGGGGAAATCAGGTGGCTCAGAAGGTGTTATAGGAGCTTCATCAGCATCCATTAATGGAGCTTCATCTGTTACTACATCCGTAGTTTCTGATGGAATTCCAATATCCGGTAATGATGTTTCCACTACCTTTGGTACAGTTCCAGATGAATCACTGCTAGCTTCAGACTGAGGTATGATTCCAGTTGAACTACTGCTAGCTTCAGACTGAGGTATATTTCCAGATAAGTTACTGCTAGCTTCAGACTGAGGTTCCAGAGTTCCTGTCCCTTCCTTTAAGGTATGGTCGTCACCATTAGGAATATCTGCTATAACCTCTGTTTCCAATGGTAAACCATGGTCGTCACCTGTTTCCATGGAAACACTCAATGTTCCAGTGGCATTAACACTATCATCATGGGCAGGCATGATAATATCCACCGTTGAAGCTTCCGAAATAAAATGCTCCTCTTCTGAATCAGAATCCGAACCATTCTTTATAGATTCCTGTTTTGTGGTCTTTTGTTGTCGTAGTTTGTCTTAAGCCATAACGGTTTTGGTGGTAGCTTTGGTTTTGGTGTTTCAGTCGACATTAATTCTCCAATGGGTAGCAAGAGATTACGATGAAGAGTTCGTCGCTTTCCAGTTCCATCTTCTCGCTGAATGATAAATACAGGAATATCCTTATTCGGTTGTTCCAGCACGACATAAACATCTTCCTCCCACTTGTTTGCTATCTTGTGCTTCCCATCGAATGCGACTATCTTGACCAATACTCTGTCACTTGGTTGAATTGTAGCACCTCGCACTTTAATGTCATAGTTGCTCTTCTGACGTTGTTGGGATGTCTCAACTGTTTTACTGGCCAACTCGTAAGATCTTCTCAGCCGTTCTTTAAGGTCTGCTGTATAATTGGTCAAGGATTTGTGGTCTTGTGTCAAATCAACTCCGAATGCTAAATCTACTGGTAATCTTGGTTGCCGACCAAACATGAGCAAATAAGGAGACTGTCCAGTGGAATCATGTCTTGCACAGTTGTACGCGTGCACTAAAGCTGCGACATGGCTTTTCCAGTCTTTCTTCTGCTCAGGATCGAGAGTTCCCAACATATCCAGGAGCGTCCGGTTAAATCGCTCGCACATGCCATTTCCCATGGGATGGTACGGTGTGGTATGGCTCTTCTTTATACCGGATACCTTGCATAACTCCTCGATTAGTCGGCTCTCAAAATTTTGTCCCTGATCAGAGTGAATCCTTTTAGGCAATCCATAATGCACAAAGTAATTATTAAATAGTGCTTCGGCTGTTGTTCTTGCCGTCTGATTCTTTGTTGGTACTGCCTGCGCATATCGGGTAAAATGATCAGTTATAACCAATATGTTACTGTATCCGCCTTTAGATGTTTCGAGCGTCAAGTAATCAATGCAAACGAGTTCGAGTGGCTGTGTAGTAGTAATGTTGACGAGTGGAGCGCGTATGTTGTTCGCAGGCGTCTTGCGTAGTAAGCAACGCTGACAATTACGAATCCATTCCTCAACATCCTTTGCCATCCCAGGCCAGTAGTAGCGATCCTTGATCAAACTTAGAGTTTTGTCCCTGCCTAGATGTCCAACATCATTGTGCAATCCCTGAAGTATATCATCAATAAAGCATGATGGTAAAACAATTTGTTGTTTTGAATGTCCATTTTCATTGACAATCCTGGTTAATACTCCATTTATAATCTTAAGTTGATGGTAAATCTTTGAGAGTGCTAACGATGATGCTGAGTGAATATTAGTCTTCGGCTTCCTCCCCTCCCTAGTAGCTTTCATCCATAAAGCTATTACTGGGTCCTTACACTGAGCCGATCTCCAATCTCTGTTACCAAAATAGCTTATGTCCTGTCCAGTAAAGTCCAAATCAAAATTGCTATCTGTAGTACTGGCATAACATGGTAAAGATTCCAGTAATGGTCCAACATTAGTCGATTGACAGATGGCCTTTATAGAATCTGAAGATACTCTCTCAGACTGTTGATCCTCCTTGACATGTTCAAGTGTACCAGGCAATCTTGATAAACAGTCGGCATCTACATTCTTTCGTCCTGGACGGTATAAAATTTCAAAATTGTAGTCTCCCAATGCAGCTAGCCATCGATGACCTGTGGCGTCAAGTTTCGCTGATGTCAATACGTAGGTGAGCGGATTATTGTCAGTGTAAACCAAAAACGATCTTCCATATAAATAATCCTTAAACTTCTCTGTAACACTCCATTTAAGGGCTAAAAACTCCAGTTTATGAGCACTATAATTCTTCTCTGCCTTACTTAAACCTCTACTAGCATACCCTATTACACGCTTCTTTCCATCCTGTTCTTGATAAAGAACTGCTCCCAAGCCTACGGGACAAGCATCTGTGTGTAACTCAAATGGCAGGTTAAAATCAGGATATCCCAAAATTGGTGCTGATGTTAATGCATCCTTGAGTTGTTGAAAAGCAGATTCATGTTCAGGATTCCATTGCCAATTCAAAGGTGGTGCTTGCTTTCTCCGATTACGTTTCTTTGTTGGTGGAGGCATTAAGTCGGAAAGAGGTTTTGCAATGCGACTGAAGTTCTTAACGAATTTACGGTAGTATCCACAAAATCCTAAATACTGCCTGACATCATCTGGACATGTTGGTACTGGCCAATCTTTTACTTTCTGAATCTTTTCGGATCGGTTGATACTCCCTCTGCAGAAACAATATGACCTACGTATTTAACCTTTTGCTGGAAAAATGCACATTTTTTAGGTGACAATTTTAGTTTACACTCCCTGAATCTGTCAAAAATTTGTTGTATACGTTGAAGATGTTCTTCATAAGTACGCGAAAAGATGATAATATCGTCGAGAAATACTAAGCAAATGTTGTAATTGAGTCCATCCAAAATATTTTCCATGTATCGCTGATAAGTCGCTGGAGCATTTGAAAGACCAAACGGCATTCTTTCAAACTCCCAAAATCCAAGAGAACCTACTGTAAAAGCAGTGCGGCACTTGTGCTCTTCCGCAATCTCGATTTGATGGTACCCAGACTTTGCATCTAATATCGAGTAGTACTTGTTCCAGCAAGAGCATCCAACATCTCATCAATCCTTGGAAGTGCATAGTTATCCTTTTTTGTTCTCTGGTTCAACATCCGAAAGTCAATGCACATACGCAGACTGTTATCCTTCTTACGAACAAGCACGATGTTGCTGCTAAATGGACTGTATGATTTCTTTATGATGCCACATGCTAGTAATTCTTTAAGATGATCGCGGACTTCGTTAAACATAGCTGGTGGTATTCGCCTATGACGTTGTTTAAACGGGTATCATCCAACAGTTCAATACAATGTTTCACTCCCTTAGCATGGCCAATGTCCAAATCACCCTTTGAGAATATATCCTGGTATTGACATATCAAATCTTTTCCTTTTTGAAGTTCATCAGATGTTAAATCCAACTCATTGATTTTCATTTTATTAAGTATTTCATTAAAGTTGTTATCTCCCATAGTTACTTCTTGAAGTGATGGTTCTTCAATCTTAACAGGTTGAATCTCACAAATTATACTCCTTGGTTTGATAGTTACTGTCCTTGTAGTTATATTTGAAATCTCAACATTGATCGGTCGGTCATTTTTATAGTTGTACCTTACTAAAGTTGGTGTAATATCAAGATCAGTTGGTAATGGTGAAGCACTCGATGGTTGAAGTAATGCACAAGTGTTGTGGTATTCCAATTTCTTGTCTATAAATCCTGAAACTATAACGGACGAATTAGCCGGAATAACTATATTGTAGTTTCAGCTGATCTTACAATCCCAAGTGTATTATTACTTTTTGATAAACCTTCTCCTGTAACGATAAACAACGGAATGCCAAATAACATGGTGTGTGTAACTTCGCTGTCTGTAAATATCGGGCTCCATATTTCTGTTCACATAAACTCATCATATGTTTCATAACATTTGTGCCAAGAAGTAATGGAACTTGACTATTATAATTGCTGTCTGGAACTACAAGCAGCAAACAATTGTCCGGCAAATCAACAGATATCCCTGGTATATCCAATTTAGCCTCAATATAAACCATCATAGGGAAGCATAAGTCCATCTGCACATTCTATTTTCAAAATATTATCCAATGGTGTTAAAGGTAATTGATGTAGAAACTCCTGATAAAATGATTTACTAACAGTGCTGACTGTACTTCCTGTATCCAATAATGCTTTTGTTGAAATATCGTTGATACTAACGTTGACCTCATTACAATCTCCAACTAATAATCCTGGTACTTTGTGTTGTTGATTACATATGAGGGGTCTATCGCTATAGTCTACATACGGCCCCTTCGTGTAGACCTCCTGATGTTTAAATTCCCTCTTCCTCTTCTACGATGATCAAGACGAACAACACATCCAATCTGCAAATGTCCTGGTTGTCCACATCTATAACAAAGAGGAACATTATCATCCCATCCTCCATAATCAAAATCCTGCTCCTCAGTTGCTTCCATATTATCTTGTTGATGTCCTTGTCTATATCGCTGACCTCCTCTATACCTATTATTGTTGTTACTATTCCCTCTATTAATCCTTTGTGTGCTATATCCATTGTTATTATCATACTGAGTATTTCCATTGTTATTCCTTTGTTGATTGTATCCACCATTATTCCTTTGTCCTTTGTTATTCTGTTGCATTTGTGTTTTTAATGTAGTCATTTCTGTTGTTAGTTTGTTGATCATTCCTCGTATCTCCTTTAGTTCTGTGTTTGATTCCTGTTCTGTAGCTACAGCAGCCTTTGACGTTGCCTTCTTAGTTGTTTCCGAAGTACGTCTATTCCTACTATACTCAACTTCCCTAACAGCTACCCTCAACTCATCAAAATCTGTAATACTCCTCTGTAGATGTCCACAAATATCTTGAAGTTCTGGTCTTAATCCCTCATAAAACATAGCTGCCAGCTTTCCATTCACTTCACTTGTAGCTACCTTTCCTGTATCTAATGCTCTGTTCAATATCTCCTCTAATCTACAGCCCCATGATACTACATCCTCACCTTGTTGTTGCCTGGCGCTGTAAAATTCGGCCATAATTTTCTCCTCCTTATCACAGGTCCAAAAATTTTGTAGCTTGTCCAAAATTTGTTTAACTGTAGCATCTGTTCCTAATCTTATCACTATCCTCATAGCTGTTCCTTTCAATGATCTATCTATAGCATTCCTAATTGCAGCCTCAGAATATCCACTTTTAACAAGCCTCTCTACTTGAAATTTCCAAACATCAAAAGTTGACTCGTTCTTACTACCTGTGATATCTCCGAGAAATTTTCCAACCGTGGTGTTTGTATATGTGTTGACATTGTCGGAGTAATAACTGGTACAGTTGATGTTGTAGTGTTCATTGATGTAGTTGTTGTTGGGTGATGAACCAATGTAGTACCTGGTATTGTTGAAACAACAGTATGTACTAAAGGTGGCTTAATATCCTCCTTACTACTTGTTTCCTTAAGATATTGTGCTATATACTTCCTTAAATCTGCTGTTGACTCCAATTTAGGTTTAGTTCCTAGTGCTTTCAACATATCCTTCAAAATAGCTAACTCCATTCCAGATAATTCCTCACCTTCAATACCTCCTTCAGCTTTCTCTCCTTTTGCTTCTAACTCCATATCCTGTTCCTCGTGATCACTCATATCGCAGTTATATGTGTTGCTATATAATGTAATATAATCGCAGTGTTCCAACGATGCAATATATATGATGTAGTAGAACTAATATTTGATATTTGTATTATTCCAACGTTGATAGTAGAGATATACAACACAACCAAAATACAATCCAAGAAACCAACAACCAAAGCCGCAGTAAAATATCGCCAAGACTCAAACCCAGAAAATACAATACATAGGTGATACACCTATTATATACCAAATCAAACTAACCAAACACAACTAACTTCACAACTACTACCAAGCAAGTACTTACAATGTTACCCTGTACTATGCTGGTCCACTAGTATAATTTATATATGTTTAGTGTATACCCAGTACACTTATAATGCACTATGTTAACTTTTGATACACCCTGTAATAAATATTACAATAACCCAATATATATACACCTTTTACAATACATATAATACCACAATATAGTTATATATATTTGTAATGCACCTTGATGATACCATATATTTGTACCTAATATTTGTAATATTTAATATAATTTATACCCAACGTTTAATGCAGCTTTTATAAGCATAAAACGGTTGTGCACAAATCAACGGCGGATTGTTAAACGATAAAGCTCGCGACTAATTTATACGGCGCGAAACACGGAACATATAACATATAAACATGTAACACATAAACACAGTAAATATATACACACAAATATGGGCTATATAAACAGAAACACTAGTATGGGGTACCAAATAATTTAACACCTGTTACTACCAAACACCTTTACCAATATATACCTGCACACACAATAGCACCTGTAAACAATACCTGGTCAACACCTTTGTGTTTAATTATGTGCTGTATGTGTAATGATTAACACATGTATTTTATTTTATGTGTATGCGAGTGTTTTATATGTAAATGCAATGGGAGTGGCAATGGAAGGGTATGGCAATGGGCAAGGGAATATGTATCTATGATACCAGATGATAGTATTAAATTATTAGTATGTACCATTATGTAACTTTACACACAAAATACACAATCTCCCCCAAAAAAAAAAATCAAATGTAAGGGGAAAAAAATATGTGTACGGGTATGTACGCTGGTATTAAATTTCAAAATAAAAATCAGACAAATACATGCACGGTTAATTAGTATAATGCATGTGGGTATATAGCGCTAATAAACATGGACACACGGACATATGAACTTACTACATGCAAATTGGGTCACACGGGCAAAACATTTTATTTCAAAAAAAAAAAAAAAATAATAAAGTCCAAATAACGTCGACTGCAACCAAAGTCTGTAAATAACTGAGATCTA
Source organism: Anadara kagoshimensis (assembly GCA_021292105.1). Taxonomy (NCBI): domain Eukaryota; kingdom Metazoa; phylum Mollusca; class Bivalvia; order Arcoida; family Arcidae; genus Anadara; species Anadara kagoshimensis. Next base: position 51,565,378 of record CM037871.1, on the reverse strand, counting down.
AAATGTCCACAAATATTCAAGTATCGTTGTAAGTTACGGTAACTTAATGTCAATAAATAAATCACGACTAAGTGTCACTATGCTGTACAAAAATTTACGAACAGCTGATCACGTCGTAAAATAACAAAGTCGAATTCCAGGAAAAAAAATCACAATCGGTGGTATAAAATGTCTAAATCACTGTAGGCCGTATATCACTAGAGTATCACTAGAGTTACTTACACTCGAAAATGTTGTGTAATACAGGGGAAATAATATAAATCAACACAAAATTAAACCATTTCAGCACATCACATCTAAACTAAACAAATGTCCTTCACCTTTCCGGAAGCGGAAATACTGTAGGTTAGTCCATTAAAACCAACGTGGGCGCCATTGTTGAAGTTGGGTCTTTTATAAATATATCGAAGACTGAATCTCTTATATTTGATGTTTATTCTTCTCTCTAATTTATTCTTACATCAAACGTACAATAATCCATCCCTGTATATAAATAAAACAAAAAACAGAAATAAGCGGATGGATAACCTTATTTACATTCAACATAAAAATAGAATAGACCCGTCCCACAATGCAACACTGCACGGACGTGACGTCATTAATACAAACATTTTGCCGGGAATATTCCACAAAAATTCAAGAGACAAGTTTACAATCTCGAGCAAATTAATGAATTCACTAGGTATTTTAAACAAAATACTACGGAACATTAAATATGTTTACAACAAAATATAAAAAAGATATAAGTGAATATCGGCTATAAGTAATTATTACACCAAAAGAATACACGGACCTGCAATCACGTGATAACATTGGAATGCAGAAAGAAAACAATAGCATAGCCGAAAACATATTGAACAGTTAAGAAAAATATAAAATATAAATATCTTACAAGGATATGGTCCTTAGACGACACACACTGGACTATAATCTACATTTTTCGTGAACCTAAATGAACAAATAGGGTTCATAAATATCAGCACGAAAAATACTAAAATATGCAATACACATGGAGTATTTGTTTCATATTTACTAATGTAGTTTTAATCAATAAATAGGATGTATTTTACCAATAATTTTACAAAGGATAATAAAACCAATTCCAAATCACAATACTGTTTAAGGGAAGATTTCATTCACACTGGCTTTATGAAAAACAGCCTCATTCATTCAAATTATCACAAAGCTCTCATTCATAAAAATTAGTAATATTAAAAGAAATATTGCTGAAAAGACTTGACCACAGGAGACAAAGACCAAAATATGGGAATTATGGAAATTTATAGAAATTATTAATGTGTGATGTATTGATATTAATATTTACCTTGTATGTGATGTATGCTGAATATAAGTTGAATGTATATCTGAATATGAACCAAATCACTGGTAAAAATGAAACTACTTCTTCACACCAGAAAATCAAAGTATGCACTGCCAAACAATAGATTTTAAATAAACCAATGAGAAAGAACCTTTGGCCAAGAGGAAGTGACCAAATAGTGGACAGGTAACTCCACAACACCTGACTGACCACAATAACCAGAATAATATTGGATTATACAGGACAACACAACAAGTGTAGACACATACAGAACAACACATGTTTACAAAATAATAACTCAAACACAAAACAAACAAGTAAAATATAACTTTATTTAACATTTATATATAAAATAAAATATAATAATTTTACACTGTCACAATTGTTTCGATTTTCGAAAATTTAAAATTTTCATATTCATATTTTTCATAAACTATGACTTTTAAAATTTATTTTCAATGACGTTATAAACATTTATACTGAAATACGGGATGTATCTGCAAAATTGCGCACAGAATTTCTAAGTGACGTATTTTCGATCTTGGTGGTTTTCAGTCACTTTCTTTGGCCAAGTAAAATGTTTTGAATTGTAATGATTTTTTTTCAATCCAGTCAAGATTTGGGTCTCAATAGTTCAATATCTTTTTCATGTTTCAAAATTAGCCATTGACAATATTTCCCCGACTCTGATCGGCCATTGTTCTTGCATTTTCGAAGTACCATCATTGGCTCTTATTTCGGATAATAAGACCTTGTTCTTCTGCTATTCGAAGTAATAATGTTTCTGAATTTTATTATTTCTATCATTATTATTATTCCATAGTGACTAGGAATATAAAATAATCTAATTTATGAAGTAATTTGTATATAACATTCATATATTTACTATAGCATTAAGAGGCACAAACACAACACTCCTAGTGTACGGCACGATGGCGTTCTTTTTGCAAGTTTGCCGATCATTGAGCAATATCGTAAAAAATCATGACGTTATTGTTAATTTTGGTCATATTTTCGCATCAGATTTTGTCTTTGAAGCTTTATACCAAAAAATCAAGCAAGAGGACATATGTATTTCTTTATATTTTCAGAAAATTTAAATTCAGAACTACATTATGTCAGTTTTTCAAAAACTTGTAGGACAAACTGATATTTTTCTACACTTTTCCTATTTTTCAGAGCCTGAAAAATTGCGATTTCCTATTTATCCTACATTTTTTACATTTTTGACGCTTTATAGCTAAAATATTTTTTACATTTTCAGATACGCCTCAAAAAGTTTTACAAGTATGAAAAAAAATCAGGAACTTGTAGGATAGTGCCCATTTGTACCACTTGGCCTTAATACCAGGTGCTCACAATTGATAACGTGAACACGTAATAAAAAAATCATCATGTCATCTCTGTGCCGCCGTACTTTCCTTTAGATTTTGTTATTTTTTTCCCTTCTCTTTAAGGTTACAAACCTGACCACATCTGTACACAGGCTGATAACGACTCTGAATTACACCATGGCAAAGCAGATTTGTGGAATGTTACGTACGAAGAATGTTCAATTGCATTTGCACCTGCAAATGGCTCTGGAATGGTAGAGAAAACTAGGTGTCTATATGGACATACGTATTCAACGGATGTAGATATCTCTTTTGTGACAGAGGTTCATTTATATATTTATATATTTATTATATAACTAAACAAAACACAACGTATAATGTCCAAATCACAATCCCAAAACAAAACACAACGTATAATATCCAAATCACAATCCCAAAACAAAACACAACATATAATGTCCAAATCACAATCTCAAAACAAAACACAACGTATAATGTCCAAATCACAATCCCAAAACAAAACACAACGTATAATGTCCAAATCACAATCCCAAAACAAAACACAACGTATAATGTCCAAATTACAATCCCAAAACAAAACACAACGTATAATGTCCAAATCACAATCCCAAAACAAAACACAACGTATAATGTCCAAATCACAATCCCAAAACAAAACACAACGTATAATGTCCAAATCACAATCCCAAAACAAAACACAACGTATAATGTCCATCCAAAAACAAAACACAACGTATAATGTCCAAATCACAATCCAAAACAAAACACAACGTATAATGTCCAAATCACAATCCCAAAACAAAACACAACGTATAATGTCCAAATCACGATCCCAAAACAAAACACAACGTATAATGTCCAAATCACAATCCCAAAACAAAACACAACGTATAATGTCCAAATCACAATCCCAAAACAAAACACAACGTATAATGTCCATCCAAAACAAAAACACAACGTATAATGTCCAAATCACAATCCCAAAACAAAACACAACGTATAATGTCCAAATCACAATCCCAAAAAAACACAACGTATAATGTCCAAATCACAATCCCAAAGCAAAACACAACGTATAATGTCCAAATCACAATCCCAAAACAAAACACAACGTATAATGTCCAAATCACAATCCAAAAACAAAACACAACGTATAATGTCCAAATCACAATCCCAAAACAAAACACAACGTATAATGTCCAAATCACAATCCCAAAACAAAACACAACGTATAATGTCCAAATCACAATCCAAAAACAAAACACAACGTATAATGTCCAAATCACAATCCCAAAACAAAACACAACGTATAATGTCCAAATCACAATCCCAAAAACAAAACACAACGTATAATGTCCAAATCACAAACCCAAACAAAACACAACGTATAATGTCCAAATCACAATCCCAAAACAAAACACAACGTATAATGTCCATCCAAAAACAAAACACAACGTATATTAATGTCCAAATCACAATCCCAAAACAAAACACAACGTATAATGTCCAAATCACAATCCCAAAACAAAACACAACGTATAATGTCCAAATCACAATCCCAAAACAAAACACAACGTATAATGTCCAAATCACAATCCCAAAACAAAACACAACGTATAATGGCCAAATCACAATCCCAAAACAAAAGAATCCCTTTGAAACTAAACTAGTAAATTAAGTGAACAAGCGAACTTCGCCAGAGAATTGAAGCAGGGAGCTTCGTTAGAGTAAGCAGCTCCACGTGTCAAATCAAAACTGCGAATAAAAGGAACATGTAACTATGTGACGTCATATATACCCAGGATAATGGTGGATACAGAGGCATCATACTTATAAATCAATATTGTGATGACGGCTTTAAAACTTTTGAGGACCTCGATAAACAGACTTGCAATATAATAATACGTTTTATAGTAAATATAATTTCATTTATGTCTGACAGCAAATATCGTATCCAAGATTCATTCTAATACAGTCTATTGCTGTCCAGATTTCTGTGGAGTGTGAGTTTGTAACATGTTCTTTCAGACACAAATTTATTTAAGGAATGACATTTGCTTTGACTGTACTGCAAGGAGTTATGCAGTAAAATCAACTGTCTCAAATAAAATGAAAGCCGAAGGTACATTTGTATTTCAATGTAAAATTCAAAAACAAATAAAGAAACATAAAATAAATATTGAAATATGTATTTTTATTCTGGAGCAGGTACGGTTTTTTCATTTTGTTTCAGTGGGATTTGGTTTGTGATAAGGATGCTTTAGCGAAGATGTCCCAGACACTTGTCAGCGGGGGAATGTTCCTGGGAGCTATTGCTAGTCCATTAGCTGATAAGTTTGGCAGGAGACCGGTCCACTGTGCTTTTAACCTGGGATATCTTATTGTGACCTTACTTATTTCATTTGTCACCAATTTTAAGGTGTTTATGGTATTGAGATTTTTAACAGGGGCCTGCCAGCAGGTGAGCTAGGAAAATGTTTTTATTTATTTAATAGTAAAAACAATTGCATTGTTAACATTTTTCAGTAAAGTTAATTTCGTTCGCAAGGTACATATAGTTCCAAAATACGAAATTTCAATTACACCATTTAGGATATTCAGTTTTATCTAACATTTAGACTAGTTTTTCTACCTGATTTGACGGAAAACATGTTTTATCGAAAACATATGATATAGAATCTTGTATCACCACACGGTGGTAAAGTACACGTGCACTTAGTCGGATTACTCTTTGTGACGTCATTGGTATTCTCTGATTTGTCAAATGTAAACGTATCATGACATAGTGAACGTTTCTTCTGTAGTAACATATAATTTTCTTACTCGAAGTGTTGTTTTTTATCATTTTAAATAACATAGTATGAATGTAAGATAAGACTATAATATACACAGTCCTATTGTTTAGTAGCCGTAACACTGCTATTCAAGCCAGCGCAGAGAACCTGATACGGAGGGTTGTACATACACACCATGTATAAAATATGTATATTAATAAAAAAAAAAAACTTATCCATGTCCGTATCACAATCAAGAAGAAAGTAAAAATTGGAACTGACAAGTCAGGTTAGACACGCGAACTTCCACCAGGGAAGTGAGGCCGGGTGCTCCGGAAGGGTAAGCACCTCCTGTTTAGCTAGCTACACCCGTCACATGTGTAATCAAAATTGTGTGAAAGGAACATGGAACTATGGGACGTCAAATATATCCAGGGCAATCCTGGACACAGAGAAATCAAACTTACCAACAATACTGTGATGACTGCCATACAACTTTTTAAAGGGCCTATAACATATATCATGTAGGCCAAACAAATCACCTCTAAATAAATGCACAAGTAAGGTTAATAGAATAGATCTGGTTACTCTTAGTAAAATTAATTCATAGCCCAAAATAAAAATACAGTATGCGAGTTCAATTTTTTTTAACTCATCAGAATTGCTCCTTGACGACATGAAAAGTCTGAAAAGACCGATATAGTTTCCATATGACGACACAAGGTGCGACCAATACGTAAATGACGCCATTGTATTTAGAAAATCTGAGCTCGAAAGTTGCTTTCAGGTTCATATAAGTTTCCTTAATACCTGTTTAATGTGAATAAATATTACATCGTTTATTCAATCAGTTATTAGGAGAGCTGTGTGATACAGCCAAAATTGTCTACAGAGGCCACCAAAGACAACCAGTAAAAGTGGCTTTTATTAGCAGCTGACACATTTAAATAACATGTACTAAGAACAAAAAACGGTGATAAAAAGCAGGTAGTCCTCATATACGATAAAGGTGAGCTTAAATACAGTTTCAACTGTATATAGTTGAAAGGGTTGGGAGTTAGATGTAAAATAAAACAAAATCAAATCATTTGGTGTGAAAAGCTGCAAAATCTATTTCTTTGCAAATTCACTTTTTAGGGCATGTTGCTTACAATTTTCACACTTTGGATAGAAATGTTTCCGACTGAAAACAGGACAATGATTGGCATCCTAAACGCTTTTATGTGGACTTCATCATTTTTCTTGGTTTTGCCGTTTGCATATCTACTTAAAGATTTTGGATGGAGAATAATTCAGCTGGGATTGTCACTACTTTCGTCAATCGCCATAGTAGAATACTGGTATGTATTGATGCATTGTGGGTAACAAAACTATCTGTCAGTGACTTGCTCCTCCGCATAAGTTTTTCTTTGAGTAATGACCCTTGATCATTATATCTACAATTTTTGCTTTCAATAAATATTAGTACCCATATTCGTTCAACTCTTGACAACACTAAATACATTTTACTTTCCATTTGCAAAAAGGTCCATTGAAACAATTCGGCTGTTGAGAATACCTCCATTTAAATAATAAATCATGAATAAAAAAAACGTCATTGTTATTGTTCGCGACACATAGCATGACGTCATAAAATCAGCAAGGGAGGGCGTCATTTAAACGAAACAGCCATATGGATAGCCACTGCCGGCTCTCGTCATGGAAACGCAAGTCATGTTAGAAAGAGAATCTATAACGAGCTCCAGACGAAGATAAGGACATTCCAGTCAAGTGATCAGCAGCAGATATTCATATGGCAAAATCATGGTCAGTTTGTTAATTTGCATAGCGGCCATATTGGATTCATGATATGGTTGAAATATAAAAGAATTTATATAGACCAGCGATGATAAATCGCTCGTGTACGAGTTTTCTCGACAAGTAGGATAAAATTTGCTGATACATACTTTGACTGTACACCGCCTGGCATTGTTTGGGTGGCAACAACATAAATTTACTAGATTAAAAAACCGGTCATTTCAAATTAAAAACCTGAAGCGTGTTATAATTGAGTTCTCATTATAAAACATGGTAATTTCATTCAAAACCTACATTTTCTGTAAATTCGAAGCACAATTTCAATTATAAAACTAAAGATCATACTCGATTTGCTGATGACGCCTGTGACTTCGGAAATTTTACCACTAGAATATAATGTCCTTCTTCTGTGAACACTTGATAATTTTCGGCCCGGGTTATTTGAAAATGGATATTTCGCGTTACCGGCATCACGTTTGAATGATGGCGCGTTCAATTCTTTGCTCATGAATATTAATGAGTCACGGTCACGTGATTGTTTGCTCATGAATAAATTGATCACCATTGTGCCATATGTTTCATCTCAAACGAGGCTCCGCAGAGATCTAAATATCTTACCATAAGATTTGAATTCACTTATCTCTGCCTGAAAGGAGTAATTGATTATTTTAATCGCATAGACTATAGATTCTAATTGTAGTTTAAAAGCATTGAAGTTTCCCACTACAAAGCAAAGCTTTTGCTAGCGGATGAATACATGTATGACATAATATTGAAACGTCAGCAGTTACGTGTCACTAAGAGTAGAAATATCGACCTACGCGAAAATAAAGGACAGCAAAATTCATTTTCTTTTTTATACACTGATTGGTCAAAATTAATTATTATAACAAATTATAATAATGAAATAGATTTAGAATTAAAAATCATAGGATTCAGTTGTTAAAGGAATAGCTCTAATATGTTATGATATCCCTCGTATCATGAATAACGTCCCTTACTATTATTAAAAAAGTAGTCTGCGAGTATTGAGATATCCTAGACGTCTCACGCGGGGTGCGATATGGGAATAATATCGTACCACCTATCCCGTGCGTGCGTGCGACAAATCTATCACAAAATATTTACCGGCATGCTTGTGTTTGATGATTACTAAAATCGTCAGAAAGCTTTACGGATATAAAGCTTAATGCCGTGAACTGCTGCACTTCCAAAATGTTCCTATACGACTGCAGTAGCTCCGTAAGTAGGAGGTTGAGGGTTCGATCCCGGCCGCGTTTGACCCAAGACTTGAAAATGGGTAGTAACTGTTCTTTAGCCAAGCACTCGGCATACAAAATGAAAGTCACGGTTCTTTCGAATGGGAACTGCAAATAAAGGAGGTCGCATGTCACGGTAGGCGTTCCACGATAAATGACCCTGGTGTATATAGCAACCAGCGCAACACAGGCATTGCTGCACATTTGTCTATAGCTGGCATCGTCTCGATAAAAGTGAAATATTCTTGATTTAGACGTTAAACGCCAATAATCAACTCAACTCTTCATTGCATTATGCGTTTGATTTTTGTATTAACAGTAAAATGAGATATTATAATTAACGATGATTTCTTTAATTAATTTTAGTCTTATAGACGAATCGCTAAGATGGCTTTTAGCAAACGATCGGTTTGAAGAGGCATGCGCAGTGATAACCAAAGCTGCAAAGATGAATGGCGTGGACGAAAATGAAATTTTACCTTACCTTCAAAAGGAGAATGCCTTAGTCTTAGACCTGGAATTAGATGTTGAAGATGCAGATACACCTCTTGAATATACAGACAATAATAAAACTGAAAAGGAATTGTTTGAGGTTACTATGACAACAGTTGAAACAAAACCCAATGCTTCCTGTTGGAAAGTGAATGTTCATTGGTTGAACCTCATCACTGTACCTAGCTTGAGAAGAAATTCAATAATTATATGGATCACATGGTAAGATAAATAAAAAAATCATTGTCTTTATTAGAACAATGTAGAAATTGAACTGGCGCAACGCCAAACAAAGTTACGAATATTTATTTATTTTTAATTTTTCTATGTATTTTTTATCTTCTTAAACTGTATCTAAAACATTTGTTTTAAAAACACATTTCAGTTAATTCTTTCTTAACATAAAGCGAGCAAATTGACAAGTATATTCCAGTTGTTTTGAAATGATTCCATCTTTATCCAACATTAGCTTTGGTATATATTGTTGCCATGCTCCTTTCGTTCTAAAAATCTTGATTTCGCACGTGCCGGATGTAGCTAGTTAGACAAGAGTAGTTTATCCTTCCGGAGCACGCTGTCTCTTTTTTTATTTCATGTGTTTAACTTAGTTTACCAGTTCTCATTTTGCTGACGTGATGGTGATTTTAACATTGACCGATATGTTTCTTATTCGTTTATTCTTTTTGGACGTTTTATAGCAGCTTAGATACATGTAGTAAAGTGTTCGCTCCGTATTTTGGAAATCTTTCTGTTCTAGTCAAGATTTGGAATTGGTAGTTACTTTTAGTTTGCCAACCACACGACATTAAGGAATGAAAGTACCCAAGTCCTTCAAAAGAAACAGTAAAACTATGACCCGTGTTCTTTTTGAATTGTTTTTAATGTTTTGAGTTTTATTTTCCCTGTGTTTTATGTATAGGGTGGTAAATAACCTAGCGTATTACGGATTATTGTTTATGATGCCAGCTTTGGCGGGAGACATCTATATGAACTACTGTTACAGTGGTGTTACAGAACTCGTGTCAACTATTATACTTGTTTTTGTCCTAAAATAGTAAGTTTTATATGCGTATAACCTAATGGTGAATAGAATATCTCCAATTATACGACAACCTTAAATACGATGGAATCAAGACTTCAAATTGACTATTGTATTTTAAATAAGTACCAATCTTGTATAAGATGGCTTTTAAAACTTGACAGTGACTTGGATATCTCTGATAATGGGACTTGAAAACTATGGATTTGAGAGTTCATAGTCACTCTAATATTTTCAATAAGATGGCGGGATATCATACACCATGCATTTCTACTTCTACTTTACTAACTGGTAAAAGGTCTTTTGAGCCATCTCTCCAGTATACTTGGTGGTGACGACATTCAGTGTTGCTTGTGCTCATTAAAACATATTTACACGGTGCAGGATAAAATTGAAACTTGTTTTAATTATTAGCTTGTATATTGGAGGAGGCGGGATTTGAAAGCCTCGTACTTCTCTATTTCAGGTAAATATGAAGTACCCAGACTTAAATAGCGTAGCAAGTTTGCACATTCTAGATTTAAGATTAAATAGTGACAAGACACTATCTCCATACAGATCTAAATACCATGTTTAGATTCAAGGCGTGTTACTGACTAGATTATCACCAATAAGATAGTAAACTGGAATGAAGACGTGATCGTGATTACTAGTAATAGAATCGTCAATCAGATGACGACCTTCTTTCATACCGTAATGTGGATTTATTGGTCATTTAAGTAGGGTTTAGCAAGTAGAGCATGTTCATGTTGTTTTCATAATATAAACCTGTTTGTGAATTAATATACCACCAGATATGCATTTTTAGAAGAAAAATAAATCGTAGAAGACACCAACCGTAAATGGTCGAGTTTTCAAAAAAAAAAAAAAAAAAAAAAAACCACGTATTTCTTTAACAAACTCCGACCCCTATGCACTAGATTAATATTTTCCACATTAACTGGTAAACTTTATTTTAAATTTTGTTAAGTCCTCACAGCAAACACTGTTTTGCCGCGGAGGTCCTAAAACATCACTAAATAATCATATCATATATATAAATTTCAAATATTTCTCAAAAAGGATTTCAGATATGTGATTTTCTATAACAAAGTAACATATCTAGTGACATATTATTTCAAAAACGTTTAGATATATTAAAACAACATGAAGATGCTCTATTTGATAAACCCTATTTAGATTTCCTTTAAGGTATGTAGTCACTAAATTATCTCCAATAGGATGGGACCACTGCGGTAGCTCAGGTGCTCGCTCCGTAAGTGGGAAGTTGTGGGTTCAAACCCCGGTCGGGTCTGGCCCAAGTCTTAAAAGTGGATAGTGATTATTCTTTTGCCAAGCACTCGGCATTAAGAAATGAAAGTCGCGGTTTTTTCGGATGGGAATTTAAGATAAACGAGTCACGGTGTGGAATTGGCACGTTAAAGAACCCTACCGTATAATGTCATCAGCGCAACGCATATGCAAAATGTCTGCACTTTCGCCTAAAGCTGGCGACGTCTCCAACAGTCTTGTAAGTTGACATGTTAATGATTGAAGATTTAAAATGACTAAACTATCTTCATTAAGTACAAAAATATTTCATACATGGTCAGTTCTATAACCCTTTCCACAAAATCTCTTATTGGTGTAGATCATGGTATACTTCTGAAATATTTTATGTTATTTTCGTTCAGTATGAGTAGAAGAAATGGTTTATGTCTGTACCACGCAGTCGGTGGAATCTGTCTTGTACTAGCGGGTGTTATAGGGACATTAACAGGTGCGTTCTGCAAATCTGCTCTATGTTAGCATGTGTAGTTCGTGAAGTCATTTTGACCATAGAGTTGCGTGGTTCCTTTTTCTCATTTTCTTTTTTTTCGTACTGGGTACCTATGGTTGATATAAAGCATTTTCCAGAACCGCGCCTTTTAATTGTTTGGGAATGAAGATAATAGAGGAATATGTAAGAAGTAGTCATCGGAATTTCATTTCACTAACATCAAAACATCTTTCTATGCGCTAAATGGCCAATGAATGTTGACCATCTTCTAATATAATATAGCTTCCGTAGCACCCACACACACACACACACACACACACACACACATATATATATATAAATATATATATATATATATATGTCGATAAAGTTTATCCTTTGTGTGAGGTAAATTTATACACCAAAAACTTAAAAATAAGTTAAATTGTTTTCTAAAACATAACTGAATTTATTATTTGTAGAACATGTTTCACCGTTGTGTACGGTTCTTCTTGTTACATATAAATTGTTTCATTTATAAGTCACTACACATGTTCTACAAATAATAAATTCAGTTATGTTTTAGAATACATTTTAACTTATTTTTAAGTTTTTGATATATATATATTCAAGCATGATATCTTTAACAGATAGACTTGAAACAGCTTTTAACAAACAATGTCTGATAATTTTCAGGCGGGAGAAAAACAAACTCGAGCTGGATTTTAGGTTTTTAAGAACCCTGTGCTGATATTACTTTGTCTAAAACCTTATAATTGAAATAATTTAAAGTGTCAATCAGCATGTTCGGAATCTTTTAATTTTATGTCGTTTTTATCGTGGTAGGCGCGAAATGATAAAGTTTTAAGTTTGTGAGATAATTTCTTTAGCACATACAGTGTACAAATCATAACTTGCCACATGTTAATTATATCATTATATTAAATGACTTAATTTAATTTACTGCCATACATTGGAATTTGTAGTTGTATCGGAAATTCACGGTTATAAATTAGAAAACTGATGTAAATTTTATGGTATAAAATTGATACGTCACGTAATTTAAATGTTGGTTGTCTGCAGAGGTTAAAAAGTTGGTTTAAACATAAATATATATAGATATTATTTCCAACGGAGCCAGGGAATAATTATTCGAAAATATGGAATACTATTTCGGAAATTCGGAATAGCTATTGCGAAAATACATGTAACCAAACGTTTACGCGAATATAAGAGGTATCTATTGCGATTGTACGAAGTTACAGATAGCTTTTTTTTCCTTATACATGTCACCTTAAGGTTTTCCTATTTTTATTATTAAAATCCAATTCTGAACAAATTACAAAATTATTATTTCAGACAATGCAACAATCAATCGAGTGTTGACATTGCTCGGAAGAGGGGCGATAACTGCGTCATTTAACAGCATATATTTGTACACACCAGAGTTATTTCCCACTAATCTAAGGTGGGTGTGATAAAAATTCAGTTTAAGTTATTTCCCTTCCCATAGTATAGATACATGTACATACATTATATTTTCAAATATCGCAAGTATTCATGTTTGTTTTATTTTGGTATAAATTTGTAAAAACACCCGAAAATAAAACTTTCTAAAAAAATAAAACGTACTTTTGTTAAAGTTTAATGTTTAGAGACAGATGTATTCATAAAAGACTTTTTTGTCCTTTATAGCTTTTTTTAACTTTGTTTTTACTTTTCCGTTATTCGCCTTCATAATTAAAAAAAATCTTTCTTGTTATGTCCATGATGCCGGTGTGATTCGGGCGTGGATATCAACACTTAGAAGCTTGGGACCCATAATTGGTGTTTGGTGTAGGAAAAATTGCAGCAGTCTAACAATGTATTTACATCTGTGATGCTCTATTGTATAAACTCCGTAAAAGGTCTGGTAAAATTACGTCATTTATTGGCCGTTCCAGTGATTGTAAATACATGTTGTTGTACACGACAGCGTTTTATAATAATTTCAAGATTGAGAAAAAAATATTTTCAAAAACGAAATGTAAATATCACTATTGAATTGTCTTAAAATGGCTTTCATAGTGCTAAAAATTCCAAATGCAAAATAATCCAAATAACACTCTCTAGAGCATAATGTTTTGCACGGCAATGTAAATTGTAGCACTATAAACGCCATTGCTGGACACTTCAATGGTTAAGTAACATGCAACTTGTAACAACCAAACAATATTTCTCTTTTTGCAACAAGGAATGCAGGGATGGGCGTTGCGTCAGGATTTGGAAGATTTGCCGGGATGTTAGCGCCATTTTCTGTGTATTTAGTAAGTATCGGTGTCCTACGTGTTTTCTATAATACAAACTACATAGCATTTATTTCAAATTAAGGTAAACACATCCGAATATCAACGATTATTCTATTCAGAATATTTGAGCGTAATATCAAAATCAAACATACTATTCCATGTCTAGACCACAACTCCAAAGCAAAACTTTGAAACTGGAGAATGATGTTAAACACGTGAACTTTCACCTGATGCCCCGGAAAGGGAAGCGCCTCAAGGACATAGCGATACTTTTAGGTAATTTCTACTTTCATTGTTTAGAGCACACGGGATCTGTTTAGTATAGTATCATATTTGTTAGATGTCTTGACTGGAACTTATAATAGTACAATACACACATATTAATTTTGATATTACGCTCAACAAGTATAAGCTGTGCCAAAGATCCATTTCGTGAGAGGTTTAACAGGGCAAATTTTTTTTTTAGTTTGCGGTATACCGGACAAACACATAAACAAACATACTAATACGTGTCCTAATCACAATCCAAAAGCAAAGTAACTGACAAGTTAGGTTAGATACGTGAACTTCCCCCCGTAAAGTGAGGCCGGGTGCTCCGGAAGGATAGCACTACTTGTTTAGCCAGCTACACCCACCATGTGTAATCAAAATTTGGTGAATGGAACATAGAACTATGGGGCGTCAAATATGGGACAAAACAAACTTTGGCTGTTGAGGAACGCTTACCTTGTGGAACTCTCATTGTCAGTAGAACTATGCACATACGTGTGTACATTGGTTGTAAAATTCAAAGCGGAAAACGCAAACAGCATAGAACTGCCAAATGGTCTATTGCCAATAAAAAAACAACACGGAACAGTAGGTGTAAAATATCGTACAGGTGATTCGGTTTTCTGTGTAGACTCGTGTTTTAAAGCGCTGGTTATTCTAAAGTACTTGCTAGTCGGCTGTAAATTTCCGTTTTATTTTATTGATTATTTTATATACATGTAGGTGCCATTTTTACATATTTTCAGGCTGATTTAGCTCAGTGGGCCCCTGGTGTTTTATTTGGTGTTTTGTGTTTTATAGTTGCTATTCTTTTGCGTTATGTGCCCGAGACGAAGGGGAAAGAATTGGCTCAGACAGTAGAAGAACTAAAACAGTGGGAGAACAAAGACATCTGACTTTGTCAGGGGAAAAAGAAACTCTGTAAATCTAAATATATTGTGAAAATAATCGTCAATTACCTTTTTACATAAAAACTATAATACTTGATAGCCAAAAATGATTAATAACTGTTTTACGTGTATATTTTTTTCAAAAAAAACAGTTTTTATTTGTAATGGTTTTTTTTATAAAACAAAAACTTAAATTTAAACTGTGACGACCTCACGTAGTAAAATGTACTTTCAACAATATTGTGTGTATCTTTACGCGTTCTTATGTCATAATAAGTTGTACTGTGGCAATTTTAATGAAACAGTATTATATTTGTGCCATATCAGTATCTGCCACACACATTGTTATTCACTTAACATCGAATATATCGTTAATGTGCTAGTTATTTATTTCAGTAAAATGTATAAAACCTTAATTATTCATAAATTTGGAATTTCCTCAATCAAGTATTAAATTTTCAGTGTTATCGCTGCTGTTTAAATATTTTAAAATATATAAATATTAATCAGTAGGGGTATGTTATCGGCAAGCTGTCCGCCATCTTGTTTACAAACTGTCAGCAGCTGTCAAGACACTTGCCACCAGTATTCATTATATTTTAAGGTACTTTTGTCCAATAGTCCCATAGATAATTATCTCATGCTTATTTAGTCCCGACTTTGCGTTATAAAGTCCATATTATTAATATTTGGAATAGCGCTGTTCATCCTTCACGCTACTCAAACTTCCCCATATAGCTAGGTATCATAACACGCAAAGTTGTATAGTGTAAATCTTTGTTGTATTGTTATGTTTTTATTATCACGAGGTTCTGTGTGAATTTAGGCTAATTTTAGTGCTTATTGTATAATTTTTAAGGCTCTGACTTTAATTATTATTATTATCATCATTTTATGCACTACATTTTATTGCGGCGTAACACTGACTAGATCAGAGACTATGTCTCTGACTAGATATAGTGCACCGTCACAGACGGAGAACGCCGAATCGATTCCTTCCTTCTTTATTATGTTTGCCGATTCTATACCTCTTTCTGCCCAATCGGTTCCTGGCCGGGATATAAAAACCGGGACGGAGCGGAAGGCGGTCAGTTCCATTCCGACGTATCCACCCGTACTTTGTGTACCATTTACATAACGCTGAACATTATTCTAGGTACTAGACCAGTTTTATTAATTTTTTTCTATTTTAATATTTCAAATAACTTTGGAATTTGCTATTTTATATAGCTTTTTAATATTATCGTGGATTAAGCTATTTAACATAGCATTAATTTGTACCGTGACCTGGCAATGTTCCCAGATATGATGCTAGGTTTTTTGTCGTATCAGTAGTGCAGTATGCTATAGCTAATCGCTATCTCTATAGCAAGTATCGGTGAGTTTCCAGTGTACATTTCATATAGCGGTGCCACGATTCAGTAATGTTAGCTTTATGGCTACAATTTTAGACGTACTATAGTCATAATAGGACATAGCTATTTCGTATAGCAACTTGGGTCATTTCTTGTATACCAAGCATAATTTGGGATCAGCTACCGGGTATTTCAAATAGCATTAACTATTTACTCCGTGTTCATCGTGCACTATTTCATTTTACTCAACGTTACCAGAGTCTTACCTTATTGTTGGTGCTACATGTTAAACCATAGGCAATAACTGTTATGCCTATAAGCAGTGGTGTGCTTTTATTTAACCTGTTATATGAAGAGACTTAATATTTAGTTAATAAGCTGTATAATTGTTAATAATAATTGTCATCGCTATTGTTATTGAATAAATTCAAATATAATATACGAAGTTCTCCTGTAGTCATTTCAACACTGTACTGCAACTGGTAAGCGTCTAGAGAATACATATACAAATACATATACATCGTGAGTCAACATTCCAATATTCAGACCCTATACTGGGTTTCGAACCCAACGCTATAAACTGGCAACGATCTCACACCGCTCGGCTAGTTACAATACGAATACACCATGCTGCTGATTTATGGTTTAGAAATAATAAAATTTAATTTTATAAATGTGCGTTTTAAAAAAAATAGTATCATTGATCGTTTTGCACGCAGTGAAATTGTAAACGGCCTTAAAGTGCTTGACTATATAATGCCCGGATTTCTTCTGGCAATAGATGTTATTTTAAAGTCATGAGTCATATGTTCTTCACTAGGTACTCTGGTTATTGTCAAGCGCATGATATTGGGATACAGGTCCAAAGCGGGCGCAAATAGACCATGCGTCTTTTATTGTCCAAGTTCCAATCACACTCGGAAAGATACAGACCTGTCGTGCAAGCGAACTTGCGAACTTTGCAATAATATAATACTGGCCTGTCAAAAGTTTAACAGTGAGTTAACGAAAAGGACCCAGGACATGTCTACCGAGTGACCGACAAATGAATACTGACTGGTGACCGAAAACCTGTCGGGAGATAGATAACAGCTGCCGATAAGATATAATTAACCAGGAAATAAGTTGAGCTGTCGATCGGACACTGAATTCGTTAACTTAGCCTTAAACTTTTAACATGCATGTACTCTAGCATTAGGAAGTTCACCAGTTCTCTCGACACTCCGGTTTTTCCAACCATCTCATAACAAGCTTCAAAATAAGTAAAATAATCTTCGCAGGGGTGAAAAACACCATTGTGCAACTTTTATTTACATTCCTTCTACCGTTGATTGCAAAGACGAGTGTAACATTTAGTTCCTCGTGAGTTAATCCCCTTTGTCCACTATGAACAATGCATATTTTCCATATAAGCATATAATTTAATTCAATTACAAGAAAGAACAATGGAGATTACGTGGCCAAGTATTGTTATACACCAATAAAAATTTCACAGTTATTCCTTAAATTAAATGAAAAGTGAAGCTGAGTATATTGAAGTATGGCCAAGTTTATGTTTTTCAACGACAATTGTCTTTTTCTGTGTTAACACTCGTGAATAATTGTAGACGCGTTCAAAAACAATTTTATGGTAATATTTTATTTTTGACTTGTCTAAATCAGGTTACATGTCCTTGTGTTATTTTAGATGTAAAAGTAAAGGAATGATCTAATAACATTTCATAATTTACACACACTTCCACGAGGTCAATATCAAAGGTAAATGTACATTTTGATTACCGTAATTACTCCTAAGTGAGGTCACACTATTACTTAACCCCAGATCAATGAGTCTTTGTCTTAAGTAGTTTCCCTTGATGGTAACGTCCGGTCATAAAAATAATTTTACTTGATTTTATTTTTAAAAAAATAATGGCTTATTCAAGGTGAAACAAACAACATGAATTTTGATATGGAATTAAGTTCTGTCATATTAAATAAATGCGCAGTTAAGGCGGCGTGCTGTTAGTTCTCAAAAGTAACCAAAGTTTATCCTGTTTTACGTAATAAGTGATCGTGATACCCGGCACACAAGTTTTGTAATAATGCACTATTAGTCCTAATTTAAATACGTTACAATTAAAAATCCAACTCGATCCATTATCATCATTTCAGTTAGCTTTTGGGCATGTAAATATATAGATGAGTAGGAAGATGTAGATCTATACAGAAAAAGATACTTTGAAACTTGAAAATACTGGTGATAAGTAGAGTTGCAAAAGTATCAAGGGTGATTATCATGAGGTTTTACTAAGGCGATAAGTCATGTTACAAAGTTATCGAGGGATTAGTTATGTGGCAATTTTATCGAGGGTCATTAGTTGTCCTTTGGGGATTAGTTATGTGGCAATGTTATCGAGGGTCATTAGTTGTCCTTTGGGGATTACTTATGTGGCAATGTTATCGAGAGTCATTATTGTCCTTTGGGGATTACTTATGTGGCAATGTTATCGAGGGTCATTATTGTCATTTGGGTATTACTTATGTGGCAATGTTATCGAGGGTCATTAGTTGTCCTTTGGGGATTACTTATGTGGCAATGTTATCGAGAATCATTATTGTTCTTTGGGGATTACTTATGTGGCAATGTTATCGAGGGACATTATTGTCCTTTGGGGATTACTTATGTGAAAATGTTATCGAGGGTCATTAGTTGTCCTTTGGGGATTACTTATGTGGCAATGTTATCGAGAGTCATTATTGTCCTTTGGGGATTACTTATGTGGCAATGTTATCGAGGGTCATTATTGTCCTTTGGGGATTACTTATGTGGCAATGTTATCGAGGGTCATTAGTTGTCCTTTGGGGATTAGTTATGTGGCAATGTTATCGAGGGTCATTAGTTGTCCTTTGGGGATTACTTATGTGGCAATGTTATCGAGGGTCATTATTGTCCTTTGGGGATTACTTATGTGGCAATGTTATCGAGGGTCATTAGTTGTCCTTTGGGGATTACTTATGTGGCAATGTTATCGAGAGTCATTATTGTCCTTTGGGGATTACTTATGCGGCAATGTTATCGAGGGACATTATTGTCCTTTGGGGATTATTTATGTGGCAATGTTATCGAGGGTCATTAGTTGTCCTTTGGGGATTACTTATGTGGCAACGTTATCGAGGGTCATTATTGTTCTTTGGGGATTACTTATGTGGCAATGTTATCGAGAGTCATTAGTTGTCGTTTGGGGATTAGTTATGTGGCAATGTTATCGAGGGACATTATTGTCCTTTGGGGATTACTTATGTGGCAATGTTATCGAGGGTCATTATTGTCCTTTGGGGATTACTTATGTGGCAATGTTATCGAGAGTCATTATTGTCCTTTGGGGATTACTTATGTGGCAATGTTATCGAGAATCATTATTGTCCTTTGGGGATTACTTATGTGACAATGTTATCGAGGGTCATTAGTTGTCATTTGGGGATTACTTATGTGGCAATGTTATCGAGGGACATTATTGTCCTTTGGGGATTACTTATGTGGCAATGTTATCGAGAGTCATTATTGTCCTTTGGGGATTACTTATGTGGCAATGTTATCAAGGGACATTATTGTCCTTTGGGGATTACTTATGTGGCAATGTTATCGAGGGTCATTAGTTGTCCTTTGGGGATTACTTATGTGGCAATGTTATCGAGGGTCATTAGTTGTCCTTTGGGGATTACTTATGTGGCAATGTTATCGAGAGTCATTAGTTGTCGTTTGGGGATTAGTTATGTGGCAATGTTATCGAGAGTTATTAGTTGTCCTTTGGGGATTAGTTATGTGGCAATGTTATCGAGAGTCATTAGTTGTCCTTTGGGGATTAGTTATGTGGCAATGTTATCGGGGGACATTATAATGAGATTTCACTGAAGCGATAAATGTGGTGGCACATTGAGGGTAATCAGTATTTTTTTATTTAGATTTTAACGACTTTACAAAATATGAGATAGACAATGACAACATTCATATGCAGATACAAAGGGTCATTATTGTGTCGATAAATGATGTGGCAAAGTGAGGGTCATTTTAATGAGATTTCCCTGTGACGAGATCATAATTGATATAGCATCGAAGGAAATTATAATGAGTCCCTATGGTGTGGAAAACTAAGGGTCATTATAATGAAGTTTTATAGTGTTAATTGATATAGTGACCTATTGAAGTTGTCGCTACATCGAGTATAATGCATTCCATGGCAATATTGTGTAAAGTCACCCTTCATTTAATATTTGCTCCTTATAAGTAATATAAGAAATCATCAGAGCATGAAGCATTCGCCTTTAGGGGGAAGCAATGACCCTTGGACTGGACGATAAAATTCGAAGCTTCTGG
This sequence comes from Anadara kagoshimensis, assembly GCA_021292105.1. Classification (NCBI taxonomy): domain Eukaryota; kingdom Metazoa; phylum Mollusca; class Bivalvia; order Arcoida; family Arcidae; genus Anadara; species Anadara kagoshimensis. The sequence continues at coordinate 51,544,443 of CM037871.1, read as the reverse complement.
CATATTGTAGATTATCAGCGAACAGTTAGTAACACAAAGAAAAATTGAAGAAATTGTAGGGTAAGTGTTCAATATAATTACATGTGTATGTCATTTTTTTTTTTGTTTGAAAGGTACTTTAATAATAATAATAATAATAATAATAATAATAATAGGGAGGACAGTATTCTACCTATTGTATGATATATCTTAATACTATTAGTAGTATTACAGTAGAAAACGTATACAGTCGACATAACACCACGCTAACGAATAAATGGGCATGTCATTTGGATACTTCATGAGCTATCTCGGCAGTTTCTCGACAGCTACTGTCAAGTTTTGGCCACCAGTTATCCATATCTCGGCCACAACGCCAAGGGCGGTAGCCAAGCTTCGAAATCCTCTTAATAGTTACATAAGGGAGTGTCAGACTTTTGACAGATTCGTACTGTAAACGTATTTACAAATATAAACAATTTTACATTTGTTCAAGTAACACTAGACCTTTTGTTAAGTGTATGAATCACTTAACGGGTAGACAACCAGATGAACATACATGTAAGTATATAGGGAAGCAATATTGAACAGTGTGCTTGGCATCTAATTTATGTCTGTATAGGCAAACAACATTGACCTGACCGCTTGACCTTTCATTAGGAATATTCATATAGGAGGGTCTACCCAATACATAGATAACGTTAGGATTCACAGTTAATACATATTAACATTGCCCATGATTAGTGTTCACATCAGAAAGACCAAATATACACGCCCTTTCCCTATTACTTAAATTTACTCGTCCATGATGAATATTTAAATCAAAGGTCAAGCGGACAGGTCAATGTTGTTTGCCTTTACGTTTACTTGTTGGAACCACGAGAATGGTGTTTACTGTGTCTGAATAATGGGAAACATGCACTGTTTATGTGTTTAGTGTAAACAATATTTTATTCAGTAAATTTTTATACAATAACATACATAATTATAAATATATATGGATTCGGAAACAATGGTTAAATACCATTATATTAATCCGTCTCCAAGAATAATAAATTACAAATAGTAAGACCGACAATAGATAATAATCAATATAAATAATAATGTAGATGATAATAATTAATATAAATAATGATGTAATGATATGCACTTATGTAATGAAAGAACATAAATGGATTGGAAAAATCCCTTTAACTTGTAAAGATGATAAATATTAATTATAATTGTTACTAATTGCTTGTAAAAATAAATTCTGAAAAATAAGATCAATTTATTTAAATCTTCTAGTATCAATGATAAATTTTTGAAATTTTAAAAAGATTTCTGTGTTTGAACATCAGATAAGTTTGGGTTACCGTACAAAAGAGTATTTAAATTTAAATTTTGGTGGTTTAAGGAATTATATAGTTCAGTTCTTTGTCGATTAAAATTTGGGCAATCAAATAAATAGTGTTTGGTGGTTTCAGTTTTACCACAGCGACAGTTCGGAGAATCAATTATCATTTTCTGGGACAGATGACTATTTAGCGAACTACAATTCATTCTTAGGCGTGCGTGAAGAATTTGTCCCAATCGACTGCCTTTAGCAAAAAACTTTGGAATATTTAACTTATTTCTATTTAGATATGATTTGAACCTATATAAAGAAGAGTTTCTTATTTCCTCTGGAATTTCATTCCAATCTCTAACAACAGAGGGTAAAATGATTATGTATTTACTGGGAATACTAACAATACAGGCAAACAACATTGACCTGTCCGTTTGACTTTTGATTTAGATATTTATTATGGACGAGTAAATTTAAATAATAGGAATCACGCATGCATTTATGTGGTAATTTTGCTAGAACACTAACCATAGACTATGTGTGTATTAATTAACTGCGAATCCTAACGCTATCTATAATTTGGGGGATCCTCCTGTATAAATATTCCTAATGAAAGGCCAAACAGACAGGTCAGTGTTGTTTGCCTATACCATGTATATATTGTGATCTTAAATATGAATATTCCGCATGAGAGATCAAGCAGGCGTGTTTCCTTTATATACATTTTTTAATAACATCTCTCACAAAGAAACTCTATTTATCTCTCTAAAGCCTGGTTACTCAGATCTCAACTTCTCAAAACCTGACTGTCATATTGTTACATAATTCAATTCGTTTTGTAATGCTATAGCAATGTATTGTTTGCTGTTTGCAATAAAGTATTATTATTATTTTTTTTAAGAATATATAATTTCAGTAACAAGATAAACCAACGAGACATTGATAGATACATAGATCCGATGTCCAGATACTTTGATATGATGTTGGCTTACGAGATAGCAGAGATAACCGATGTCAGCCATGACCAGATAACGGAGGAATTGGTTCGAGAAAACTTGACTAAAATAGATCAAGATGAAGTTGTTAGCAATTGGAAATACCAAACTACACACAGAATGAATATTCCTGCTCATATATTTAACACGTATTATACACGATTGCAAAATCCAGATTGGAGAAAAACGAAAATAGAAAACATTATGGAATATATTGTTGATCAAGTTAGACGTATCAAAAATGCGAAAAGCGAATTGTCATAACGTCATCATGACATTAGTAAAAGAATTGCATATGCTTACGATCTTATGTGACATGTGTCAATGGAAACTGACAACGTGAAATTGTGTGAAAATCGAAGTTTAAAATTGAGTCAAGTCTAATGCAAAACGGTTAATTTTTCTGTCACGCAAAAATTGCCATTTGATGTCTCGTCGCCGGATGATGATTAATGGATTAGATCAAGAAAGATATATTCGCGAAAAAACTACTTTCGGCTTTTTTTGTTACCTACACGAATTTAAGAGATATACGAAGGCGAAAATTTTCCGATTTGCAGTATATGTATTTGCAAAATTAAAAAGAGAATTTAAATGTTTGAATGCTACTGACGTCAAAAATTTTTGACGTCACAGATATGGCACTGACGTTAAATTTAGATTTAGTTCCTCCCAGTGCAAAATACGAGCACAAACATAAATAAATTAGTTTACATAATTATAATGATTGCTTATAGACGCAGCAATGGTACTCGATTGCGCTCCATACTAGTATTCATAAACAAATGATCTATGTATCAAAAATTGACAAAAATGACAAAAATGTGACGGTTCATTTAAAGTGCAGTAATTGTGTTAATTATCCAGTCAAGATAGTTTTACTGATATCGAGTTTGTTAGTTCCGGAGTGGCTGAGGACACCCTGATATCGAGGTTGTTAGTCCCGGAGTGGCTGAGGACACCCTGATATCGAGGTTATTAGTTCTGGAGTGGCTTAGGACACCCTGATATTGAAGTTGTTGGTTCTAAATTGGCTGACGACACCGGGTTCCTCAGATAATATATCCATCGGCCTTCGACAAGCGGATTGGCAAGCTTTATCTTACATCATACTAGGATCTGTCTGAAAGGGATATGAACCGTTAGGCGCTGTGGTCAGTTAGTCTGAGCGTGATACAACATTCGACCACCCAGCCTTATACCCCTTTCCCTGAACTCGAAACTGAGAAAGAATAACGATTGTAAATGTAAACACACCACTGAACATTAACTTTGGTGCCTGTGTATTTTTGTCTTGTCTTGTTTGACCGTTTGAATAACTTGAATTATTTCTTGGCTTTGGTTGCTTCATCTGTTGCAAAGAAATAAAGATTACATTTTTATGCTTTGGTTATTTTTTGTTATTTTGTTTTTGTTCTACTCCTTTATTCTCATGTCTTTACCTTGGTGTTGACCACTGTTAAAAACGTTATATAATACTCGTTCGAGATATCTCTGTTGCCGATACAGGATTCTGTCAGTATTTCATATGCAACATTTGCTTATTTCCGCAATTACTCACATTTCAAATAAACAAAAACATTGCTGATTGATTTAAGGTGTCTGTGTTTCCTCCAGCTAAATTAGGAAAGCTATAAAAAGTTCTTTATTATTTATGAATTCATTATACGTCTGTCGGTATTTACTTGTTTATAATGTGTCAATCATACATGTCAAAAAATCGTATATATGGTGTGAACTTAATCAAAAACTAAAAATTGCATAAAATAGTTAAATATTTGCATTTATTTTAAGCGATAAAATGGATTTTTATTTTTTTATGATTTTATTTGCATTGTTATAGATAAAAATTGGTTAAAAAAAACCTTTTTAAATGTAAGTTTTATGATTTATCGTGTCATAAATTTTAGTGTTTTTATAAACGAAATAAATATAAAGTTAATGCAAATTAGGAAATATATTAAATGTTTTATTGAAAATTCTTGTGGACAGTTTTTAAAATATTTTACAAGTACATAGTTTTAATTGAAAATTAAAAGAGTTGTTTAAAATAAGCAAAAATAAATAAATTGGTTAAGAAATAAGAAAACAGAAAAATAACCAAGGATATGTATAGTTTTATTTGAAAATAAAAAAAATAATTGCAGTGAAAATAAATTAAGAAAATGAAAAAAGACAAAAAGAAGGAAAAAATAAACAATAAAGTGAAAATTGGAATTAAAGAAAGGGAAAATAAATTTAAAAAATTAAGAAAAAAATATTGAAAAATAGATTAAATAAAATGACATAAAGGAAAATAAAAAAGGTTAAAAATATGGCTTCATTTGACAATAGGATGTGTAGCAAGAAAACAAAACGAAAAATATCAAACACAAAACAGGATAATACGACAGATGGGACGGACGGGTACGGAAAATTATAAAATGATGTCCAATGGTGTGGTTAATGTATTTTTGTAGGGCTCTAATTTCATAATTTTGGTCAAAGCACTACTGATGAGGAATTGTATTCCGAAACGGCCGTCTAGTGCTGTAAAATTACAACCGGTATAATATGTAAATTACTACTTGTTTTACTACCGCTGGTCCTTAAAACGCACATCATTAATCAATAATCATACATGGTACAGTCATATACCACTTTTGAATTCAATGATAAAATACATTCAAAAAGTGGTAAATGACAGTACAATCAAAGTGTCAAAGATTAGTAAAAAAATTATCTCGTCGCGAATAGCTGAATAATTACTGATGTTGCGTAAAACAACATTCAATTAGCCAGCCCTCATTTAAGATGCTTTGTTTCCAGATATGATGATAAGCGAGTCCTAAGTCAGTGAGGCCAATATGCCAAAGGTTTGTCCAGAATGATTTTGGGATAAAGTTTCAGTACATAGCATGAATATCAACGTTGGCTTTTATTTAAACATTTTAAACATTTTACTAGGACCTTTGTATTGTATTACCGTCATTTTATTTATTTATTGGACATATAATCGGCGCCCTTCGTCGAACACGTATTTCCCAAACTTTAATATGATAGATTGGCTGATTGATTCCATAGAGTTTTACGTCCCAGAGAAGGATATTTTACTTATATCGAGACGACACCGGCTATAATTAAAATTTTTACCATTGTAATCTGTTCATGACAATGTACAGGGAAAGGATTCTTTAAATAACATGCCACGCCTATGATCTTCTCCGAAAGACTGTCACTTTCATGTTAAATGCTGTGTGCTTGGCGAAAGAAAAGTCTCTATCTATTTTAAGTTTTGCCCACGACCTCCCAAATACAGAAGAAGACTCTATCAGCTAGGTTGTAAAATATAAAGGTACTCTGCCAATGGTTTGATGAAATATTTATTTAGATTATCCATCAGAGTTCGAATTCCTTTTAGTTTCTGTCTCAGAAAGAGGATGCATATGAACGTAAATAAAATAAAAGTTCTTGAATTTTTTTTTTTCATTTTAAAATGGTCCTGAAGGACCAATATTTTGAGACAAGAAAGCAAAATTGTATATTTTTATTTATCTTCATACCTATGTATACATAAAAAATATACCTCTATATCCCCCCACACACATTTATAAGGGTACAAGAATATTCGTAACCCGTATTTTAATGCTTTTCAAACAATATCCAATTTTTATGACATTACAAACATGTACATATGTATAATAAAGGTGATTCTATGCAAACAATGTTTTGAAAAAACATAATATTTAACATATCTTTTTCTTGTCAAAATAGTCTTCATTATTGACATAAATATTCGTAATTATTATAATGTTGTTCAAACAGACAATTTGCTATTATGATTTTTTTATTTTCTTTAAAACATTTACACGTGCATAATAAAGGTTATTTGTATGCTAGAAATGTTAATGTTATGATTTATAATACCAGAAAACATAGATATCAATGATAATTTTAGAACAATTGTATTAATACTGCCGTGTTGTCGTCATCAAACACATCAAGAGTTGTAATCTTCTTTGATTTAAAAAAACCGTTGTATTTAATCCATCTGGTATTCAATAAAATTCCTCATTTTTCAACACATGATACTCAAATTTCTTCCTTCCCACTCAATCATTTGCTTTTGTGTTTGATACATCACTGATACCATTTTATTTAGGTAATGAAATTTTACTTTTTTCCTTCTATGAGGTTATGGAAAACAAGAGAATGGCGCAATTTTTATAAAGTAAAATTCTATTTTTTATATGTGCAATCTTTCGAAGACACGAAAACATTTTTGTTAGGATGACATTCAAATTACTTGCCTACCTACTACTAGCGGTTGGAAAAATCATTTTTCAGAACAGTTTTGGTTTAAACAGACGTGAGGCGTTGCCTTCTGATCCTTTCGATGTGGCATATTTGAAGCTTCTCTCATATACGTTGACACTTCGATGTCAAACATGGCGACGTTTGTGACGTCCAACTAAATCACGTCACATGATCATCTCCATGAGGTTATGGCGGTAGTTTTAAAAAAGGTGTTTCATATAAGAAGAAATAATAGTACCAAAAAGATTTGTAAAAGGAATCGTCTTATTCAAACTTTTTTAGTCCAAGAGATCATGGCTAAAATCCGGGTGAACGAGGCCAAAAGGTTTGAGGGTTGATTCTTGTAGGAAAATGTCCCTAGTTATTGAAAACCAATTTCTTACGCGTCAAATCGTTTCCGATTTTTTAATCAGAAACAGTTTTTGAAGAAAAGCCTCTGCAAATGTTAAATTTTGGTGAAAAATAAAAATTCCCGATTTTGAAGCATTTTGTGGCAAAAACAACACAAAACTGTTCATTCTATCTTTCAATGTGGACACATGATAGATTAAAATGCAAAACATCCTGACAGTTTTCTGATTTTGTGTCAAAATTTTAAAATAAGCGATAAAATCGATGCTGTAAACTGCGTTTTTATCATATCTACCGTCTTTCGATTCTTGTAAATCTCTTGTTTATGCATTTAATATGACAAACTATATATTTTTATAAAGCGTTGGTAGTCTTATAGATAAAAATGTTACAAAACTTGGGAAATATGGAACCTTAATAGCGTAGCAACTTATTATGTTTCCCCTACCCCAAAAATACGAAAATGTCAAAAATTCATTATTTTGGCTCATGCTTGCCGATATGTGTTTAAAACAAAACATTATTGTTTGTTACATCTCCCGTCTGTTCCCAACATATTTATAAAACAATAATATGTAGAGTGTTTGGTGATTTTATATGAAAATTTGCACTTTTCATATAACAATAGTTTGGAAAATGAGTTTTCATTAAATCTTTTGTACTCTACTTCTTGTAGTTTTGTTATATACGCATTGAATCTCGAGATTTATATGTTTCTGTATTGCCGTGGCACATTTGAGTCTGACAACATAAAAAACTATCGGAAATACAGAAGTTTATAGATGAAACGGATAAATTTATTTCCCCTACCCCAAAATTGAAAAACATGTGAAAATCCATTTTTATACAATATATGCCGATTTGTGTTTCTAATAAAGATTTCGAGCAAACGTACCCTCAATAATAATAAAACAAGCTTCGAGGATTTGAAATATTTGTGAAATGCTTTAGCTTAAGGACAGATAGGACTAACTAATATAATAAAATTGCTTATTGTATTCATTTATATGTAAAATGCTATAAGAAAAAAGGAGCTTCGCCTCTTGTATTTTTTGTTATTTAGGCATTGAATCTCGACTGTTATCTATTGACGTAATTCCTTGACATATAAGAGTCTAAAAACACCAAAAAACTGTAGGAAATAGCAAAGCTTGTAAATTAGGCGAATAAATTTATTTCCCCTACCCCAAAATTATAAATAAATTTTTTAGGCCATATATGCTTTTGAAGGATTTAAGCAAGTGTCCATGGAACAATTATGTTTTAATGATTCAAAGTCATAGCAAAATGATTTTTTAATTTAAGAAAAGAAAATCGGAAATATACATTCTTAAACTTGAAAATCAAAAACAAACATACCAATCCTTGTCAAGATCACAATCCCCACAAAAACAAAATCTTCGAAACGAGCCAATTTGGCGGGGTGCTCCTTAAGCACCTCCTGTTTAGCAATTACACCCGCCACGTGTGAAAAATTAAGAATACACATGTTTTTTCAACAACCTGATACTATAAAATAATAATTGCAAATAAGGTCATCTTTAGTGAAACATAATGTTAAAATATGGTAAAACTTAGTGTAAGTCATTTCTGGTTATTGTTTTATATGAAGCTATTGGATTTTATAAGACATATCTCCATTCGATAAAGTTCAATCAGATCCATGAGCTTTCTAAACCATATTCATTATTACTAAAACCCGTCTATCAAAGATTGTAGCACATTTACAAAACTTTGCAATTTATTCTTGTAGAATCATTTCATTGGAAGTGACCTAATGTACAATGTAAGTCTCCATCAAATCTTATTTTAAAAAGTCTGCACAATCCGTAAAATTTTCAATTTCACTTCAAACTGACAAAATTTCTATGTCCAATAACTCCATCTTTATATCTTTTAAAGGAATTATTGATAGCTATCACATCACAAATTGCCTGGCCATATTATAATGATAAAAAGTGGTATTGGACACCTTTCAGTCTAAAGCCTGTTACCAGGTGCCCAGTGCTACGTTCTTTTAAGAATACAAGATTTTGAGCAGAGACTGAAATTGTACATTAAGTCAATTCTTAATCAAATGATGGCACCAGAAAAAAGTTGCAAAGTTATGCAAAAAGTGGCTACAATCTTTGATAAACGGGGTTTTAGTAATAACAAATATGGTTTAGTAAACTTCTTTTGCCATATAATCACGAATAATAGGTAAACACTACTTCATAATATAGCCGAGGTCATAGAAAACCAGAAAAAGGAGAATCACGGATGTAAGAAATGCTTTTAGATTGAGATTTTTTAACAAAAAATATAAACCCCGCAGATACTTATGTTTTAGCTAAAATAAGCAATATATGGACAGCAAAGTTCGGATTGAAAAAGTGAATTGCTAACATTATCGGAGTTGCAAATATCGATGGAACAATGGGTATGATGATATGAGTAAAGTGTTCAACTGACAAAATCAATTTTATAATAAAAAAAAATTGAATTGAGGCAATAGAGAACTGATTAAATGCGCTCTGTAAATCATCAAACATAAACACAAACATATTTATTATATCACAATAACAAAAACGAAGTTAAAAACTGGCAAAATTAAACACGTAAACATTGGCAGGGGAAAATCCGGGCGCTCGGAAAGGGTAATCGCCTCCTGCCACCACATGTGAAATCAAAATTGAGAGTGAAAGTAGTAACAAGAAAAGTCATTTCAATTCAGAATATTTGGAAGGAAATTGAACAAAACAAAACCAGATCTCAAACCAATTTATTGTTAGAGATTGTTGGATTTATGTTTCAATAACTTTTATAACAGAAATCAAAGAAGAGCTGATCACAGTAGCCATCCCATCATGTACTGTTCGACAAACAGACCTGTGTCACCTTAATGTGTCTTTAATCAGTTTAAGAGGAAGGATGAAGATTTATATGCATGTCCAAGTAAATGGTTTGTGATTCTGAAGATGATTTTAAGGATTTGTCCCAAGACTGACTGACACTGCCTTGCAAATGACAAAGTGTTGATTATGTTAAATGTTTAGAGTGCGTAACACTTGCACAATTATTTTTGCGCATTGCCTTATTTGCAAAAATTTTGGATTTCTATCCAGTTGACTTTTAGTCTTTTGCCAGAGGGTCCAGTCGTTGGTTAATGGTTACAATGTGTTTTACAATGTGGTTTAACATAAAATTCGGTGTCTTTCACCCTTACTTTCTATACTTGACCCTGTGTTGTGATTATGTTTCTTAACTTAAATGCGGATTCATATTGTAACTTTTCAAGTATAATTATTTACCGAAATGCTACTGTTCTTGTCATTCTATGAATACAGAGTAAATTTAAACGCATGGTTCAAGTATTGCTTTTTTCCAATCTGAAAAACATATCCGTTCACTTACATTTGTACCATTATTTGCATACATGCCTCAAATATACCCTTTTGCGAATTCATATGACTATTTTTTATATTTCTTCTTCTAATGCAAAAAGGTAAGCCAATGGCTTCTTAGCCTGGAGAGGGTTTCTTTGAGAAGAGGAAATCAATTGATTCACGATAGCTACCAAAATTGACATTTCCAACATTTTTCATGGTTTTAGTAATTTTAGTGTAAGCGCATTGAATCAATATCTGATATTTGAAAGTCATGCCTATATAACAAAAATACAAACAGCGAAGATTCTTTTTTACCATGGCACATTGAATTGCAAATGAAATAAGTAGGCGTTTTTCTATGAATAAATAGACCAATCTGTCATTAAAATGATGCATTTTGTAAATTATTTGTATCCTTCAAGCTTCTTTATCCATTGTTACAGGCACATTTGCTTGAAACTTCCATTAGAAATACTAATTGTTACATATTGGCTAAACAGGATTTTTCACATTTTTTGCAATTTAAGGGTAGGGAAATAAATTTATTCGCCTAATCTACAAGCTTTGCTATTTCGACAGTTTTTGGTGTTATTAGACTCTTATATGTCAAGGAATTACGTCAATAGATAACAGTGGATTCAATGCCTAAATAACAAAAATGCCACAGGCGAAGCTCCTTTTTTCTTATAGCATTTTACATATAAATGAATAAATAAGCAATTTTATTATATTAGTTAGTCCTATCTGTCCTTAAGCTAAAGCATTTCAAAATATTTAAATCCCGAAGCTTGTTTTATCATTGTTGCGGGTACTTTTGCTCGAAATCTTCATTAGAAACACAAATCGGCATATATTGCATAAAAATGGATTTCACATGTTTTTCAATTTTGGGGTAGGGGAAATAAATTTATCCGTTTCATCTATAAACTTCGGTATTTCCGATAGTTTTTTATGTTGTCAGACTCAAATGTGCCACGGCAATACAGAAACATATAAATCTCGAGATTCAATGCTATATAACAAAATTACAAGAAGTAGAGTACAAAAGATTTAATGAAAACTCATTTTCCAAACTATTGTTATATGAAAAGTGCAAATTTTCATATAAAATCACCAAACACTCTACATATTATTGTTTTATAAATATGTTGGGAACAGACGGGAGATGTAACAAACAATAATGTTTTGTTTTAAACACTATCGGCAAGCATGGGCCAAAATAATGAATTTTTGACATTTTCGTATTTTTGGGGTAGGGGAAACATAATAATTTGCTACGGTATTAAGGTTCCATATTTCCAAGTTTTGTAACATTTTTATCTACAGGACTACCAACGCTTTATAAAAATATATAGTTTGTCATATTAATGCATAAACAACAGATTTACAAGAATCGAAAGACGGTAGATATGATAAAAACGCAGTTTACAGCATCGATTTTATCGCTTATTTTAAAATTTTGACACAAAATCGGAAAACTGTCAGGATGTTTTGCATTTTAATCTATCATGTGTCCACAATGAAAGATAGAATGAACATTTTTGTGTTGTTTTTGCCACAAAATGCTTCAAAATCTGGAATTTTTATTTTTACCAAAATTTAACATTTGCAGAGGCTTTTCTTAAAAACTGTTTCTGATTAAAAAATCGGAAACGATTTGACGCGTAAGAAATTGGTTTTCATAACTAGGGACATTTTCCTACAAGAATCAACCCTCAAACCTTTTGGCCTCGTTCACCCGGATTTTAGCCATGATCTCTTGGACTATTTATATCATTTATTGTATTTATATAAGTAATATATTACAAATTCTACATGTTATTCGTGGCATCACGAAATCAAACTTAATTGGTCTAAAATCTCTAAAGCGATCTTACTTATCCCTAGACCTTCATTATTTGCCGTTCTAGAATAATGAACTAGTAATATCACTAAATTGATTCACTGATATCACTTAAAAAATTTAAGTCTTGAAAAAAGAGCTAAAAGTTTATATCAAAAACTAAAAAATGGCGATTTTACAAAAAACTGCATAAATAGCAGATCGCCACGGCACACAGCTTGTTTAGCACTCTCTTGTTGAAATCATAACGAGGTTTTCACTTTTTCGGGGTATCGCTCCAGCAAGCAAGGACTATCCCCTTTTTGAATTATTTTTCGTATGTTTCTCTGTGTATTTAGAAATATTTTTTCTGAGTTCCATGAGTTGTATGAGTACAGTCATTACGTTAATCAATTCTTAAATTTTTAACCATAAATATGTAAAGAATGATTATGTACATGTTACTAATACGTTACTTTAAATATGACGGTTCTACATCGGCATTGGCAAATTACATACGCATCAACAATAGTCTTAGAATGTCTTCAATAGTCACACGTTTAATTTCATCATTTTAACACCATATAGTCATAAATTAAAATTCCGAAAATAATAATAAGCAGCTGATGCTAGAAAAACGGAAATAGTAACTACCGATATAGAGATAAAATATTTTTTCTCATGACGTCTCCTAAAAATTAAATATACAACAATTCTAGGGTGTCCCCAAAAGCCATACGTGTTTTAATTCTCCAACTTAACAACATTTAGTCATAATTAATAAAAACCACCGCCGTAAGTTAATATCAGCTGGGACATTATTTATTATGATATCATAAATGTGACGTTCGATTACGTTTAACAATTTGCATATATATTCATTTAAGCACACACACACACACACACACACACACACACACATATATATATATATATATATATTATAATATTTATTCTGTACCTTAATTGGATGTCTTTGTTTTTGTTGTCTCTCTGTTTAACTAAACCAACGTTATTTTAAATTTCAGAAAATGTAAGACGAAAATAAATCTTTGAAGCAACAAGGAAAACACGTGTGCATGTTACCAATGCATTACTTCTTCTATATCGCCATAGGCAAATTACATGCGTGTCAACAATAGTCCTAGAGTGTCTTCAAAAGTCGCACGCCTTTAATTATTTCATTTAACCATTTTAAAACCATTAGGCATGATCGATTTAAAATTTAGGTTATATCAATAAACATCACCCACCGGTATTGAGAACTAATGTTTTCCTCGTGACGTGTCCAAAAACTTAAAATAATTTACAATAATTAAAATAAGTCTTCAAAAGTCATAAGGATTTCATTTATCCATTCTAACGCCAATTAGTCATGGATTAAAAATAAAAATAATAAGCACCTTTTTGATGCTACAAAACGGTAATAAAGACTACCAGTAGTAAATATAAGTTGAGTCATTATGACGTCATAAATATGACGTAAAATTGCGTTAATCAATCCCATATATAAGCTGCACATTTTGGTCATATTTTGATGTCTTTGTTGCACTGTTTATGTAACTAAACCGAGGTGATCATAACTTCAGAAAATGTGACGAAAATACACGACAAGACAAAGAACATCCGTGTGAATGTTATCAATGTATCAATTTGAACATGATTCTATCGCATTGTAGAAAATACATGCGGATCAACAATAATTTTGAGATGTCTTCAAAAGCTATAAGAAATAAACTTTAGCATTTAAACCCTTGTAGTAATGAATTGAAATAAAATAAAATAATTAGCATATCTCTGATGCTAGAAAAAACGGTAAATGCTTCTATCATTTTTGAGAACAACTATTTTTCTCTCATGACGATCAAGAAGATTTTAAAATATGTCAAAACGTCATAAGGATGTCATTTCACCATTTGAACATAAAATAATAAGCATATCTTTGATGCTACAAAAACCGTAAAAGCTACTGCCGATAACACCATGACGTGTCCAAAACAAATCAAATTATATAACAAATTGTTGATTCGGGGATATTGCAAGCTTAGGCTTATCAAGGACCTCAAAACGTTTTATGGCCATCATCACAGTATTGTTGAAAAGTTTGATGTTTCTATGCCCAGGATTGTCCTTGATATATTTGACGTCTTGTTCCATGTTCCTTTCACACAATTTTGATTACACACGTGGCGGGTGTAGCTAGCTAAACAGCAGGTGCTTACCCTTCAATTCACCATTTAAAAATATTTATCCTTAAATTAAAAGTAAAATAATATGCATCTGTTTTATGCCAGAAAAATGCTAATAGCTACCACCGTAAGTAACTATGGGTTGTGTCATTAGTCATTATGACGTCATAAATGTGACGTAGAATTACGTTTAACAATTATATATATTTTATTCTTTTACGATAGACATATATAACATATTTATTCTGTACCCTATTTTGATGTCTTTGCTGTCTGTCTGTTTTACTCAACCAAGGTAATTTAAACTTCAGAAAATGCAAGACGAGAATAAATCTTTGAAGCAACAAAGAAAACACGTGTGATGTTATCAATGCACTACTTCAAAAATGACTGCTTTATATAACCATGGGCAAATTTTATACGCATCATAGTTTTAAAATGTCTTAAAAAGCTATAATATTTTTATGTCATTATTTTAACACCATTTAGTCATGAATTAGAATGAAATAAAAAAAAATAGGCATATCTTTGATGCTAGAAAAACGGTAAAACCTACTACCGATATTCAGACCAAATAATTTCTCCCATGACGTGTCTAAAAATTTAAGTCAAATACATATCGACAATAATTCAAGGAGGGTTTTTTTTCAAATGTCATAAAGATTTCAATTCTCCATTTTAGCACCTTTCAGTCATGAATTAAAATTAAATAAAATAAGCACCCGTTTGATGCTCGAAAAATAACTGATACTACCGGTAGTAAATTTGACTTGACTAATTTTGGCATCATAAATTTTTAGTTAAATTCTTTTTATCAATTCTATATATAGGATGCACATTTTGACCATATTTGGATGTCTTTGTTGCCTTTTTGTTTAACTAAAATAAGGTGATACAAACTTTCGAAAATGTGTGACGAAAATACATTTTTCACAAGACAAAGAACATACATATGTATCAACAATAGACTTAAAATAACACGTAGTTTATTTCATCATTTTAACACCATTTAGTCATGATATAAAAACAATATAGGCATCTCCGATGCTTGGAAAACGTTAATTGTTACTATCGTTAACAAATGTTTTCTCCCATGACGTGTTAAATTACATTCATATTAACAATAATTCTAGAATGTCTTCAAAAGTAATAAGGATTTCATTACATCATTTTAACACAATTGAGTCATGAATTAAAATTAGGCATCTGTTTGATGATAGAAAAACGGTACTAGCTACTACCGGTATTGAAGTGTTCACAGTGTTAAAAAATTAAATTCTGCATACTTAGACTTTTATTACAAGTGACATACAGTCAAGCCTGTCTATAAAGGCCAGCAAAGGGAACCAGTAAAAGTGGCCTTTATGGCAGGTGGCCTTTATACACGGGTTCAAATAATATGAATAAAGAGCAATTGGGATATAATTTTACTGGCCTTTATAAGCAGGTGACCCTTATATAGAGGTGGCCTCTAAGGCAGGTTGGACTGTAATTTTAACGGAATCCAATAAACTTATTATGTCTAATTTTGAAACAATAAAATCTATTTGAATTTTTTTTACCTACTTAAGTCTAGCTATCTAAATACTGCAAAGTCTATAACTAAAAGTGACGTAATCTTGACAGGTTTCTATATCCTTATTCTGTCTATATTATAAAACAATAAATTCCATTTAAAAGTTTTTTACCCACCATAACTCTTGTAATCTATAATCAGCGTCATATTACCACAGACTGACAAAGGGATTAGTAATGCTATGACAAACATCCCAATGAACAATGAATAGAATACATAATGTTATTAGACATAGTAACAGTTGACTTTGTTCTCATAATATTTCCTGAAACAGTATGTGTACGTTATATATCTGATTAGGTCATGATCATTGACCATTTTATGCTCATCAGGAATTGAATATCTACTTTATTTATATTCCCGTGATGCTGCCATGACGTAATTCAAAATGTTAATGCGTTTTATACAATGTGATAGTAGCGAAAACCTTACACACAAGGACTTTTGTTACGGTTGTGAATTCAATTTTAAATGGCTTCTAGAGCTTAAGCACTCTTTGTTTAGTTAGCTATGCCCGCTACGTACATTTGACGCAATGATATTGCCATGTTGTTGATAAGAATTATGTCTCTGTATCCAAAATTGCCCTTATTATATTTGACATCCATAGTTCCATACACCTTTTATTCCCAATTTTGATCACACGGTGCTTACCCTTCAGACCACCCGGTCTCACTTTACTGGTGGAAGTTCGCGTTTTTAACTTACATGTATCTTGCCAGTTTTTACTTTTGCCTTGAGATAATGCTTTGGGCATGGATTGGTGTGTTTTCTTTTTTATTGTTTCTCATACATCCGTCATGAACTATGATGTTTGTCGCTGAAAATAGTAAGTACACATAACAAAATAATGAAGAAAATGCATTGTACTGATAACAACCTTCCTAGTTTTTATCCCAGAAAATATCTCCTTGAAATAGCTGAACTAAGTCTTAAGTTCGAAACCCGACCGGGTCTGACAAACCTAAATAGGAAGTGATTAAAAACAAACATACAAATCCATGTCCGAATCACAATCCAGAAGCAAAGTAAAAACTTTGGAACTGACAAGTTTGGTTAGACACGTGAACTTCACAGTACGCCAGTAAATGTAAATGTAAAATGTTGTTCATCATAGAATCATGGGATTCGTGCACACATACACAACTACTCATTATCAGGATAATAGATACATCAATTTTTGTCTATATGCTGTCAACTCCATCGACTCACAATAACAATTTTAATTGAGTTAGACTTCAAACTGAAGGGGTGAGAATTCAAATACTGATGGAGTCTGTTGTAACTTAAACAACATTATTCACATCGCTACTTTTTTCGCTGTCAGGATAATGAATTGGTGGGTCAGCTATTTCTGCGACTGCTGTCTTGGCGAGCTACCAGGGAAGTGAGGCCGGATGCTACGGAAAGGTAAACACCTCCTGTTTTCTCGTTTTTTGTCAACGACTTGGCATTTAGAGAATAAAAGTTACGGGGTCCATCGTAAGGATATTAAAACCGATTCCCCGCATCACATCACGCGTGGTACATAAAAGAACTTTACTTGTACATTGTCTTGAACGCAATGCAAAGGCAAAATTTCTGCCACTTCATCTATAGCTAGCGCATTATCGGTATAAGTAAAAAATTCCTGACTAGGACGTGGGAAAATGCATTAAATCAACCTATAAATCACTTAGCCATGGCATACGCTCACCTGACTGCCTCCCGTGAATATGATCATTGCGATCACGCATGTTTTTATAAAACATAACATAAGCAAATAATGTACAACCAAGCAGTTTATATTTCAAATTGAAAAATAAGTTATTAAATCTGGGAAAGTTTGGCGCCAAAATGTCAATAGATGACCTTTAGTAGAGTGGAAGGAAAACTCTTGTATTATTTTGCCAGAGTGTTCTAAAACTTCCTTTAAAATGTGATCTTTCGTAGCGTTAGCTCGAAACACAAATGGGTAATATTTATGTAATTTTTCGCATGGGACGTTTTTTATACTGTGCTCCCCAACTTCATTTTTATGGTTATATACACGACGCTGACAGGTTTGGATATTGTAGGTTTTTGTTAAAACAGATTCAGTTTTGTATGGTGCATTTAACATCATATGTAGAAAGGGTCTTCTGGTAAGTGGAAACACATCATCATTTTTAAAATTAAAATCTCCGAAGTTTTTATAACTATCCCATACATGGGTTTCATTTTTGACATAGTAGAAAATATCCAAGTATGGCCAATTCCATAGTAACGATCCCTTAGGACGTGTATTACTCTCGTAAGAAAAAAATTTGGATCTGTTTCCATAGCCTCGTACATATTTATACTTGTATGTATACTTAGACACAGCTTTCTCTAACACATCTAACTGTGAATATGGAATCCAAAAGTCCATGTCATCATCCCAAGGTACAGGACCGTGGTGTCGGTAAGAACCGATCAGCGTTCCACCATACATCATGTATTCAATTTTATTATGTTCACAAATTTCGACAAACCTTTCAATCAAGTCAATAAAAGTCGCCAAAGATTTTTTTGTAAGAACAATATCTAAACCTGGAAGAATTGGACTTTTTGGAATATTCTTTGTTTTATTTACAACATTTTGTGGATATTGTGCGCTACTTATATTTAATCTCGTCCCCGAAATATAAATGCTGGTGTTGTCTGTAGATATTCCCGTATCTCTTGTATTAATGTGTCGTTTTCCATGTTTAGCCATATCAATTTCCCTTCTAAGAAGTATTGTTTCTCCCAGAATATACATGAACACGGCTAACAGAATCAGCTGTACAAAACATTTAATTCCCATCTTTACACCAATAACCTATAAAACAGAAAATAAGATGTAAATTTCGAGTTGTTTTATAATTATTGTTTTTGCGTGCCGACAAAACCATGGTTCATGTAAAAGAAACGTGAAATACTTTAAAAAGATAATTAATCAATAAAGTAACCATAGTAACCGGTATTACAGACAGGTATCGGGTCAACTAATTAAAAGTTAGGGTCCAGAACACAACGAGCTCGAATACAGAAAAAACAATGATAGTGGTTTAAATAAATCAAAACAAACATACCAATGAAAGATATTTTTTCTTTAATAATAAGTATAATAACATTTACAAAATCTTATTTTCATAATTTAGTCCAAGCACTACTAATGAGTAATTGTTATCCGAAACGACCGCCTTGTGATATAAGTTTAGCATTAGTATTATATGTAATATATGAGTTTCAGTTAGTCCAATTATGATTAAATATGGCCTCAACATTGAATCATTAAAAAGAAGTAAATTTGATCGATCAAACTACGTGTATAGAGGTATATCTTTGACAAGATTTTTAAAATTGTTTAGGGGTGTAGCTAGCTAAACAGGAGGTGCTTACTCTTCCTTCCGGAGCACCCAGTCTCACTTCCCTGGTAGAAGTTCACGTGTCTAACCAAATGTGTCAGTTTCAAAGTTTATACTTTGCTTCTGGATGATTGTGACATGGATTAGTGTGTTTTTGATTAACAAAACCTTATCTATCCGCTTAACTCTTTCTGATAATGAAATAATTGTTGATAACCAAATCCGATTCAAAGACAACTGTAGAACATTAGATCATATTTTTGTTTTGAATAGCCTTATTGAGATTCAAAAGTCCAAGAAACAAAAATGTTGTGCATTCATTGATCTACATAAAGCATTTGACATTGTCTGATGGCAGATGAACTAATGTATAAACTATTGTCCAACAATATTAACGGGGAGATGTATAAATGCATTAAACACTTCTACTCTATACCTATTGCAAGTTATATTTTTCAAATGGACTTCGTAATAATTAAATCCTAGAAGCCAAACAAGGTGATATTTAAAGTTCCTTACGATTTAACTTTTACATAAACGACATTGCGCATCGACTTAAGGATAAAAAACTTAGAACAACATCGCATTGAAAATGCTCACATGTATGCTTATGATGTCGTTTTGATGTCAAAGGGCACACCTCTAGGATTAGAAAACTGGATGCACAATATAACTGATAATGTATTTGCGCCATGTGACAGAAAATAAAATTCAGTTTACAATTTCATCCAACATACAATAACTACTAATAGCTGGACCAAAAAAACTTAAGTTTATATTGGATCATTTAGGGTTATCTTATCTATTTACAAATCCCAACTTAATACAAGGCATTTATCATATACATGTATGAAAGAATCAAACGACTTCTGATAACATAAACATATGATATAATTTATCCGATAGATCTACCATTGCAAAATTCAGAATAAGTTCCTTCAAACTAATGGTACATTAATATAAATTATGATAAAGGTACCTTCTGCAATATAATTGCATTCAAGATGAAATGCGTTTTTTATTTCACAGTGCTCTGTATAGCAAAAATAGACATTTCGTTTCTAAAATTAACGTCCTTTACTGATCGCAAATATGTAACCATTTTGGACAACATTTGCTTAATGTCCTATCAAGATTTAAAACTTCATTAGGGTCGGGACATCGCAAACGATAACTTTCACGTTCTGCCGATAATCTTTGGGTGTCATCGCCTCGCTCTAGCGAGCACAGGTTTGCTTGCATAGACATAGGATAGCAACGTCATAATTGGCTCTTGTTTCGAGACACTGGCGTCTGTTATATTTACAAAAAATATATCACAATAATTTCATAATAATTGATTTTTATTATCGCTAGTGGCAGATTTTAATCACCCTATTGTCTTTCAGTGAGTGATTTACAATTTGAGTGGGTGATTGATCAACTTAGATATCTTAGTTGATATAACTTAATAGATTTGACGTTTTACAAAATCCATAACAACTTTCTTCTAAACAATTATCATTATTAATTTATATTATGTGGTTGCTTGAAGACTTCTAACTATTGATAAATGTTTAAGATAAAAACGGATAATATATGTTTAATTACTAATGGCAAACATTTTTCTGTACTTTTATACCTTATTTAAATATTGACCCCTGTAGTAGCTCATTTGAAAAGTGTTCGCTTCGTATGTGGAAGTTCTTGTGCTCGAACCCCGGTCGTAGTATAACCAAGACTTAAAAATGCGCCATACTGTTCTTTTGCGAAACACTCTGAATTTAGAAAATTAATAAATTTCCTGTGTAAAGCCTGCCATGACACGTTGAAACCCCATCTCTGCAGATTGCTCCGAGGGTATATATACACAATTTTCCATCAATAGTTAAATATATGTCGACAAATTTTATGGTAAAATTGTAGAAATGTTGTATGCATTAAACCGAATGTAAGTCAAATATGGTTATGTTTTAATTTGAGGTATATTTTATAATTGTTCATACATTCAACGTTTTGCTTTAAAGTGATATGATTATGCTTTATGAAACATTTTGTGTAAAGGTGAATGGGAACTAGATACTTTGTAGTTGAGCTTTTGTAATCTTGAAAGACAACTACTAAAATATATTTTTCAGTCTGCGTTGTTGAGTATTGAATAGCCCGTTTCCGGGATAGTCCGGAATCCCATTTTGTGTTGTATAATTTCGGGTCACGTGGTCAAAATTTTAGGCATCCGTACTTCCGGTTTACTTCCGTGTTTACACGATTTCGAAAGCTTTCTTCAAATTATCATTTTATCATGGCATTTCGTCAACTCTTAAGTTCCGAAATTAAGGAGACTTGTAATTGTCTAACTTAAAAGTTTGATTAGAAATTTGCTGATAAATTTAAGTTGATCTTACAACAATTGCATGACGTACTCATCATCCATGTCTTTACATGGGCTCCTGGTGGTTTCAATTTAAAATTGAAGTGGCGGCCCTGGTCGATGTATCATCACCGTAATTATTCCATGGGAATAGTTCTGGATAATCGGACTCACTGAAATGCCGACTACACATCCTGTGCCAGGGTTTTGGATCGTAGTTGAGAGGGTGTCTAATGGCATTTAACCATTTCCTCCTTTTTCTTGTGGCTTTTCTTAGTTGGAAACAGTAAAGGATGAAAGGATATTTTCTGGGACTTTTCCTACCATGGGAATTGCATCCTGGTATCGCACACCAATACTTTGCCTTCTACAATCAATTGACAATCAACCAAATTTCCCGGTATTTGCAACTATGCGTCATTCACAACAAAAACCGGAAGTAGGTATGCCTAAATTTTTTCCCGGAAGTGTATTATAAAATACAGAACCGGACAGGATATCAAGTAACCCAGAAACGTCCTATTGTGATCTCAGTTTTTGAAAAATGTGGATCTCATACTTAACAACTTGGAATCAACCGATAATCACGGGTCAGCATCGCCTCTGTCAGAAAGACAAGGACAGCACCATCGCAATAGCTTCATAATTTGGACACAGCCGTTGTTACATTTACAATATTTTTGATATTGATAATATCTTCCTGAATCGTCTCGAAGAAACAGTTTCAGGGGCCCTTGGCGGAGAACTTAAAGATAGTGAATGTACTAATGCATTGCACAATATGAAAAATGGAAAATCACCGGGGCTTGATGGATTTACCATCGAATTTTACAAATACTTTTGGACTGATATACGGGAATACGTGGTTAAATCTTTAAATTATGGATATAGACATGGGAAACTTTCTATAACGCAGAGACAAGGTGTCATCACATGCATTCCAAAAGAGGGGAAATCTAAATTTTAAATGAAAAATTTGCGACCAATCTCTTTACTTAATGTTGATTATAAAATTGCATCAGCAGCTATTGCTAACAGAATAAAATCAATCTTAAACCAATTTATAAGTGAAACACAAACGGGATTTATTAAAGGTAGATTTATAGGGGAAACAACTCGTTTATTATATGACATTATAGAAAAAACAGAAGAAAATATTCCTGGTATTCTTTTACTTCTTGATTTTGAAAAAGCCTTTGATTCCATAGAGTGGTCATTTATTGAAAAATCACTCAAATTCTTTGGTTTTTGTGACTCAATTATTAAGTGGTTTTTTACTTTTTATTCTGATATAACAAGTTGCACTCAATACAATGGGCATTGTTCTGGTTTCTTTTCAATTCAAAGAGGGGTTAGACAAGGAGATCCTCTATCACCCTACCTGTTTATTATCTGTGCTGAATTACTCAGTGCAGCGATTAAACAAGATCCAAAAATTAAGGGTAATAAAATAAACGACTCTGAACATCTTGTGGGTCAATATGCAGATGATACTAGCCTCACACTTGATGATGACTCTGAATCTCTTAATGCGGTAATTAAACTAATAGACGATTTCGGCGACTGTTCTGGTTTAAGAGCAAATTTGATAAAACAGAAGTGGTATGGATTGGGGCGAAAAGGGGATGCGGCGAGGAATTACAAACGTATAAATATCTAAAATGGAATCACACCGGACTTTTAAACTTTTGGGGATTAAATACAACTTACAGTCCAAATTATTTTACATGGAAAACTATACTGAAAAAATATCATCCTTTAAAAATATTCTAAGCATCTGGTCTTATCGAAATTTGTCTTTGATGGGAAAAGTAACAGTTGTGAAGACAATAGCACTACCAATACTAATACAGACGTTTATGACTCTTCCGGATCCTCCAAAAATTATGATTGACGATATACAAGCTACTATTTTTAATTTCATTTGGAATGGAAAAGTTGAAAAAATAAAACGAAAAATTATGTACAATGATCTTGCAGAGGGGGGACTTCGTGTTCCACATATCGAGTCTTTTTATAGTGCGCTTAAGATGACATGGGTAAAAAAAAAATTATAGATCCTCATAATAATTCAGCATGGAAAATTCTACTATTAGATTCGCTAGAAAAATTTGGAGGGGATAAAAAAAATTTTCAGAAAGAAGGTATTGAAAAATGTTCAAAACACTTCAACTTATTTTGGAAAGATGTATTTCTTAATTGGTCAAGATTGAATAAACCCGTAGCTGCATCCCCAAATGACATTCTTTCTCAGACTCTCTGGTACAATCCATATATTAAAATTGATAATGAAATGGTTTTCTTTTAAGAAAATGGCTAAAAACGATATCTATTTCATCAATGACATTATTGATGAAATGGGGATATTGAGCTGCAGAGACTGTAACCAAAAATACAACACTGCATATTATCCTTTTAATTACAAAAGTTTAATACACGCTATACCAAAAACATGGAAAAATATTTTAAAAGAGAACTTTCATAAAAAAGAGGTTAAGCATGATAATAAACAGTATCTAAAAACACACGAAAAAATTACGAAATTTTGCTGTAATTTATTTTTGAAAACAGTTGCAGAAAAACCCATAAAAACTCAGGAAACTTTAAATAAGAAACTCGAGAATCAAATTGATGAAAATGTCCTGGAAACAAATATATAATCACCTTTCGAAATCACTAGCGACTCAAAATTACAGTCTTTGCAGTTCAAGATAAACCATAATATAATATTTACAAATGACAAACTTTTTAAATTCAAGTTGTCTGATACACAGTTATGCACTTTCTGTTTTGAAAGAAAAAGAAATCTTGTCACACTTATTTTCTGAATGTAGTTTTACCCGCTCAGTTTGGTATAGTCTTTTGGAGGATCTATGTAAAAAATGTGGCATATATATAGACAAAAGAATGGAATATTTTATTTTTGGTGTAATGAGTCACCCTCAAAAATACATTATAAACCTCTGTTCCCTGACAATTAAAAACTACATATATATATGTAGATTCAGAAAGACCATACTACAAAACTGCCTTAAAGTCAGTAAAGCAGTACAGAGATATTGAATTATTATCTTTATTTATGTTCAGCCCCCAAAAAGCAAATAATATAAGAAGGCAATGGAATCTTATTAAATCTTTGTTAGATAGTTAATTTGACTGATGTGTGCTTTAAATGTATGTTTTTTTCTGTAAATTTGTATTATGTATGTGGAAGATAGAATAAAAAACAATTAATACCAAAAAAAAAAAAAAAAAAAAGAAATAGAGTTTGAAAAAAAAAATCAGACTTACCTTATTCCTAATGAATGATCAATGTTATTTGCCTGTAACCAAGTACCTTGTGCCAGGTGTGCTGCTATGTCTGTCTGTTGTGTTGTACTGTATTAGGTATTTGTATACGTCATGTTATGTAAATGTGATTGTTTCTCATGATGTAAATTGCATGTATTTTAGGGTCTTGACATATCACTTGACTGGTCAGATTGGTTTATTTCTAAATATAATAATAAAAACTACTCACTAAACTTTCGTTTTGGCGGTAACAATTTCTAAAAATCACTCTGGCTCTGTTGTTTCAACCAGCAACGTCGTTCGATCTAATGTAAATCAACACTTAAACGATCTATTTTGGTATGTAATATTTTTATATTCAAGTTAATTTTTCTAAATTATATTCATGATATCGGCTGGACATATTAAAATTATTCTCATAACAATATTTTTATGTATTTGTAGGCAATTTAGATCTATAATATATTGTTAAACTTGAGTCCACGCTCCAAGAGGCTAGAATAAATATGTATATAAATGGAAATGCGCTGTCGTTGTGTATTTAATTACGATATTTTTTTGTTTATAAACAAACAATAAACTGACACCTGTCGTATATAAATTGATATAAAAAACGAAAATAAAAGATATATATTTTTTTTCATTTTTATTTGAAAAACAAAAGTTCAAAAGTTGAAAATTAGGATCAAGTAGAAAAATATATAAGTATATGCAGAACATGTCAACAATAGTGAAATGTATTTCAACAGTTGAGGACAACATTGACTTTTTAGCTGATAATATCCGGACAGCGCCGCCTGGGTCTTGATATACCACTTTACAATGATATTTGACCAATATTACACAAAACTTTTAATGTTGATTTTTATTTTAGTATTGATTTTTTGATGAATAAAATATGCCTTTTGATTTACAGATAGTACCACTAGTTGTAGATTGCAATTGTAGATTGTATTGTCTTTTCATATACGAGGAATACTTTGCATGAAAGAATAAACTTGAGTATTTTAGTATCATACTTTACAATGGTATGATATTGAATTAACGCCGATAGAACTGTTAGGTATTTAGAACTGTTTTGATTGGATAAGAAGCAAGCATGCATGCCACAACAGATTGGGCTTGCTAGAGTATTAAATTTGTATAATCTGTCGATAATTTCATGCTTCGGACAACAACCGCTTTATAGCTTTTTGGCTTATGGCAGCACGTACAATCACCATGTATATATTCTGGCTTAATAGACACTTAAAACAGTGGATTGATAGACTTTAAGCTCAGGGAGTGTTGGAACAATCTTCAAGTTGAAACAGTAAACGCTAACTGGGACAACGACTTTTAAAGCAGTCTAAATAAGGAGTGGAAAAATCATCCACTCAAGTTCCATTCAGAGTGTTTTAAAGAACTTGGCACATGCGACAATCAGAATACAAGAAACGAAGCAAAAATATAAGTCTGAGGTTTACATAAGGTGTTGACTTTCGTGACAAATTGTTTCATTGTCTTGAAATCATTTGGGTTGTGGTCCACATTGATTTTTTAGCCGATAATAATAGGGCTGCACCGCCTCGATAGTCTTTTCGTTTGGAAGAACCACCAGATGAAATATGTTAATTTATTAGCTAGGGCAGTGTGGTCTTGATCAGTGATTTTGTTGGTCTAGAATTAATACTAATTAAAGGCAGTCTATTTAGGGGGAAAATGATTATAAGCTTCCCAATTCAAAGTTCCCAAAACAACAGTGGTACAGTAGGAATCAGTTTACACAAATTGAATTTAGTTTTATAATAAAAGTTAGTAATCAACAACAAAAAAATCAAAAACAAACATACTAATCAATGTCCGAATCACAATCCAGAAGCAAAAGTAAAAACTTTGGAACTGACAAGTTAGGATAGCAAATGAACAAATTGTCACAATACATCAGTTTTGCAGTAAGAACTCAAGCTTATGTAAGCATGTTATTTACTAGTATACCAGACCTTCAATTTATTTTAAATCAGTGAAATTTTCTAATCTAAAAGGTAAATGGTAGTGTTGAATTAATGTAACAAAATCACTTTTGACAGTCTTCAGTCGTCTGTTACGATGGTCGTTCAAAAAGTCTTGTCTCTTCCTGTAAACCGTAGATAAAACACCGTGATTTATTATATTGTCAATTGTCACGGATGACTGAGTTAATTTCCAAACACGTGGAACATTTTTAGATTGCATATGCTAAAGAACTAGTTTTTTCTTGGAATATTGTCATCCTAACACTCGTTACACTGCTTGAAAAATGACGGATATGACAGGTAAAACCATTATTGAAATGAGGAGCTTCAAGAAAGCCTATTCAAAACTCGGTAAATCGTCCAAACATTCATTAAAATGCGAGATGTTTATGGTGAGCGAAACCTGTCATATAGGTCCATTTCACGCTGGATACGTTAATTTATAAATGATGTTAACGACATTTCTGATAAGGCCCGTTCTGAAAGACCAAAAACAGCATGCACCAAAGAAAACATTTCAAAAATTCAAAAACTAGTCAATATTGATGGAAGGTTGACTGTCAAACAGATAGCTTAAGTCGTTGGCTTATCGATGGGGACTGTACATTTCATTCTCAAAAAAAAAACTTGATATGAGAAAGATTTGTGCTAGATGGATTCCTCATTTGTTGTCAAAAGAGCAAAAGCTTACACGACTCAAGATGGCTAAAAATCTGCTGAAAATATATGGCAATTGTAACAGCAGGCATCTGGCTGATATAGTTACAGGCGACGAAACATTAAGTCACATAGAAAGATAAATAATAAAATATAGCTGACCAGAAAAGGAAAACGACCTGAAATTGCAAGGCGCACTCAGAGCACAAAGAAAGTTCTTTTTGCTATATTTTTCAGTAGTAACGACATAGTTGCCCGAATTCCCATCCCTAAAGGCCAGGGTATCACGTGAAATATTTATAAAAATAAAATCCTGAAAAAAGTGAAAAAAGGTTTATGAAAAGAAGAGACCAAAATCAGGAATTCGTGGCATTCGGTTACTCCATGACAATGCTCGTGCTCACAAATCCAAGTTGGTTACTGAATTTTTGGACAAGGAACGTTTTGTTGTTTTACCTCATCCACCTTATTCACCTGATCTTTCACCATGTAACTTTTATCTCTTTCCTAAAGTTAAGAAACACCTTTCTGGTCGTCGATACAGATCTCGTTCATCGCTAGGTTCAGCAATTCATCAGTTTCTAAATATCCAAAAAGAATATGCAAATTTATCTAACATTAGACTAGTTTTTCTGTCTGTATTTGGTGAAATACAAGTTTTATCGAACACGTATAATACAGAATCTTTTATCACCACACTGTGGTGATACAACATTGGCGGTAAAGCGCACGTGCACTTTCTCATTGTTACGTCATCAGAGAGTCTTGGATTTGTCGGTCAAAACATAGTTCAGTGGTTTTCTGTGGTAAAATGTAATTTTTTCACATTAAGTATTGTTTTTTATTATTTTAAATAACCTAATTGTAAATGTTAGATAAAAATATTATATACACAGTGTGTAGGTACAACCCTTCGTATAAGGTCTCGTCCTTTTTTCGTAGCTGTATCACTACTCGTCGCGCAAGCGCGACTCGTAGTGATACGGCTACGAAAAAAGGACTCGACCTGATACTGAGGGTTGTACCTACACACTGTGTATATAATATGTATGTATTAAGAAAATGAATCCAACGTCTTAAAAGTGTGTAGCCGTTAAAGGTGATTATTTTGAAGGAATGAAATTAAAATATCTTAAATAAAACATCTTAATTTGTGTTTTTATTATGAAGGACAAGACTTTTTGAACGGCCCTCGTACATTTTAAATATTTTTAACAATTTTTATATATATTGATTTTGTGATTCGTGAATTAATATGTCTTTTTATATACGATATATTATCGCTAGGTACAGATTTCATCACCTGATCTCCTTTTCAGTTATGAAAAGTAATTTGATTGGGCGCTGTAATCAAACTAAGATATCGTTCTTGATAAAAATTCGATAGCAAGTTACAACATAACTTTTCTCAGATAAACCACCAGAGACCCTTTTCTACAAGAATCAACCTTCAGACCTTGGACTTTCTTCACCAAGAGTTTCGTGCATGATTTTTTTATGCTGTTGGTGTTACGATGTTGGTGGTGGTGGTTGTGTGGTGATTACGATGGTTATGATGATGATAATGATGATGATGATTGTGTTGGTGGTGGTGGTGGTGACGACGACAAAGACGACAACTGTGATGATGATACCTAACACATACACACAATATTTTGCGGACTAAGTATTCTGTACATGTAGCATCATGAGCATATAGCCACGGTACAGGTCTAATTGTTATAGCATGTTATCATTAAGTCTTTCTAAAAAAAATGAAAAAATGACCTCGTAAAAATGTCCTGTGTGGTAATTAATGCATATATATTCGAAGGCGGGTCAGAAAATTGTCAGGGTGCAAGAATATACAAGTCATATATCACCACGTTTTGGTTGCTAATTGTTTTGTTTATTGTCCATTAAAATAACAGTTTTGATTGCCCACTAATTTCATTATCATGATTAAAATTTTTATATTGTTTACAAATTATTTTGTTAATAATTATTTTATTGTACTCTTTTTGACTTTTTGTACTATTATTTTGTTTCATTGAAATTCATCTGCGTCACTTTACCCCCTCACCGTAAAGGTTCCTGTCATATACGAGTATTTGAATTGTATCATTCGATGCATTCAAAATTAATACTTTTACGGTTCAGATTATACTGCTTAAGGTAGATAATTTTTCGCCGGATAATTTAGTTTCCTCTCCACCAACCAACGGGACTCCACTGCACTCTTACAGATCATGGCGCCTCTCCACCAACCTATGGAACGCCACTGCACACTTACAGATCACGGCGCCTCTCCACCAATCTACAGGACTTCACTGCACTCTTACAGACCATGGCGCCTCTCCACCAAACTACGGGACTCCACTGCACTCTTACAGATCATGGCGCCTCTCCACCAAACTACGGGACTACACTGCACACTTACAGATCACGGCGCCTCTCCACCAATTTACAGGACTTTACTGCACTCTTACAGATCACAGCGCCTCTCCAACAATCTACAGGACTTTCCTGCACTCTAACAGATCATGGCGCCTCTCCACCAATCTACAGGACTTTACTGCACACTTACAGATCACGGCGCCTCTCCACCAAACTACGGGACTCCACTGCATACTTACAGATCATGGCGCCTCTCCACCAACCTACGGAACTCCACTGCACACTTACAGATCACGGCGCCTCTCCACCAATCTACAGGACTTTACTGCACTCTTACAGATCATGGCGACTTTCCACCAAACTACGGGACTCCACTGCACACTTACAGATCATGGCGCCTCTCCACCAAACTACTGGACTCCACTGCACACTTACAGATCATGGCGCCTCTCCACCAACCTACGGAACTCCGCTGCACAGTTACAGATCATGGCGCCTCTCCACCAAACTACGGGACTCCACTGCACTCTTACAGATCACGGCGCCTCTCCACCAACCAACGGGACTCCACTGCACTCTTACAGATCACAGCGCCTCTCACCCAACCTATGGAACGCCACTGCACACTTACAGATCACGGCGCCTCTCCACCAACCTACGGGACACTACTGCACACTTACAGATCATGGCGCCTCTTCACCAAACTACGGGACTCCACTGCTCACTTACAGATCATGGCGCCTCTCTAACAACCTACGGAACGCCACTGCACAATTACAGATCATGGCGCCTCTCCATCAACCTACGGGACTCCACTGCACACTTACAGATCACAGCGCCTCGCCACCCCCCTTAACACTCAACTGAACACGGCACCTCTCCACCAACCTACATGACTCCACTGCCATTTACAGATAACGGCGCCTCTCCACCAACCTACGAATTTAAGGCTCATTTAAGGAGCGTTTAGCAAGTACAGCATGTTCATGTTGTTTTCATATATATATATATATATAAACCTGTTTTTAATTCATATAACACTAGACTCTTTACTTTTTTACAGAAAATCACATATCTGAAATCATTTTTGAGAAATATTTGACATTTGTAAATATAATACGATTTTTAATTGGCATTTTAGGACCTCCGCGGTGAAAGAGATTTTACTATGAGGACGAAACAAAATTTAAAATAAAGTTAACCAATCAATGAGGAAAAGATCAATCTAGTGCATAGGGGTCAGAGTTTTTTTTAAGAAATACGAGGGTTTTTTTTAAACTGGACAATTTATAGTCGAGGCCTTTTACGATTTTTGTCCTCTAAAAATGCGTGTACCAGGCTTGATATTTATATTCTAAGGTCACTAATAACCCAAAATACAACAAGTCGTTAAAAGTGCAAGATCACACAATACTGTTCTATTTGAATTGAGGTGAATATTGTTTGGTTTGAACAATGCTGAACTATATACAGCCGAATATGCCTCAACAATAATAAAGTAATATAGAAACTTAGCTTTTATAATCTTAACTTGGATCGTTGGTAGCCTTAGAATATGATTTATCACGCCTGATAACGCATTTTTAGAAGGAAAATAAATCGTAGAAGACATCAACGGTAACTTGTCGAGTTTTCAAAAGACCTCGTATTTCTTTAATAAACTCTGACCCCTATGCACTAGATTGATATTTTCAACGTTACTTGGTAAACTTTATTTTTGATTTTGTTAAGTCCTCACTGCAAAAACTGTTTTGCCGCGGAGGTCCTAAAATATCAATTAAAAATCATATCATATATATAAATTTCAAATATTTCTCAAATATGAATTCAGATATGTGATTTTCTATAACAAAGTAACATATCTAGTGGCATATTAATTTAAAATCAGGTTTATTTATATGAAATCAACATGAAGATGCTATATTTGATAAACCCTATTTAGATTCCCTTTAAGGTATGTCGTCACTAAATTATCTCCAATAGGACGTGACCATTGCGGTAGCTCAGTTGGCAATGTGCTCGCTCCGTAAGTGGGAAGCTGTGGGTTCAAACCCCAGTCGGGTCTGATCCAAGACTTAAAAGTTGGTAGTGACTGTTCTTTTTCCAAGCACTCGGCATTGCGAAATGAAAGTCACGGTTTTTCGAATGGGAAGTTAAGAAAAACGAAGTCCCGTGTCACGGTAGAATTAGCACGATAAAGAACCCTGCTGTATAATGTCATCAACACAACGCACATGCAAAATGTCTGCACTTTCGCCTAAAGCTGGCGATGTCTCGAAATAAGTGAAAAATATTTAACTTGGACGTTGAACACTATTACTCAACTCAACTAGGATTCAAGATTTGATAATGACTAGTCTATCTCCAATAGTCTTGTAAACTGCCATGCTAATGGTTGATGATTTAAAATGACTAAAATATTTTCAATAGTCTAGTAAGCTGACATGTTAATGATTGATGATTTGATAATGACCAGACTATCTCCAATAGTCTTGTAAGCTGACATGTTAATGATTGAAGATTTGATAATGACCAGACTATCTCCAATAGTCTTGTAAGCTGACATGTTAATGATTGATGATTTGATAATGACCAGACTATCTCCAATAGTCTTGTAAGCTGACATGTTAATGATTGAAGATTTGATAATGACTAGACTATCTCCAATAGTCTTTTGAGCTGACATGTTAATGATTGATGATTTGATAATGACCAGACTATCTCCAATAGTCTTGTAAGCTGACATGTTAATGATTGATGATTTGATAATGACTAGACTATCTCCAATAGTCTTGTAAGCTGACATGTTAATGATTGATGATTTGATAATGACCAGACTATCTCTAATAGTCTTGTAAGCTGACATGTTAATGATTGATGATTTGATAATGACCAGACTATCTCCAATAGTCTTGTAAGCTGACATGTTAATGATTGATGATTTGATAATAACCAGACTATCTCCAATAGTCTTGTAAGCTGACATGTTAATGATTGAAGATTTGATAATGACCAGACTATCTCCAATAGTCTTGTAAGCTGACATGTTAATGATTGAAGATTTGATAATGACCAGACTATCTCCAATAGTCTTGTAAGCTGACAGGTTAATGATTGATGATTTGATAATGACCAGACTATCTCCAATAGTCTTGTAAGCTGACAGGTTAATGATTGATGATTTGATAATGACTAGACTATCTCCAATAGTCTTGTAAGCTGACATGCAAAGGATTGAAGATTTAAAATTACTAGACAATCTTCAATAGTCTCGTAAACTGACACTTAATTATTTAAGATTTAAAATGAGTAGGCTATCTCCAATAGTCTTGTAAGCTGACATGTTAATGATTGAAGATTTGATAATGACCAGACTATCTCCAATAGTCTTGTAAGCTGACAGGTTAATGATTGATGATTTGATAATGACTAGACTATCTCCAATAGTCTTGTAAGCTGACATGCAAAGGATTGAAGATTTAAAATTACTAGACAATCTTCAATAGTCTCGTAAACTGACACTTAATTATTTAAGATTTAAAATGAGTAGGCTATCTCCAATAGTCTTGTAAGCTGACATGTTAATGATTGAAGATTTGATAATGACTAGTTTATCTCCAATAGTCTTGTAAGCTGACATGTTAATGATTGAAGATTTGATAATGACTAGACTTTTTTCAATAGTCTAGTAAATAGAGTTATTACTAATGCCAGTGACGTGAGTCAATTTGTTCACATTTGGTCTTTAAAACGCAAATCCTCTTAGAATAGCAGGGTTTTTAACTTGTGTAGATCTCTAATATCATAGATCATACATCACACTTGGTAGATTTGCAGTCAGCTTGGCAGTCCATGTGGGACAAAGACCATCAACACTTTTACAGTAGTATTTGGAATGATAACAACCAACCAA
Source organism: Anadara kagoshimensis (assembly GCA_021292105.1). Lineage (NCBI taxonomy): Eukaryota > Metazoa > Mollusca > Bivalvia > Arcoida > Arcidae > Anadara > Anadara kagoshimensis. The sequence continues at coordinate 51,510,606 of CM037871.1, read as the reverse complement.
ATGGCAACAAGCTACGTACTTATAGAATTTTTAAGCAAAATATAAAAACCGAACCCTTTGTTTTAAACTCAAACAAGTCTTCTCGTAAATATTTTTCGAGGCTTCGATGTGGTAGTCTACCTATTAAAATAGAAACTGGTCGCTTCAGTAACCCCAACTGCCTCTGGCTGATAGAATTTATCAGTTTTGCAACAGCAAAAGTGTTGAAGATGAGTTTCATTTTTTCATCGCGTGTCCATTGTACTGTGACCTCAGGTATAAATTGACCGCAAGGGCAGCAGAGATGTATGCTGGTTTTAATGTTTTATCAGTAGTGGATCAGTTTAACTATTTCATGACCAGTGATGATATGATACCTTGTCCATAAACACAGCCCAGGCTATGTACAAAAGGCGGGAAAATTTTATTATGTAGTATCTGTATTTCATTAGTTTTTTAAAAAGACAACAGCTTTTTTAATATTGAACTGTGATGCTTTTTAAAAAGTGTATACTTTTTAAAATGTACTGTACATTTAATGCTATATTTATGTTTTTTAACTATATAATTAATTGTATTTCGAAACGGCCGTCTAGTGCTGTAAATTTAAAACTGGTATAATATGTAATTTAATATGTATTAAATAATGAAAGTGTCTCAGAAGTCATTAATGATTGGGCATTAATACTTTTAGTAAGAAATCTTTTCCATCTTTATGTATGTATTTATTAGATGCGTATTTATGTTTGTCACTATAATAAAAAAAACTATTATTAGCAGTAAACTGGCATGTTAACGATTGAATATTTAAAATGACTAGGCTATCTCCAATAGTATTGTAAGCTGACATGTTAATGATTGAAGATTTAAAATGACTAGACTATCTTCAATAAGTACAAAAATATTTTAACATCGTCAGTTCTATAACCCTTTCCATAAAACCTCTTATTGATGTAGATCATTGTATACTTTTGAGATATAAATTGCATGTACATGTATTGTTATTTTCGTTCAGTATGAGTAGAAGAAATGGTTTATGTCTGTACCACGCAGTCGGTGGAATCTGTCTTGTACTAGCTGGCGTTATAGGGTCATTAACAGGTGCGTTCTGCAAATTTGCTCTATGTAGACTAATGTTAGCATGTGTAGTTCGTGAGGTCATTTTGACCTTAGCGTTGCGTGGTTCCTTTTTCTCATTTTCTTTTTTTTTTCGTACTGGGTACCTATGGTTGATATAAAGCATTTTCCAGAACCGTGCATTTTAATTGTTTGGGAATGAAGATAATAGAAGAATATGTTAGAAGTAGTCATCGGAATTTCATTTTACTAACACCAAAACATCTTTCTATGCGCTAAATGGCCAATGAATGTCGATAAAGTTTATTCTTTGTGTGAGGTAAATTTATACATCAAAAACTTAAAAATAAGTTAAAATGTTTTCTAAAACATAACTGACTTTATTATTTGTAGAACATGTTTCACCGTTGTGTACGGTTCTTCTTGTTACATATAAATTGTTTCATTTATAAGTAACTACACATGTTCTACAAATAATAAATTCAGTTATGTTTTAGAAAACATTTTAACTTATTTTTAAGTTTTTGATATATATATATTCAAGCATGATATCTTTAACAGATAGACTTGAAACAGCTTTTAACAAACAATGTCTGACAATTTTCAGGCGGGAGAAAAACAAACGCGAGCTGGATTTCACGTTTTTAAGAACCCTGTGCTGATATTACTTTGTCTAAAACCTTATAATTGAAATAATTTAAATTGTCAATCAGCATGTTCGGAATCTTGTGACTTTATGTCGTTTTTATCGTGGTAGACGTGAAATGAGAAAGTTTTAAGTTTGTGAGATAATTTCTTTAGCACATACAGTGTGCAAATCATAACTTGCCGCATGTTATTTATATCATTATATTAAATGACTTAATTTAATATCACAGGATGAAATCACATCTTTAAGCTTTGCATAAAGATGGTCTTTATGCAATCTTTATGCATTGCGTAAAGATGCATAATGTCCAAAGTCCTTTATGCAACCTTTAAACCATTTTTATGCATGAAAATATTTTATACAGGTAACTGTATATTTTCATTTTTATGGTTTAGTCTCACTTATCCATACATTTAAAAAAAACATAGTCTCGTTTAGCATATATTTTAAAATCGCCAAATTTTACCCGAAATCTGTACACCTGGAAATAGTCTATTTCCTAAATATGCATTTCATAACAATAAAAATATTATAAATAAATAAATTTACTAGTTTGTTTATGTTCCTATTTATTTATCCATGTATTGATTTTATTTACATATATTGATTTTATTTATTTATTTATTTATTTTCATGTATTGATTTTATTTCTTCATTTATTTATTAAATTTTTCTTGCATGTCAGAATCACAATAAATAATTTATTCCGGCGAGAAACAGAAGCTGATTATTATTATTATTATTATTAATAATAATAATAATAATAAACCTGACAGTCATCGGAAGTTTCTCTGTAACGAAATAAAGTCTCTGGGTTAAGAATTATTGATTGTTATTATCAGCGACATTTACTACAGATTATTACGTTATATACCATCTTTGAAATATAGCTGATCTACAGCTTCTGAGATAATTATTATTTTAATAGTCCACCTTGATAAAAAGTTTGTTTATTAGACATTCCTTAGATTGAGACCCGTACCTTTAATCAACAGGAAGTGTTCCTACAATTAACAAAATTGATTGACACGTGTTCAGATAGCAGGATTTCATGACACCTGGAAATATACTACTCCAATCGTTTAATGATTGGATTAAGAACTGATTGTGAAAAGAAAATATTATGTATACGGGAGTATGAATAGACTGATAACGGACAACGGGCGCATGACAGAATTCAATTATTTAAAAATAACTATAATAAAATTTTACCACCGGTCATTAAATTTTTAATCATTTATTCATCATTTTACCGATTATGTATTAGTGTCAAACATAAATAAATAAATAAATAAATAAATAATTTTCGTTTGTTTCTTGGTCACATATTCAATCAAAGATGCATGTAAATACATTTTCTTCATGATCGGGAAAAATTGCCTTTGAAATACATTGTATGGAATTCTTGGTTCTTGTCGGACTGAAAATTTTCAAAATCATATTTATTTATTTATTTATTTATTTAAACACTATTATATGTCACTGGTCGAAAAAAGAAATTCGTTTTTGGCAAATATTTTTTTGTAGTTGGCAATAGTCTTTATATGTAAAATTACAAAAATAATTAAAAATAAAATATAATAAAATCAAATAAAAACCTGAATAAGAATGCAACATTGGCTCTTAACAAGACACAGTGCAGGTAAATCACTTATGTCACTTGTTTTGTAATCAAGACATTTGTTAATTAATTCTGTACCGGACAGAAATAACAAATCAGAGATAAGGTAGCCAATAACTGACTGCTAAGCATAGTTGATTGATCCTAAAACTGCTGGACTAGTTGTATTGTCTGCTGCTTTTGATGAATTAAAGAAAATGAAGATTTCAACAGCAGAATTGCCTCGCGCTGCTTTTTGAAAGAAAGTATGCTAGATTCTTTTGTTTTGTGATATTTAATTAATGTTCTAGTTACTCTGTTTCCTCCATTATCCTAGAACTCCCTGAGAGAGAGAGAGAGAGAGAGAGAGAGAGAGAGAGAGAGAGAGCAGGATTAAAACTTGGGATGATTTGTGGCCTGCTTAAATTAAAGATACACTGATGGCATTCAAACGCATTATTTAATTCAACTAATTTAATAACCACGTTTCTTTGACATGGGCCTCATGATCAGTTACCAATTGGTCTAAAGCGTGCGTTGACGGACCTTTCAACGCTTAGATTTGAATCCCAATCAGCTACCAATCAGAATAATCCTAGTTTGCCAAAAAAGTTATTTGATTAAACTATCCTAGAACTGGCCTTGTCAACATAACTGACAAAATCTTGACCTCGTAAATTTTCTGTCGATCATAGCGTCTCTGCTAAGGTTTGCATCAAACTGCATGGGACAGGCTCTAGTGTCAGTTCACTCGGGCTTTACATTTTCGACCATTCTAGAACACGAATAAGTGAAGGCATGGAACTTTTAATCCCCAGAAACGTATTAAATGGTGTTTGCCGAATAAAATAAGTTATTTTCAAGGCTTAGAATATCGTCAGGTCTACGAGAGAGAGAGAGAGAGAGAGAGAGAGGGGGGGGGGGGTTACAGTGCCGTAAACATTTTTAAACTTTATTATCAAATTATCAAGTCACATCTTAGAATATCGCCAGGTCTGAGAGAGAGAGAGAGAGAGAGAGAGAGAGAGAGAGAGAGAGAGAGGGGGGTTGGGTTTACATTGTCGTAAACTTTTTTTAATTCTTAAAATATTGAAATGGCATATGACGACTTTACTGCTATCTCTGTTTGATTGATCGATTGATTAAATAGGTAAAAAGTTCCAGTCAAGAATATTTTACTTACATCGTTAAGTCACCAGCTTCATGGGAAAGACGCAGAATTGCATTGACACGGGAACTTGGTTTTTGAGGTCTCGTCCTAAAGACCCGTGTCTTTCATTTCTAAATGTCGGCTTTGAAAAAAGTACAGTCATTACTCATCTCTTAGTCAGAACCGTCCCGGGATCGAAATGATAATAACAATTATCTTCAGCCGAAGAAATAAATCACACAAAAAGCATTTTTTGTTGGAGTTGAATATCAGGTTGTACCTGACTGATCTATTTAAATCTATGCATATCACTGGTTCAACGTCAAAGTTTAGAATGAATGAATGAATGATGAATGAATGAATGAATTTATTTATTTTTTATTTATTTATTTATTTATTATTTATTTATTTATTTATTTATTTACATAATTATTAATCTCACATGAAATTATAGAAGTATAAATTTATAAAAAAAACTGGTGTGAGTACTGGTAATTCATAAATAAATATAGGTAATTAATCTGTCAATGAGGTTAACACCATGCAGGTACATTTTCCACGTAGAATATACTACTGTCTGGTTCAATTGGTTGCAATTTATAAATCACCCACTATTTATTTATTAAAGTAATTAAGTTATTCAATTGTTCACTAATTCATCTATTTAGTTATAAAAATATATGTTTTTTTTTCTGTGACATGCACAATATTGTAATATTATAATTGTCTAGGAAACCGGTTTATATAAGAGTTTACTCTTGTTCTGGGAGCCTCTTTATATTATTTATTTGTAAATTGTACTTGAAACATAAATAAATATTGTTTAAACCAAAGTGAAATAAAGCTCTCAGATACCGTACTTTAATTAATGACTTCATTAAGATTAAAAACCCAGAATATTACATTTTCATATTGAAAAATTGAAGTGATTAATAAATAAATGAATAAATAAATAAATTAAAAAATTTGATATGGATTTAAGATAGTGTCTCCTTTCTATTTGTAACAGATAATAATAATAATAAAAATTTGAAATGGATTTAAGATAGTATCTCCTTTCTATTTGTAACAGATAATAATAATAATAATAATAATAATAATAATAATAATACTAATAATAATTATTATTATTTTAAGTAAGATATTTAACAAATGGAGTAAAATGACATATATGCATATATTTTTAAATTATTATCTAAAATATGAAAGTTTTAGAGCTGGTCACGTGATCACACATCCTTATAGCTAACTTATCAATAAATTATAAGGCTGTGAATCATCTCCTCCGTGGCCTAATGGATAAGGATGAAGAGTCAGATAAGAATGTATAGTCTGGGAACCTAAGGGTCGCGAGTTCCAGTCCCGCTGAGGACAAATTAAGTAAGAAGGTAATATTACTATAGCATATAGTAAAATGAATTGAAGGGGGAAAAATGCAAATAAATAAATAATAATAAAATAATGAATAAATATAAAAATATATGAAATATAATATAACAAAAATTCAATACATCCATAGCTGAATAAAAATTATTAAAAATAAATAAAAAATTATTAGTGAAATATTGCATGAATAATTTTGATTTTTTTAAAATTATCTTTAACATTATATTTATATAATTTGAAAACTTTACTCTGAATTATAAATATTAATTGTACAACAAAAACCAAACTAAATCTGAATTTTACATAAAGATGCATAAAGATGGCGTAAAGATGCCATAAAGAACTTTGGACATTATGCATCTTTATGCATATGCATAAAGCTGGCATAAAGATTGGATAAAGATAGCTTAAAGACTGCATAAAGACATCTTTATGCCACCATTATGCCATCTTTACACCATCTTTATGCATGCATAAAGATGCGATTTCGTGCTGTGTATACTGCCATACATTGGAATTTGTAGTTGTATCGGAAATTCACGGTTATAAATTAGAAAAATGATGTAAATTTTATGGTATAAAATTGATACGTCACGTAATTTAAATGTTGGTTGTCTGCAAAGGTTAAAAGTTGGTTTAAACATAAATATAGGTATTATTTCCAACGGAGCCAGAGAATAATTATTCGAAAATATGGAATACTATTTCGGAAATTCGGAATAGCTATTGCGAAAATACAAAATACATGTAACCAAACGTTTACGCGAATATAAGAAGTATCTATTGCGATTGTACGAAGTTACAGATAGCTTTTTTTTTCCTTATACATGTCACCTTAAGGTCTTCGTATTTTCATTATTAAAATCCAATTCTGAACAAATTACAAAATTATTATTTCAGACAATGCAACAATCAATCGAGTGTTGACATTGATCGGAAGAGGGGCGATAACTGCGTCATTTAACAGCATATATTTGTACACACCAGAGTTATTTCCTACTAATCTAAGGTGGGTATGATAAAAATTCAGTTTGAGTTATTTCCCTTCCCATAGTATAGATACATGTACATACATTATATTTTCAAATATCGCAAGTATTCATGTTTGTTTTATTTTGGTATAAATTTGTAAATACACCCGAAAATAAAACTTTCTAAAAAATAACACGTACTTTTGATAAAGTTTAATGTTTAGAGACAGCTGTATTCATAAAAGACGTTTTTGTCCTTTATAGCTTTTTTAACTTTGTTTTTACTTTTCCGTTATTCGCCTTCATAATTAAAAAAATCTTTCTTATGTCCATGATGCCGGTGTGATTCGGGCGTAGATATTAACACTTAGGAGCTTGGGACCCATAATTGGTGTGTGATGTAGAAAAAATTACAGCAGTCTAACAATGTATTTACATCTGTGATGCTCTATTGTATAAACTCCGTAAAAGGTCCAGTAAAATTACGTCATTTATTGGCCGTTCCAGTGATTGTAAATACATGTTGTACACGACAGCGTTTTATAATAATTTAAAGATTGAGAAAAAAATATTTTCAAAAAACGAAATGTAAATATCACTATTGAATTGTCTTAAAATGGCTTTCATAGTGCTAAAAATTCCAAATGCAAAATAATCCAAATAACACTCTCTAGAGCATAATGTTTTAGAGCATAATGTTTTGCACGGCAATGTAAATTGTAGCACTATAAACGCCATTGCTGGACACTTCAATGGTTAAGTAACATGCAACTTGTAACAACCAAACAATATTTCTCTTTTTGCAACAAGGAATGCAGGAATGGGCGTTGCGTCAGGATTTGGTAGATTTGCTGGGATGTTAGCGCCATTTTCTGTGTATTTAGTAAGTATCGGTGTACTACGTGTTTTCTATAATACAAACTACATAGCATTTATTTCAAATTAAGGTAAACACATCCAAATATCAATGATTATTCTATTCAGAATATTTGAGCGTAATATCAAAATCAAACATACTATTCCATGTCTAGACCACAACCCCAAAGCAAAACTTTGAAACTGGAGAATGATGTTAAACACGTGAACTTTAAATTTCACCTGATGCCCCGGAAAGGGAAGCGCCTCAAGGACATAGCGATACTTTTAGGTAATTAATTTCTACTTTCATTGTTTAGAGCACACGGGATCTGTTTAGTATAGTATCATATTTGTTAGATGTCTTGACTTGAACTTATAATAGTACAATGCACACATATTGATTTTGATATTACGCTCAACAAGTAAAAGCTGTGTCAAAGATCCATTTCGTGAGAGGTTTAACAGGGCAAAAATTTTTTTTTAGTTTGCGGTATACCGGACAAACACATAAACAAACATACAAATACGTGTCCTAATCACAATCCAAAAGCAAAGTAACTGACAAGTTAGGTTAGATACGTGAACTTCCCTCCGTGAAGTGAGGCCGGGTGCTCCGGAAGGATAGCACTACTTGTTTAGCCAGCTACACCCACCATGTGTAATCAAAATTTGGTGAATGGAACATAGAACTATGGGGCGTCAAATATGGGACAAAACAAACTTTGGCTGTTGAGGAACGCTTTCCTTGTGGAACTCTCATCGTCAGTAGAACTATGCACATACGTGTGTACATTGGTTGTAAAATACAAACCGGAAAACGCAAACAGCATAGAACTGCCAAATGGTCTATTGCCAATAAAAAAACAACACGGAACAGTAGGTGTAAAATATCGTACAGGTGATTCGGTTTTCTGTGTAGACTCGTGTTTTAAAGCGCTGGTTATTTTGAAGTACTTGCTAGTCGGCTGTAAATTTCCGTTTTATTTTATTGATTATTTTACATACATGTAGGTGCCATTTTTACATATTTTCAGGCTGATTTAGCTCAGTGGGCCCCTGGTGTTTTATTTGGTGTTTTGTGTTTTATCGTTGCTATTCTTTTGCGTTATGTGCCCGAGACGAAGGGGAAAGAATTGGCTCAGACAGTAGAAGAACTAAAACAGTGGGAGAACAAAGACATCTGACTTTGTCAGGGGAAAAGAAACTCTGTAAATCTAAATATAATGTAAAAATAATCGTCAATTTCCTTTTTACATAAAAACTGTAATACTTGATAGCCAAAAATGATTAATAACTGTTTTTACGTGTATATTTTTTGAAAAAAGTTTTTATTTGTAATGTTTTTTTGATAAAACAAAAACTTAAATTTAAACTGTGACGACCTCACGTAGTGAAATGTACTTTCAACAATATTGTGTATATCTTTACGCGTTCTTATGTCATAATAAGTTGTTCTGTGTGGCAATTTTAATGAAACAGTATTATATTTGTGCCATATCAGTATCTGCCACACACATTGTTACTCACTTAACATCGAATATATCGTTAATGTGCTAGTTATTTATTTCAGTAAAATGTATAAAACCTTAATTATTCATAAATTTGGAATTTCCTCAATCAAGTATTAAATTTTCAGTGTTATCGCTGCTGTTTAAATATTTAAAAATATATAAATATTAATCAGTAGGGGTATGTTATCGGCAAGCTGTCCGCCATCTTGTTTACAAACTGTCAGCGGCTGTCAAGACACTTGCCACCAGTATTTATTATATTTTAAGGTACTTTTGTCCAATAGTCCCATAGATAATTATCTCATGCTTATTTAGTCCCGACTTTGCGTTATAAAGTCCATATTATTAATATTTGGAATAGCGCTGTTCATCCTTCACGCTACTCAAACTTCCCCATATAGGTATCATAACACGCAAAGTTGTATTGTGTAAATCTTTGTTGTATTGTTATGTTTTTATTATCACTAGGTTCTGTGTGAATTTAGGCTAATTTTAGTGCTAATTGTATAATTTTTAAGGCTCTGACTTTAATTATTATTATTATCATCATTTTATGCACTACATTTTATTGCGGCGTAACACTGACTAGATCAGAGACATATGTCTCTGACTAGATATAGTGCACCGTCACAGACGGAGAACGCCGAATCGATTCCTTCCTTCTTTATTATGTTTGCCGATTCTTTACCTCTTTCTGCCCAATCGGTTCCTGACCGGGATATAAAAACCGGGACGGAGCGGAAGGCAGTCAGTTCCATTCCGACGTATCCACCCGTACTTTGTGTACCATTTACATAACGCTGAACATTATTCTAGGTACTAGACCAGTTTTATTAATTTTTTTCTATTTTAATATTTCAAAAAACTTTGGAATTGCTATTTTATATAGCTTTTTAATATTATCGTGGATTTAGCTATTTAACATAGCATTAATTTGTACCGGGACCTGGCAATGTTCCCAGATATGATGCTAGGTTTTATGTCGTATCAGTAGTGCAGTAGGCAATATAGCTAATCGCTATCTGTTATTTATTATCTCTATAGCAAGTATCGGTTAGTTTCCAGTGTACATTTCATATAGCGGTGCCACGATTCAGTAATGTTAGCTTTATGGATACAATTTTAGACGTACTATAGTCATAATAGGACATAGCTATTTCATATAGCAACTTGGGTCATTTCTTGTATACCAAACATAATTTGGGATCAGCTACCGGGTATTTAAAATAGCATTAACTATTTACTCCGTGTTCATCGTGCACTATTTCATTTTACTCAACGTTACCAGAGCCTTACCTTATTGTTGGTGCTACATGTTAAACCATAGGCAATAACTGTTATGCCTATAAACAGTGGTGTGCTTTTATTTAACCTATTATATGAAGAGACTTAATATTTAGTTAATAAGCTGTATAATTGTTAATAATAATTGCCATCGCTATTGTTATTGAATAAATTCAAATATAATATACGAAGTTCTCCTGTAGTCATTTCAACACTGTACTGCAACTGGTAAGCGTCTAGAAAATACATTTACAAATACATTTACATCGTGACTCAACATACCAATATTCAGACCCTATACTGGGTTTCGAACCCAACGCTTTAAACTGATAACGATCTCACACCGCTCGGCTCGTTACAATACGAATACACCATGCTGCTGATTTATGGTTTAGAAATAATAAAATTTAATTTTATAAATGTGCGTTTTAAAAAAAAATAGTATCATTGATCGTTTTGCACGCAGTGAAATTGTAAACGCCCTTAAAAGTGCTTGACTATATAATGCCCGGATTTCTCCTGGCAATAGATGTTATTTTGAATTCATGAGTCATATGTTCTTCACTAGGGACTCTGGTTATTGTCAAGCGCATGGTATTGGGATACAGGTCCAAAGCGGGCGCAAATAGACCATGCGTCTTTTATTGTCTAAGTTCCAATCACACTCGGAAAGATACAGACCTGTCGTGCAAGCGAACTTGCCAACTTTGCAATAATATAATACTGGCCTGTCAAAACAGCCAGGACATGTCTACCGAGTGACCGACAAATGAATACTGACTAGTCCAAGAGATCATGGCTAAAATCCGGGTGAACGAGGCCAAAAGGTTTGAAGGTTGATTCTTGTAGGAAAATGTCCATAGTTACTGAAAACCCATTTCTTACGCGTCAAATCGTTTCCGATTTTTTAATCAGAAACAGTTTTTGAAGAAAAGACTCTGCAAATGTTAAATTTTGGTAAAAAATAAAAATTCCAGATTTTGAAGCATTTTGATGCAAAAACAACACAAAAATGTTCATTCTATCTTTCATTGTGGACACATGATAGATTGAAATGCAAAACATCCTGACAGTTTTCCGATTTTGTGTCAAAATTTTAAAATAAGCGATAAAATCGATGCTGTAAACTGCGTTTTTATCATATCTACCGTCTTTCGATTCTTGTAAATCTGTTGTTTATGCATTAAATATAACAAACTATATATTTTTATATAGCCTTGGTAGTGCTGTAGATAAAAATGTTACTAAACTTCGGAAATATGGAACCTTAATACCGTAGCAAATTCTTTTGTTTCCCCTACCCCAAAAATACGAAAATGTCAAAAATTCATTATTTTGGCCCATGCTTGCCGATAAGTGTTTAAAACAAATCATTATTGTTTGTTATATCTCCCGTCTGTTCCCAACATATTTATAAAAATTATATGTAGAGTCTTTGGTGATTTTATATGAAAATTTGCACTTTTCATGTAACAGTAGTTTGGAAAATGAGTTTTCATTAAATCATTTGTACTCTACTTCTTGTAATTTTGTTATATAGGCATTAAATCTTGAGATTGATATATTTCTGTATTGCCATGGTATATTTGAGTCTGACAACATACAAAACTATCGGAAATACCGAAGTTTATAGACGAAACGGATAAATTTATTTCCCCTACCCCAAAATTGAAAAACATGTGAAAATCTATTTTTATGCAATATATGCCGATTTGTGTTTCTAATGAAGATTTCGAGCAGAAGTACCGACAACAATGATAAAACAAGCTTTGAGGATGTTAAATATTTGTGAAATGCTTTAGCTTAAGGACAGATAGGACTAACTAATATAATAAAATTGCTTATTTTATTCAATTATATGTAAAATGCTGTAAGAAAAAAGAGCTTTGTCTCTTGTATTTTTGTTATTTAGGCATTGAATCTCGACTGTTATCTATTGACGTAATTCCTTGACATATAAGAGTCTAATTACACCAAAAACTGTCGGAAATAGCAAAGCTTGTAGATGAGGCGAATAAATTTATTTCCCCTACCCCAAATTGCAAAAAATGTGAAAACATTGTTTTAGCCAATATGTAACAATTAGTATTTCTAATGTAAGTTTCAAGCAAATGTGCATGTAAGAATGGAAAAAGAAGCTTGAAGGATACAAAATAATTTACAAAATGCATCATTTTAATGGCAGATTGGTCTAATTATTCATAGAAAAATGCCTACTTCTTTCATTTTCAATTCAATGTGCTATGGCAAAAAAGAATCTTCGCTCTTTGTATTTTTGTTATATAGGCATTGACTTTCAAATATCAGATTGCGCTTACACTAAAATCATTAAAAACATGAATATATTTCGAAAATGTCAATTTTGGTAGCTGTCATGAATCAATTGATTTCCCCGTCTCCAAAATATGAAAACATAGAAACCCTCTCCAGGCTAAGAAGTCATAGCTTACCTTTTTGCATTAGAAGAAGAAATATAAAAAAAATTGTCATATGAATTCACAAAAGGGTATACTAGTATTTGAGGCATGTATGCAAATAAATGGACAAATGTAAGTGAACGGATATGTTTTCAGATTGGTAAAAAAGCAATGTCATGAACCATATGCATGCGTCTAAATTCTACTCTGTATTCACAGAATGACAAGAAGAACACTAGCAATTCGGTAAATTACTATACTTGAAAAGTTACAGTATGAATGCCGCATTTAAGTTAAGAAACATACTAGGTCACAACTACAAATATAGAATACAGGGTCTAGTATGGAAAGTGAGGGTGAAAGGCACTGAATTTCATGTTGAACCACATTTAAATAAAACACATCGTAACTATTAAAACAACGACTGGACCCTCTGGCAAAAGACTAAAAGTCTACTGATAGAAATCCAAAATATTTGCTAATGCGCAAAAATAATTGTGTAAGTGTTACGCACTCTAAACATTTAAAATAATCAACACTTTGTCATTTAGAAGGCAGTGTCAGTCAGTCTTTGGACAAATCCTTAAATTTATCTTCAAAATTACACCATTCACTTGGACATGCATATAAATCTACATCCTTCCTCTTAAAATGATTGAAGACACATTAAGGTGACACAGGTCTGTTTGTCGAACAGTACCTAATGGGATGGCAGAGAGTGGTTACTATGATCAGCTCTTCTTTGGTTTCTATTAATCTCTAACAATAAATTGGTTTGTTCAATTTCCTTCCAAACGGTCTAAATTGAAATAACTTTTCTTGTTACTACTTTCACTCTCAATTTTGATTTCACATGTGGTGACAGGAGGCGGTTACCCTTCCCGAGCACCCGGATTTTTCCCCTGCCAATGTTTACGTGTTTAACTTTGCCAGTCCAGTTTTTAACTTCGTTTTTGTTATTGTGATATAATAATCATGTTTGTGTTTATGTTTACCGATTTACACAGCGCATTTAATCAGTTCTCTATTGGCTCAATTCAAAAATGTTTTTTATAACATTGATCTCTTTCTATTTGTCAGTTGAACACTTTACTCAAATCATCATACCCATTGTTCCATCGATCTTTGCAACTCCGGTAATGTTAGCAATTCACTTTTCAATCCGTCCTTTGCTGTCCATATCTACTTATTTTAGCTAAAACATAAGTATCTACGGGGTTTATATTCTCAATCCGAAAGCATTTCTTATATCCGTGATTCTGCTTTTTTCTGGTGACTATATTATGTAGTAGTGTTTACCTATTATTCGTGATTATATGGCAAAAGAAGTTTACTAAACCATATTTGTTATTACTAAAACCCCAATTATCAAAGACTGCAGCCACATTTTACATAACTTTGCAACTTTTTTAGGTGCCACCATTTTATTAAGAACTGACCTAATGTACAATTTCAGTCTCTGCTCAAAATCGTGTATTCTTAAAAGAACGTGACACTGGGCACCTGGTAACAGGCTTAAGGTTGAAAGGTGCCCAATACCACTTTGTTTTATCATTATAATATGACCAGGCAATATGTGATGTGATAGCTATTAATAATTCCTTTAAAAGATACAAAGATGGAGTTATTGGATATAGAAATTTTGTCAGTTTGAAGTGAAATTAAAAATTTTACGGAGTGTGCAGACTTTTTAAAATAAGATTTAATGGAGACCGACAATGTACATTAGGTCACTTCAAAATTAAATGATTCCACAAGAATAAAAGTTTTTTTTACACTTTTGGGATAGGGGAAATAAATTTATTGGCCTTATTTACAAGCTTTGCTATTTCCGACAGTTTTTGGTGTAATTAGACTCTTATATGTCAAGGAATTACGTCAATAGATAACAGTCGAGATTCAATGCCTAAATAACAAAAATACAAGAGACAAAGCTCTTTTTTTCTTACAGCATTTTACATATAAATGAATAAAATAAGCAATTTTATTATATTAGTTAGTCCTATCTGTCCTTAAGCTAAAGCATTTCACAAATATTTAACATCCTCAAAGCTTGTTTTATCATTGTTGTCGGTACTTCTGCTCGAAATCTTCATTAGAAACACAAATCGGCATATATTGCATAAAAATAGATTTTCACATGTTTTTCAATTTTGGGGTAGGGGAAATAAATTTATCCGTTTCGTCTATAAACTTCGGTATTTCCGATAGTTTTGTATGTTGTCAGACTCAAATATACCATGGCAATACAGAAATATATCAATCTCAAGATTTAATGCCTATATAACAAAATTACAAGAAGTAGAGTACAAATGATTTAATGAAAACTCATTTTCCAAACTACTGTTACATGAAAAGTGCAAATTTTCATATAAAATCACCAAAGACTCTACATATAATTGTTTTATAAATATGTTGGGAACAGACGGGAGATGTAACAAACAATAATGATTTGTTTTAAACACTTATCGGCAAGCATGGGCCAAAATAATGAATTTTTGACATTTTCGTATTTTTGGGGTAGGGGAAACAAAAGAATTTGCTACGGTATTAAGGTTCCATATTTCCGAAGTTTAGTAACATTTTTATCTACAGCACTACCAAGGCTATATAAAAATATATAGTTTGTTATATTTAATGCATAAACAACAGATTTACAAGAATCGAAAGACGGTAGATATGATAAAAACGCAGTTTACAGCATCGATTTTATCGCTTATTTTAAAATTTTGACACAAAATCGGAAAACTGTCAGGATGTTTTGCATTTCAATCTATCATGTGTCCACAATGAAAGATAGAATGAACATTTTTGTGTTGTTTTTGCATCAAAATGCTTCAAAATCTGGAATTTTTATTTTTTACCAAAATTTAACATTTGCAGAGTCTTTTCTTCAAAAACTGTTTCTGATTAAAAAATCGGAAACGATTTGACGCGTAAGAAATGGGTTTTCAGTAACTATGGACATTTTCCTACAAGAATTAACCTTCAAACCTTTTGGCCTCGTTCACCCGGATTTTAGCCATGATCTCTTGGACTAGACTGGTGACCGAAAAGCTGTCGGGAGATAGATAACAGCTGCCGATAAGATATAATTAACCAGGGGTTAAGTTGAGCTGTCGATCGGACACTGAATTCGTTAACTTAGCCTTAAACTTTTAACATGCATGTATTCTAGCATTAGGAAGTTCACCAGTTCTCTCGGCACTCCGGTTTTTCCAACCATCTCATAACAAGCTACAAAATAAGTAAAATAATCTTCGCAGGGGTGAAAAGCACCATTGTGCAACTTTTATTTACATTCCTTCTACCGTTGATTGCAAAGACGAGTGTAACATTTAGTTCCTCGCGATATACGGTAGATGTGTGTGAATGTGTTAGTTAATCCCCTTTGTCCACTAAGAACAATGCATATTTTCCATATAAGCATATGATTTAATCCAATTACAAAACAAAACAATGGAGATTACGTGACCAAGTATTGTTATACACCAATAAAAATATCACAGTTATTCCTTAAATTAAATGAAAAGTGAAGTTGAGTATATTGAAGTATGGCCAAGTTTATGTTTTTCAACGACAATTGTCTTTTTCTGTGTTAACACTCGTGAATAATTGTAGACGCGTTCAAAAACATTTTGATGGTAATGTTTCATTTTTGACTTGTCTAAATCGGGTTACATGTCCTTGTGTTATTTTAGATGTAAAAGTAAAGGAATGATCTTGATAACATTTCATAATTTACACACACCTCCACGAGGTTAATATCAAAGGTAAATATACATTTTGATTACCGTAATTACTCCTAAGTGAGGTCACACTATTACTTAACCCCAGATCAATGAGTCTTTGTCTTAAGTAGTTTCCCTTGATGGTAACGTCCGGTCATAAAAATAATTTTTTTTGATTTTATTTTTAAAATAATGGCTTGTTCAAGGTGAAACAAACAACATGAATTTTGATATGGAATTAATGTCTGCCATATCAAATAGTTGTGCAGTTAAGGCGGCGTGTTGTTAGTTCTCAAAAGTAACCAAAGTCCATCCTGTTTTACGTAATAAGTGATCGTGATACCCGACACACAAGTTTTGTAATAATGTACTATTAGTCCTAATTTAAATACGTTACAATTAAAAAACCAACTCGATCCATTATCATCATTTCAGTTTTTGGGCATATACATATATAGAGGAGTAGGAAGATATAGATCTATACAGAAAAAAGATACTTTGAAACTTGAAAATACTGGTGATAAGTAGAGTTGTAAAAGTATCAAGGGTGATTATCATGAGGTTTTACTATGGCGATAAGTGATGTAACAAAGTTATCGAGGGTCGTTATTGTCCTTTGGGGATTACTTATATGGCAATGTTATCGAGGGTCATTAGTTGTCCTTTGGGGATTACTTATATGGCAATGTTATCGAGGGTCATTATTGTCCTTTGGGGATTACTTATGTAGCAATGTTATCGAGGGTCATTATTGTCCTTTGGGGATTACTTATGTGGCAATGTTATCGAGGGTCATTATTGTCCTTTGGGGATTACTTATATGGCAATGTTATCGAGGGTCATTAGTTGTCCTTTGGGGATTACTTATATGGCAATGTTATCGAGGGTCATTATTGTCCTTTGGGGATTACTTATGTAGCAATGTTATCGAGGGTCATTATTGTCCTTTGGGGATTACTTATGTGGCAATGTTATCGAGGGTCATTATTGTCCTTTGGGGATTACTTATGTGGCAATGTTATCGAGAGTCATTAGTTATCCTTTGGGGATTACTTATGTGGCAATGTTATCGAGGGTCATTAGTTGTTCTTTGGGGATTACTTATGTGGCAATGTTATCGAGGGTCATTAGTTGTCCTTTGGGGATTAGTTATGTGGTAATGTTATCGAGGGTCATTAGTTATCCTTTGGGGATTACTTATGTGGCAATGTTATCGAGGGTCATTATTGTCCTTTGGGGATTACTTATGTGGCAATGTTATTGAGGGTCATTAGATGTCCTTTGGGGATTAATTATGTGGCAATGTTATCGAGAGTCATTAGTTATCCTTTGGGGATTACTTATGTGGCAATGTTATCGAGGGTCATTAGTTGTTCTTTGGGGATTACTTATGTGGCAATGTTATCGAGGGTCATTATTGTCCTTTGGGGATTACTTATGTGGCAATGTTATTGAGGGTCATTAGATGTCCTTTGGGGATTAATTATGTGGCAATGTTATCGAGGGTCATTAGTTGTTCTTTGGGGATTACTTATGTGGCAATGTTATCGAGGGTCATTAGTTGTCCTTTGGGGATTACTTATGTGGCAATGTTATCGAGGGTCATTAGTTGTCCTTTGGGGATTAGTTATGTGGCAATGTTATCGAGGGTCATTAGTTATCCTTTGGGGATTACTTATGTGGCAATGTTATCGAGGGTCATTATTGTCCTTTGGGGATTACTTATGTGGCAATGTTATTGAGGGTCATTAGATGTCCTTTGGGGATTAATTATGTGGCAATGTTATCGAGAGTCATTAGTTATCCTTTGGGGATTACTTATGTGGCAATGTTATCGAGGGTCATTAGTTGTTCTTTGGGGATTACTTATGTGGCAATGTTATCGAGGGTCATTAGTTGTCCTTTGGGGATTACTTATGTGGCAATGTTATCGAGGCTCATTAGTTGTCCTTTGGGGATTACTTATGTGGCAATGTTATCGAGGGTCATTATAATGAGACTTCACTGAAGCGATAAATGTGGTGGCACATTGAGGGTAATCACTATTTTTTTATTTACATTTTTAACAATTTTTAACAAAATATGAGATAGACAAAGACAAGATTCATATGCACTTACAAATGGTCATTATTGTGTCGATAAATGGCGTGGCAAAGTGAGTGTCATTATAGTGAGATTTCCCTGTGACGATATCATAATTTATATAGGAAAGCATAATCCGATTTTACTGTAGAGATAAATGGTGTAGCAAAGTGAAGGCCATTATATTAAGTCCCTGTGGTGATAAATGGTGTGGCAAACTAAGGGTCATTATAATAAGTCCCTGTGGTGATAAATGGTGTGGCAAACTAAGTGTCATTATTATGAGGTTTTATAGTGTTAATTGATACGAGCGTATAATGATTGAAGTTGTCGCTATATCGAGGACAAAACATTCCATGGCAATATTGTGTAAAGTCACCCTTCATTTAATATTTGCTCTTTATCAGTAATATAACAAATCATCAGAGCATGAAGCAATCGCCTTTAGGGGAAGCAATGACCCTTGGACTGGACGATAAAATTCGAAGCTTCTGGCATACTGTAGATTATCAGCGAACAGTTTGTAACACAAAGAAAAATCGAAGAAGTTGTAGGGTAAGTGTTCAATATAATTACATGTGTATGTCATTTTTAAAAATGTTTGAAAGATACTATAATAATAATAATAATAATAATAATAATAATAGGGAGGACAGTATTCTACCTATTGTATGATATATCTCAATACTATTAGTAGTATTATAGTAGAAAACCTATACAGTCGACAGTTTAACACCACGCTAACGAATAAATGGGCATGTCATCTGGATACTTCATGAGCTATCTCGGCAGTTTCTCGACAGCTACTGTCAAGTTTTGGCCACCAGTTATCCATATCTCGGCCACAACGCCAAGGGCGGCAGCCAAGCTTCGAAATCCTCTTAATAGTTACATAAGGGAGTGTCAGACGTTTGACAGATTCGTACTGTAAACGTTTTTACAAATATAAACAGTTTTACATTTGTTCAAGTAACACTAGACCTTTTGTTAGGTGTTTGTTAGGTGTATGAATCACTTAACGGGTAGACAACCAGATGAACATACATGTAAGTATATAGGGAAGCAATATTGAACAGTGTGCTTGGCATCTAATTTATGTCTGTATAGGCAAACAACATTGACCTGACCGATTGACCTTTCATTAGGAATATTCATATAAGAGGGTCTACCCAATACATAGATAACGTTAGGATTCACAGTTAATACATCTTAACATTGCCCATGATTAGTGTTCACATCATAAAGACCAAATATACACGCCTTTTCCCTATTACTTAAATTTAATCGTCCATGATGAATATTTAAATCAAATGTCAAGCGGACCGGTCAATGTTGTTTGCCTTTACGTTTACTTGTTGGAACCACGAGAATGGTGTTTACTGTGTCTGAATAATGGGAAACATGCACTGTTTATGTGTTTAGTGTAAACAATATTTTATTCAGTAAATTGTTATACAATAACATACATAATTATAAATATATATGGATTCGGAAACAACGGTTAAATACCATTATATTAATCCGTCTCCAAGAATAATAAATTACAAATAGTAAGACCGACAATAGATAATAATCAATATAAATAATAATGTAGATGATAATAATCAATATTAATAATGTAGATGATAATAATCATTATTATATAATTAATAATTCCATCTTTATGATTGGCTAAAACGGTAACACGTGACCATTGGATCTCACATCATATACCACGGATTTTCCGGTGAATATCAAATCCGGTGTACGTCATCGATTTTTGTTGACGTTCTCCGTAAAATGATTAGAACGTCATCAATTAAGTGTACGCAAGTGATTGTGTCTTGTTATTTTTTTCATAGAAAGTTGACGTTATGGCATTATCAATTTCCAATGTAGTGTGTAAATGATTGTGTCTCATCCGGAATGCCATTTATTTTTTCATAGAATCATACTTAAAAAGTCAGATTGATCTAACTAATGCGGGATAATTTTAGTGTGATCAACCAGGGTGGACAGGGAAATCTAACATCGGTAAAATAGTTAGATTGCCCGGTCACATGTTTGAGAAAACATTGTCAACCTAAGTGCCACAGTTGCTAAATTATATAATAAAACAATTATGGACTTTTTAGTGGTTGTATATGGTGTGATATTCACCGGAAAAATAAATATTGACCTCGGCTGTCGCCTCGATCAATATTTATTTTTCCGGTGAATATCACACCATATACAACCACTAAAAAGTCCATAATTGTATAATATAAATAATAATGTAATGATATGCACTTATGTAATGAAAGAACATAAATGGATTGGATAAATCCCTTTAACTTGTTGTAAAGATGATAAATATTAATAAAAATTGTTACTAATTGCTTGTAAAAATAAATTCTGAAAAATAAGATCAATTTATTTAAATCTTCTAGTATCAATGATAAATATTTGAAATTTTAAAAAGATTTCTGTGTTTTCAACATCAGATAAGTTTGGGTTACCGTACAAAAGAGTATTTAAATTAAAATTTTGGTGGTTTAAGGATTATTTAGTTCAGTTCTTTGTCGATTAAAATTTGGGCAATCAAATATATAGTGTTTGGTGGTTTCAGTTTTACCACAGCGACAGTTCGGAGAATCAATTATCATTTTCTGGGACAGATGACTATTTAGCGAACTACAATTCATTCTTAGCCGTGCGTGAAGAATTTGTCCCAATCGACTGCCTTTAGCAAAAAACTTTGGAATATTTAACTTATTTCTATTTAGATATGATTTGAACCTATATAAAGAAGAGTTTCTTATTTCCTCTGGAATTTCATTCCAATCTCTAACAACAGAGGGTAAAAATGATTATGTATTTACTGGGAATACTAACAATACAGGCAAACAACATTGACCTGTCCGTTTGACTTTTGATTTAGATATTCATTATGGACGAGTAAATTTAAATAATAGGAATCACGCATGCATTTATGTGGTAATTTTGCTAGAACACTAACCATAGACTATGTGTGTATTAATTAACTGCGAATCCTAACGCTATCTGTAATTTGGGGGATCCTCCTGTATGAATATTCCCAATGAAAGGCCAAACGGACAGGTCAGTGTTGTTTGCCTATACCATGTATATATTGTGAGGACCATCTTACATATGAATATTCCGCATGAGAGATCAAGCAGGCGTGTTTCCTATATATACATTTTTTAATAACATCTCTCACAAAGAAACTCTATTTATCTCTCTAAAGCCTGGTTACTCAGATCTCAACTTCTCAAAACCTGACTGTCATGTTGTTACATAATTCAATTCGTTTTGTAATGCTATAGCAATGTATTGTTTGCTGTTTGCAATAAAGTATTATTATTATTATTATTATATATTATTATTATTATTATTATTATTATAACAACCAAAGACAAACATATCAATCCATGTCCCAACAACAGTACCACAGCAAAGTAAAAACTTTGAACCTGGCGAATTAAGTTAACGCACGTGAACTTCGAAAAGGGAAATGAGACTAGGTACCCTGGAAGGGTCAGAACCTTTTGTTTATCTTTATATATTTTTTGAGAATATATAATTTCAGTAACAAGATGAACCAACGAGACATTGATAGATACATAGATCCGATGTCCAGATACTTTGATATGATGTTGGCTTACGAGATAGCAGAGATAACCGATGTCAGCCATGACCAGATAACGGAGGAATTGGTTCGAGAAAACTTGACCAAAATAGATCAAGATGAAGTTGTTAGCAATTGGAAATACCAAACTACACACAGAATGAATATTCCTGCTCATATATTTAACACGTATTATACACGATTGCAAAATCCAGATTGGAGAAAAACGAAAATAGAAAATATTATGGAATATATTGTTGATCAAGTTAGACGTATTAAAAATGCGAAAAGCGAATTGTCATAACGTCATCATGACATTAGTAAAAGAATTGCATATGCTTACGATCTTATGTGACATGTGTCAATGGAAACTGACAACGTGAAATTGTGTTAAAATCGAAGTTTAAAATTGAGTCGAGACTAATGCAAAACGGTTAATTTTTCTGTCACGCAAAAATTGCCATTTGATGTCTCGTCGCCGGATGATGATTAATGAATTAGATCAAAAAAGATATATTCGCGAAAGAACTACTTTCGGCTTTTTTTTTTTGTTACCTACACGAATTTAAGAGATATACGAAGGCGAAAATTTTCTGATTTGCAGTATAGATGTATTTGCAAAATTAAAAAAGAGAATTTAAATGTTTGAATGCTACTGACGTCAACATTTTTGACGTCACAGATATGGCACTGACGTTAAATTAAGATTTAGTTCCTCCCAGTGCAAAATACGAGCAGAAACATAAATAAATTAGTTTACATAATTATAATGATTGCTTATAGACGCAGCAATGGTACTCGATTGCGCTCCATATTCATAAACAAATGATCTATGTATCAAAAATTGACAAAAATGACAAAAATATGACGGTTCATTTAAAGTGCAGTAATTGTGTTAATTATCCAGTCAAGATAGTTTTACTGATATCGAGGTTATTAGTTCGAGAGTGGCTGAGGACACCCTGATATCGAGGTTGTTAGTCCCGGAGTGGCTGAGGACACCCTGATATCGAGGGTGTTAGTTCTGGAGTGGCTTAGGACACCCTGATATTGAAGTTGTTAGTTCTAAATTGGCTGACGACACCGGATTCCTCAGATAATAAAACCATCGGCCTTCGACAAGCGGATTGGCGAGCTTTATCTTACATCATACTAGGATCTGTCTGAAAGGGATATGAACCGTTAGGCGCTGTGGTCAGTTAGTCTGAGCGTGATACAACATTCGACCACCCAGCCTTATACCCCTTTCCCTGAAACTGAGAAAGAATAACGATTAAAAATATAAACACACCACTGAACATTGACTTTGGTGCCTGTGTATTTTTGTCTTGTCTTGTTTGACCGTTTGAATAACTTGAATTATTTCTTGGCTTTGGTTGCTTCATCTGTTGCAAAGAAATACAGATTACATTTTTATGCTTTGGTTATATTTTGTTATTTTGTTTTTGTTCTACTCCTTTATTCTCATGTCTTAACCTTGGTGTTGACCATTGTTAAAAACATTATATAATACTCGTTCGAGATATCTCTGTCTTACAATGTTGCCGATATAGGATTCTGTCAGTATTTCATATGCAACATTTCCGCAATTACTCACATTTCAAATAAACAAAAACATTGCTGATTGATTTAAGGTGTCTGTGTTTCCTCCAGCTAAATTAGGAAAGCTATAAAAAGTTCTTTATTATTTATGAATTAATTACACTGTATACGTCTTTCGGTATTTACTTGTTTATAATGTGTCAATCATACATGTCAAAAAATCGTATATATGGTGTGAACTTAATCAAAAACTAAAAATTGCATAAGATAGTTAAATATTTGCATTTATTATAGGCGATAAAATGGATTTTTATTTTTTTGATGATTTTATTTGCATTGTTATAGATAAAAAATCGTGAAAAAACCCTTTTTTTAAATTTTAGTTTTATGATTTATTGTGTCATAAATTTGAGTGTTTTTTTGAACGAAATAAATATAAAATTAATGCAAATTAGGAAATATATTAAATGTTTTATTGAAAATTCTTGTGGACTGTTTTTAAAACTTTTTTACAAGTACATAGTATTAATTGAAAATTAAAAGAGTTGTTTTAAATAAGCAAAAATAAATAAATTGGTTAAGAAAAAAGAAAACACAAAAATAATCAAGGATATATATAGTTTTATTTGAAAATAAAAAAAAAATTGTATGTAGCAAAAATAAATTAAGAAAAAGAAAAAAAAGAAGGAAAAATAAACAATAAAGTGAAAATTGAAATTAAAGAAAAGGAAAATAACTTGTAAAAATTAAGAAAAAAAATATTGAAAAATAGATTAAATAAAATTACATATAGGAAAATAAAAAAGGTGAAAAATATGGCTTCATTTGACAATAGGGTGTACATCAAGAAAACAAAACGAAAAATATCAAATACAAAACAGGATAATACGACAGATGGGACGGACGGGTACGGAAAATTATAAAATTATGTCCAATGGTGTGGTTAATGTATTTTTGTAGGGCTGTAATTAACTACTTGTTTTACTACCGCTGGTCCTTAAAACGCACATCATTAATCAATAATCATACATTGTACAGTCATATACCACTTTTGAATTCAATGATAAAATACATTCAAAAACTGGTAAATGACAGTACAATCAAAGTGTCAAAAAAAAAAAACTCGTCGCGAATAGATGAATAATTACTGATGTTGCGTAAAACAACATTCAATCAGCCAGTCCTCATTTAAGATGCTTTGTTTCCAGATATGATGATAAGCGAGTCCTAAGTCAGTGAGGCCAATATGCCAAAGGTTTGTCCAGAATGATTTTGGGATAAAGTTTCAGTACATAGCATGAATATCAACGTTGGCTTTTATTTAAACATTTTAAACATTTTATTAGGACCTTTGTATTGTATTACCGTCATTTTATTTATTTATTGGACATATAATCGGCGACCTTCGTCGAACACGTATTTCCCAAACTTTAATATGATAGATTGGCTGATTGATTCCATAGAGTTTTACGTCCCAGAGAAGGATATTTTACTTATATCGAGACGCCACCGGCTATAATTAAAATTTTTACCATTGTAATCTGTTCATGACAATGTACAGGGAAAGGATTCTTTAAATAACATGCCACGCCTATGATCTTCTCCGAAAGACTCTGTGCCTTTCATGTTAAATGCTGTGTGCTTGGCGAAAGAAAAGTCCTTATCTATTTTTTAGTTTTGCCCACGACCTTCCAAATACAGAAGAAGACTCTATCAACTAGGTTGTAAAATATATAGGTACTCTGCCAATGGTTTGATGAAATATTTATTTAGATTATCCATCAGCGTTCGAATTCCTTTTAGTTTCTGTCTCAGAAAGAGGATGCATATGAACGTAAATAAAATAAAAGTTCTTGAATTTTTTTTTTCATTTTAAAATGGTCCTGAAGGACCAATATTTGAGACAAGAAAGCAAAATTGTATATTTTTATTTATCTTCATACCTATGTATACATAAAAAATATACCTCTATATCCCCCCACACACATTTATAAGGGTACAAGAATATTCGTAACCCGTATTTTAATGCTTTTCAAACAATATCCAATTTTTATGACATTACAAACATGTACATATGTATAATAAAGGTGATTCTATGCAAACAATGTTTTGAAAAAACATAATATTTAACATATCTTTTTCTTGTCAAAATAGTCTTCATTATTGACATAAATATTCGTAATTATTATAATGTTGTTCAAACAGACAATTTGCTATTATGATTTTTTTATTTTCTTTAAAACATTTACACGTGCATAATAAAGGTTATTTGTATGCTAGAAATGTTAATGTTATGATTTATAATACCAGAAAACATAGATATCAATGATAATTTTAGAACAATTGTATTAATGCTGCCGTGTTGTCGTCATCAGACACATCAAGAGTTGTAATCTTCTTTGATTTAAATAAAAACCGTTGTATTTAATCCATCTGGTATTCAATAAAATTTCTCATTTTTCAACACATGATACTCAAATTTCTCCCTTCCCACTCAATCATTTGCTTTTGTGTTTGATACATCACTGATTCCATTTATTTAGGTAATGGGATTTTACTTTTTTCCTTCTATGAGGTTATGGAAAACAAGAGAATGGCGCAATTTTTATAATGTAAAATTATATTTTTTATATGTGCAATCTTTCGAAGACACGAAAACATTTTTGTTAGGATGACATTCAAATTACTTGCTTACCTACTACTAGCGGTTGGAAAAATAATTTTTTAGAACAGTTTTGATTTAAACAGACGTCTTGTGATCCATACGCTTTTGATGTGATAGATTTGAAGCTTCTCTCATATACGTTCACACTTCGATGTCAAACATGGTGACGTTTGTGACGTCAAACTAAATCACGTCACATGATCATCTCCATGAGGTTATGGCGATAGTTTTAAAAAGGCGTTTCATATAAGAAGAAATAGTAGTACTGAAAATATTTGTAAATGGAATCGTCTTATTCAAACTTTTACATCATTTATTGTATTTATATAAGTAATATATTACAAATTCTACATGTTATTCGTGGCATCACGAAATCAAACTTAATTGGTCTAAAATCTCTAAAGCGATCTTACTTATCCCTAGACCTTCATTATTTGCCGTTCTAGAATAATGAACTAGTAATATCACTAAATTGATTCACTGATATCACTTAAAAAATTTAAGTCTCGAAAAAAGAGCTAAAAGTTTATATCAAAAACTAAAAAATGGCGATTTTACAAAAAACTGCATAAATAGCAGATCGCCACGGCACACAGCTTGTTTAGCACTCTCTTGTTGAAATCATAACGAGGTTTCCACTTTTTCGGGGTATCGCTCCAGCAAGCAAGGACTATCCCCTTTTTGAATTATTTTTCGTATGTTTCTCTGTGTATTTAGAAATATTTTTTCTGAGTTCCATGAGTTGTATGAGTACAGTCATTACGTTAATCAATTCTTAAATTTTTAACCATAAATATGTAAAGAATGATTATGTACATGTTACCAATACGTTACTTTAAATATGACGATTCTACATCGGCATTGGCAAATTACATACGCATCAACAATAGTCTTAGAATGTCTTCAATAGTCACACGTTTAATTTCATCATTTTAACACCATATAGTCATAAATTAAAATTCCGAAAATAATAATAAGCAGCTGATGCTAGAAAAACGGAAATAATAACTACCGATATAGAGATAAAATATTTTTTCTCATGACGTCTCCTAAAAATTAAATTGCATACAATAATTCTAGGGTGTCCCCAAAAGCCATACGTGTTTTAATTCTCCAACTTAACAACATTTAGTCATAATTAATAAAAACCACCGCCGTAAGTTAATATCAGCTGAGACATTATTTATTATGATATCATAAATGTGACGTTCGATTACGTTTAACAATTTGCATATATATTCATTTAAGCGCACACACCACACACACACACACACACATATATATATATATATTATATATATGTCTCTCTGTTTAACTAAACCAACGTTATTTTAAATTTCAGAAAATGTAAGACGAAAATAAATCTTTGAAGCAACAAAGAAAACACGTGTGCATGTTACCAATGCATTACTTCTTCTATATCGCCATAGGCAAATTACATGCGTGTCAACAATAGTCCTAGAGTGTCTTCAAAAGTCGCACGCCTTTAATTTTTTCATTTAACCATTTTAAAACCATTAGGCATGATCGATTTAAAATTTAGGTTATATCAATAAACATCACCCACCGGTATTGAGAACTAATGTTTTCCTCGTGACGTGTCCAAAAACTTAAAATAATTTACAATAATTAAAATATGTCTTCAAACGTCATAAGGATTTCATTTATCCATTCTAACACCAATTAGTCATGGATTAAAAATAAAAATAATAAGCACCTTTTTGATGCTACAAAACGGTAATAAAGACTACCGGTAATAAATATAAGTTGAGTCATTATGACGTCATAAATATGACGTAAAATTGCGTTAATCAATCCCATATATAAGCTGCACATTTTGGTCATATTTTGATGTCTTTGTTGCCCTGTTTACGTACTAAACCGAGGTGATCATAACTTCAGAAAATGTGACGAAAATACACGACAACACAAAGAACATCCGTGTGAATGTTATCAATGTATCAATTTGAACATGATTCTATCGCATTGTACAAAATACATGCGGATCAACTATAATTTTGAGATGTCTTCAAAAGCTATAAGAAATAAACTTTAGCATTTAAACCCTTGTAGTAATGAATTGAAATAAAATAAAATAATTAGCATATCTCTGATGCTAGAAAAAACGGTAAAAGCTTCTATCATTTTTGAGAACAAATATTTTTCTCTCATGACGATCAAGAAGATTTTAAAATATGTCAAAACGTCATAAGGATGTCATTTCACCATTTGAATATAAAATAATAAGCATATCTTTGATGCTACAAAACCCGTAAAAGCTACTGTCGATAACACCATGACGTGCCCAAAACAAATCAAATTATATAACAAATTGTTGACTCGGGGATATTGCAAGATTAGGCTTATCAAGAACCTCAAAACGTTTTATGGCCATCATCACAGTATTGTTGAAAAGTTTGATGTTTCTATGCCCAGGATTGCCCTCGATATATTTGACGTCTTGTTCCATGTTCCTTTCACACAATTTTGATTACACACGTGGCGGGTGTAGCTAGCTAAACAGCAGGTGCTTACCCTTCAATTCACCATTTAAAAATATTTATCCTTAAATTAAAAGTAAAATAATAGGCATCTGTTTTATGCCAGAAAAATGCTAATAGCTACCACCGTAAGTAAGTATGGGTTGTGTCATTAGTCATTATGACGTCATAAATGTGACGTAGAATTACGTTTAACAATTCTATATATTTTATTCTTTTAAGCATAAACACATATTTATTCTATACCCTATTTTGATGTCTTTGCTGTCTGTCTTTTTACTCAACCAAGGTAATTTAAACTTCAGAAAATGCAAGACGAGAATAAATCTTTGAAGCAACAAAGAAAACACGTGTGATGTTATCAATGCACTACTTCAAAAATGACTGCTTTATATAGCCATGGGCAAATTTTATACGCATTGTAGTTTTAAAATGTCTTAAAAAGCTATAATATTTTTATGTCATTATTTTAACACCATTTAGTCATGAATTAGAATGAAATAAAAAAAAATAGGCATATCTTTAATGCTAGAAAAACGGTAAAACCTACTACCGATATTCAGACCAAATAATTTCTCCCATGACGTGTCTAAAAATTTAAGTCAAATACATATCGACAATAATTCAAGGAGCATTTTTTTTCAAATGTCATAAAGATTTCAATTCTCCATTTTAGCAACTTTCAGTCAAGAATTAAAATTAAATAAAATAAGTACCTGTTTGATGCTCGAAAAATAATAACTGATACTACCGATAGTAAATTTGACTTGAGTAATTTTGGTATCATAATTTTTAAGTTAAATTCCTTTTATCAATTCTATATATAGGATGCACATTTTGACCATATGTGGATGTCTTTTTTGCAATTTTGTTTCACTAAAATAAGGTGATACAAACTTTCGAAAATGTGTGACGAAAATGCATCTTTTACAAGACAAAGAACATACGTGTGCATGTTACAAATTACATACGTATCAACAAATGAATGTATTAAAATAACACGTAGTTCATTTAATCATTTTAACACCATTTAGTCATAATAAAAAACAATATAGGCATCACCGATCCTTGGAAAACGTTAATTGTTACTATCGTTAACAAATGTTTTCTCCCATGACGTGTTAAATTACATTCATATTAACAATAATTCTAGAATGTCTTCAAAAGTAATAAGGATTTCATTACATCATTTTAACACTATTGAGTCATGAATTAAAATTAGGCACCTGTTTGATGATAGAAAAACGGTACTAGCTACTACCGGTATTGAAGTGTTCACAGTGTTAAAAAATTAAATTCTGCATACTTAGACTTTTATTACAAGTGACATACAGTCAAGCCTGTCTATAAAGGCCAGCAAAGGGAACCAGTAAAAGTGGCCTTTATGGCAGGTGGCCTTTATACAAAGGTTCAAAAATTATGAATAAAGAACAATTGGGATATAATTTTACTGGCCTTTATAAGCAGGTGACCCTTACATAGAGGTGGCCTTTAAGGCAGGTTGGACTGTAATTTTAACGGAATCCAATAAACTTATTATGTCTAATTTTGAAACAATAAAATCCATTTGAATTTTTTTTACCTACTTAAGTCTAGCTATCTAAATACTGCAAAGTCTATAACTAAAAGTGACGTAATCTTGACAGGTTTCTATATCCTTATTCTGTCTATATTATAAAACAATAAATTCCATTTAAAAGTTTTTTGCCCACTATAACTCTTGTAATCTATAATCAGCGTCATATTACCACAGACTGACAAAGGGATTAGTAATGCTATGACAAACATCCCAATGAACAATGAATAGAATACATAATGTTATTAGACATAGTAACAGTTGACTTTGTTCTCATAATATTTCCTGAAACAGTATGTGTACGTTATATATATGAATAGGTCATGATCATTGACCATTTTATGCTCATCAGGAATTGAATATCTACTTTATTTATATTCCCGTGATGCTGCCATGACGTAATTCAAAATGTTAATGCGTTTTATACAATGTGATAATAACGAAAACCTTACACACAGGAACTTTTGTTACGGTTGTGAATCCAGTTTTAAATGGCTTCTAGAGCTTAAGCACTCTTTGTTTAGTTAGCTATGCCCGCTACGTACATTTGACGCAATGATATTGCCATATTGTTGATAAGTATTGTGTCTCTGTATCCAAAATTATCCTTATTATATTTGACATCCATAGTTCCATACACCTTTTATTCCCAATTTTGATCACACGGTGCTTACCCTTCAGACCACCCGGTCTCACTTTACTTGTGGAAGTTCGCGTTTTTAATTTATCTTGCCAGTTTTTAATTTTGCCTTGAGATAATGCTTTGGGCATGGATTGGTGTGTTTTCTTTTTTATTGTTTCTCATAGATCCGTCATGAACTATGATGTTTGTCGCTGAAAATAGTAAGTACACATAACAAAATAATGAAGAAAACGCATTGTACTGATAACAACCTTCCTAGTTTTTATCCCAGAAAATTTGTCCTTGAAATAACTGAACTAAGTCTTGGGTTCGAAACCCGACCGGGTCTGACAAACCTAAATAGGAAGTGATTAAAAACAAACATACAAATCCATGTCCGAATCACAATCCAGAAGCAAAGTAAAAACTTTGGAACTGACAAGTTAGGTTAAACACGTGAACTTCACAGTACGCCAGTAAATGTAAATGTAAAATGTTGTTCGTCATAGAATCATGGGATTCGTGCACACATACACAACTACTCATTATCAGGATAATAGATACATCAATTTTATCTATATGCTGTCAACTCCATCGACTCACAATAACAATTTTAATTGAGTTAGACTTCAAACTGAAGGGGTGAGAATTCAAATACTGATGGAGTCTGTTGTAACTTAAACAATTATTCACATCGCTACTTTTTTCCGTCAGGATAATGGATTGGTGGGTCAGCTATTTCTGCGACTGCTGTCTTAGAGAGCAACCAGGGAAGTGAGGCCGGATGCTACGGAAAGGTAAACACCTCCTGTTTTCTCGTTTTTTGTCAACGACTCGGCATTTAGAGAATGAAAGTAACGGGGTCCATCGATATTAAAACCGATTCCCCGCATCACATCACGCGTGGTACATAAAAGAACTTTCCTTGTACATTGTCTTGAACGCACTGCAAAGGCAAAATTTCTGCCACTTCATCTATAGATAGCGCATTATCGGTATTAGTAAAAAAAATCCTGACTAGGACGTGGGAAAATGCATTAAATCAACCTATAAATCAATTAGCCATGGCATACGCTCACCTGACTGCCTCCCGTGAATATGATCATTGCGATCACGCATGTTTTTATAAAACATAACATAAGTAAATAATGTACAACCAAGCAGTTTATATTTCAAATTGTAAAATAAGTTATTAAATCTGGGAAAGTTTGGCGCCAAAATGTCAATAGATGACCTTTAGTAGAGTGGAAGGAAAACTCTTGTATTATTTTGCCAGAGTGTTCTAAAACTTCCTTTAAAATGTTGTCTTTCGTAGCGTTAGCTCGAAACACAAATGGGTAATATTTATGTAATTTTTCGCATGGGATGTTTTCTATACTGCGCTCCCCAACTTCATTTTTATGGTCATATACACGACGCTGACAGGTTTGGATATTGTAGGTTTTTGTTAAAACAGATTCAGTTTTGTATGGTGCATTTAACATCATATGTAGAAACGGTCTTCTGGTAAGTGGAAACACATCATCATTTTTAAAATTAAAATCTCCGAAGTTTTTATAACTATCCCATACATGGGTTTCATTTTTGACATAGTAGAAAATATCCAAGTATGGCCAATTCCATAGTAACGATCCTTAGGACGTGTATTACTCTCGTAAGAAAAAATTTGGATCTGTTTCCATAGCCTCGTACATATTTATACTTGTATGTATACTTAGACACAGCTTTCTCTAACACATCTAACTGTGAATATGGAATCCAAAAGTCCATGTCATCATCCCAAGGTACAGGACCGTGGTGTCGGTAAGAACCTATCAGCGTTCCACCATACATCATGTATTCAATTTTATTATGTTCACAAATTTCGACAAATATTTCAATCAGTCAATAAAAGTCGCCAAAGATTTTTTTGTAAGTACAATATCTAAACCTGGAAGAATTTGACTTTTTGGAATATTCTTTGTTTTATTTACAACATTTTGTGGATACTGGCCGCTGCTTATATTAAATCTCGTCCCCGACATATTCATATTGGTGTTGTCTTTGCTTGTAGATATTCCCGTATCTCTTGTATTCATGTGTCGTTTTTCATGTTTAGCCATATCAAGTTCCCTTCTAAGAACTATTGTTTCTCCCAGAATATACATGAACACGGCTAACAGAATCAGTTGTACAAGACATGTAATCCTCATCTTTACACCAATAACCTATAAAACAGAAAATAAGATGTAAATTTTGAGTTGTTTCATAATTATTGTTCTTGTGTGAAGACAAAACCATGGTTCATGTAAAAGAAACGTGAAATACTTTAATAGGTAGTTAACTAATATAGTAACCGGTATTACAGAAAGGTATCAGGTCAACTAATTAAAAGTTACGGTCCAGAACACAACGAGCTCGAATACAGAAAATACAATGATAGGGGTTTAAATAAATCAAAACAAACATACCAATAAATGATATTTTTTCTTTAATAATATTTACAAAATTTTATTTTCATAATTTAGTCCAAGCACTACTAATGAGAAATTGTAATCCGAAACGACCGCCTTGTGATGTAAATTTAGCACTGGTATAATATGTAATATATGCCTTCAGTAAGTCTCATTATGATTAAATATAACCTCAACATAAAAAAGAAGTAAATTTGATCCATCAAACTACGTGTATAGAGGTATATCTTTGACAAGATTATTTAAACAAATTGTTTAGGGGTGTAGCTAGCTAATCAGGAGGTGCTTACCCTTCTTTCCAGAGCACCTGGTCTCACTTCCCTGGTGGAAGTTCACGTGTCTAAACTAATGTGTCAGTTTCAAAGTTTATACTTTGCTTCTGGATGATTGTGACATGGATTAGTGTGTTTTTGATTAACAAAACCGTATCTATCCGCTTAACATTTTCTGATAGTGAAATAATCGTTGATAACAAAATCGGATTCAAAGAGAACTGCAGAACATCAGATCATATTTTCGTTTTGAATAGCCTTATTGAGATTCAAAATTTCAAGAAACAAAAATGTTGTGCATTCATTGATCAACATAAAGCATTTGACATTGTGTGATGGCAGATGGACTAATGTATAAACTATTGTCCAACAATATTAACAGGGAGATGTACAACAGCATCAAACACTTGTACTCCATACTTATTGCAAGTTATATTTTTCAAATGGACTTCGTGATATTTGAATCCTAGAAGTTAAACAAGGTGATATTTAAAGTTCTTTACGATTTAACTTCTACATAAACAACATTGCGCATCGACTTAAGGATGAAAAAGTCAAAATAATATCGCATTGAAAATACTAACATGTATGCTGATGATGTCGTTTTGATGTCAAAGATACACCTCTAGGATTAGAAAACTGATGCACAATATAATTGATAATGTATTAATGCGCCATGTGACAGAAAATAAAGATCAGTTTACAATGTCATCCAACATACAATAACTACTAATAGCTGGACCAAAAAAAACCTAAGTTTATATTGGATCATTTAGGGTTATCTTATCTATTTACAAATCCCAACTTTATACAAGACATTTATCATATACATGTATCAAACAACCAAACGACTTCTGATAACATGAACATATGATATAATTTGACCGATAGATCTACCATTCCAAAATTCAGAACAAGTTCCCTCAAACTAATGGTACATTAATATAAATTATGATAAAGGTACCTTCTGCAATATAATTGCATAGAAGATGAAATGCGTTTGTTTTTATTTCACTGTCGTCTATATAGCAAAAATAGACAATTCGTTTCTAAAAGTTAACGTCCTTTACTGATCGCAAAAGTGGAAGCGCGTGGCCTAGTGGTTAAGGCGTTGGACTCATGATTCGAAGGTCGTGGGTTCAATCCCTGGACCGGGCGATGTGTTGTGTCCTTGAGCAAGACACTTAATTTCACGTTGTTCCAGTTCACTCAGCTGAAAAATAAATGAGTACCAGCAAAATGCTGGGGGTTAACCCTGCGATGGACCGGCGTCCCATTCAGGGGAGAGTCTTGTACTCTCAGTCGCTTAACGCCACCGAAACCGGAATAAGCTCCGGCCTGATGGGCCTAATGGCTCGGGACAGACTTTTAACTTTAACTTTAACTGATCGCAAATATGTAAACATTTTGGACAACATTTGCTTAATGTCCTATTGATTCTTAAAACTTCATTAGGGTCGGGACAGCGCAAACCTGATAGTCTTTAGTATAATGATAACTTTCACGTTTTGCCGATAATCTTTGGGTGTCATCGCCTCGCTCTAGCGAGCACAGGTTTGCTTGCATAGACATAGGATAGCAACGTCGTAATTGGCTCTTGTTTCAAAACACTGGCGTCTGTTACATTTACAATAATATATCACAATAATTTCATAATACTTAAAATTGATTTTGATCTATCGCTAGTGGCAGATTTTAATCACCCCAATGTCTTTTCAGCGAGTGATTTACAATTTGAGTGGGTGATTGATCAACTTAGATATCTTATTTGATATAACTTTTTTTTTGTAATGTATATTTTTATTGACATAGAACAATCACAATCAATATTATTATTTAACACAAAATACAAAAACAATAGATATATCAACATAGCCAATAATGCAGAAATAAATAATACAAATATAAACGAATATATTTATTCTATATGAAATTTAATATTAAACTTTTTTGTAATAATTGTAGTATAATTGTCATTGCTACCTCTGACTTTTTTATAAGCAATGCATTCAAAAGTAGCACATTTGAGTGTATTATTTTATAAAAATTCAAAAGTAGCACGTGACATAATTGATGCTGACAGAGGACAGGGGTGATGTAAAAAAAAAAACAAAAAACAAACTAGAACAGCTGTCCAAAAGGTCTCCAAAATTGTTCAAACTCCTCGATTTCATTTGTTTCAATTGCTATATGGTTCTGGGTGATAAAATGAGCTTGATAGTATGAAATAAATTCTTGAACATTGAGTGTTTTTCCTTTAACTTTCGTTCTAAAAATATAATTTCTAATTAAAATATATAAAAAATTTATAGGTTTTGTTTCCTTGTTAAAATTCAAAATTCCAAATATCGCTTCTTTTCCATTGATGTATAGGTCTATTTGACATTTTGCTTTTATTAATTTTGTTAATTTCATCCAAAAATCGTTTACAATTTGGCATTCCCAGAATAAATGAGTAGTTGTTTCACAAAATATTTTACAGAAGGTACATTTGTCATCTAATCTTATTTGTAACTTTTTCAAATAATTGTTTGTGGCGAGTAATTTATTGTTTATTCTGTATTGAAACCATTGTAAATACGTGTTTTTTGTTGTATAAAAAGGGAGACAATTAGTATTATTCCATTCTTTTTCGTCAAATAAAAATTCACTTGTCCATTTTAATTCTTCTGTTTTACATCTTTTAGATTTGAGAAATACACTATACATATCTTTGCTACCTTTTTCTGATTTTTTAATAATTTCAAAGACATGTGGAATAAATGGTCGTATTAGTTTATTATTTTGCTTTTGAAATTTTCTTGAATTTGATTTTACTTTATTTATTACTCCTAAATATTCTAAAAAATTAGATTTTAAATGATGCGTTTTTTGTAATTCCTCAAAAGTATAAAACTCATCACTATTCTTCATTAGATCGCTTATAAATATAACGCCTTGTTGTATCCAGTGTTTTGAAGATACTATTTTCTTGTCAATTGTAAACTCAGAATTATTCCAAATACTAGATTTTAAATATTGAAACCATGTTTTACAACGGTTTATCTCATTTAGCTCAGTGAACATTTGTAAAACTTGTTGCCAAAAATTGTTGATTTCTTTACTGGGTATTGTATTTGTTATAAGACTATTCGATGTGATCCCCATGTTTTTGATTAATTTAATTAATTTAGACTTTTGTGATATTATTCTGCGAATCCATGTTAACTTTATTGCCTTTATGAAACTTTCAAGGTCAATCATTTTCAGTCCCCCGTTTAAATAGTTTTGAATAATTACTGAACGTTTAATTTTGTCTGGCTTTGAATTCCATATAAAATTGAAAAATAAGCTGTGTAGATACTTTATAGTCTTTTCAGGGGGATTAGGGAGAGACAAAAATAAATAATTAAGTTTAGATATTACAAGTGTTTTTATAATTGTTATTCTTCCAAGTGGTGTAAGATTCCTAGAAGACCATACTTTCAGGATTGATTCTATTTCCTTAATTCTTTTGTCATAATTCAAATTTATTATTTCGTCTAAGTTTATTGAAAAATTTATACCTAACAAAGAAAAATATTCAGCGTTACATTCAAATTTATACCTATGATTAAAAGTTTCCCCACAAAACTTTTTACAACCTATCCAAACAGATTTACATTTAGATTCGTTAATATCTAGACCAGAAATTTTTGCAAAATAATCTAGAACTTTTAAAGTTTCTTCCAGAGAAGACTTTGATCCGTCTAAAATAAAAGTGGTATCATCTGCAAATTGAGATATTTTGTATTCTTCGGTACCGATTGTGATTCCCTTTATACTCTTATTATTTTCGACTAGAATATATAATATTTCTGCACATAGTAAAAAGATATAGCTTGAAATTGGATCTCCTTGTCTAACCCCTCGTGATATTGGAAAAAAATCAGATAAATAATTATTCTGTATTACTGCTGCAGTGATATTTGTGTAGAAAACTTTAATCCATTTTTTTATACTTTCCCCAAAATTAAAGAAATTTAAAACTTCAAATAAAAACGGCCAGGCTACACTATCATATGCTTTTTGAAAATCGATCAAAAACAACATCCCAGGGAGATCTTTTCGTTCTGTATATTCCATTATATCGTATATTAATCTTATATTTTCTCCAATATATCGCCCGCTTATAAATCCGGTTTGGTTTTCTGAAATTAAGTTACTTAGCACCAGTTTTAACCTATTAGCTATACAGCCAGATGCTATTTTATATACCACGTTTAAGAGAGATATGGGCCTCCAGTTATTTAAAAATTGTCTATCTTTATCCCCCTTTGGTATACATGTTATGATCCCTGCTCTTTGAGTTATAGATAATTGGCCTAATGAATACCCGTAATTTATTGAACGTACGACAAAGTCTCCTAAATCTTTCCAAAAGACTTTAAAAAATTCTGTTGTAAACCCATCAGACCCTGGACTTTTATTATTTTTCATATGTTTTAACGTATTAAGAGCTTCAGTATAAGTAATTTCTCCTTCTATAGATTTTGCTTCCTTGTCTGATAATTTAGGTATGTTTAAATTTTTAAACTGTTCTTCAAGATTTACTGGTTCTATTGGTTTTTCTGAATATAAACTTTTATAAAATAATTTTACTTCTTCGAGAATTTCTTTTTGATCATTTAGTTCTGTGCCATCTTTCTTTTTTATTTTAGTTATCGTCTTTGATATATAATTTTTATTTTCAAGATTACAAAAAAAGTGAGACGGTTTTTCTCCCTCTAAAATCCATTGTGCTCTTGACCTTATTAAATGACCTTTAAGTTTTTCTTTTCTTATGTTTTCTAAGTCAGATTTCTTTTTTTCGATAATGTCGTAGTTTGTTTGAATGTTATCAATATCTATTTCAAGTTTATTTATTTCTCTATTAGTTGTTTTTCCTTTTTATTTATTTGTTTTTTTCTGTAACTACTGTAAGAAATTGTTTGCCCCCTAATTTCCATAAGTAAGGTTTCTAAGAACAGTTGATCTGAAATTGTAAATTGAATTGATTTATTGTCAATGGTATCTATATTTTTCAAGTTATAAATTGGTACGCTATATTGGAGTTTAACTGTTGAAATGGTAGTTTTAATTTTTTCTAGATATTTTTTATCTTCAAGTAAAATGTTATTAAATTTCCATAAACCTCTGCCTACAGAAAATTCGTTTAATTTCATTGATAATATTACCATTGAATGGTCTGATCTATAGCTAGGGTCAATGTCTATTTTTGAAATTCTATTGATAAGAGAGTTGCTTATTAAAAAGAAGTCTAATCTAGCTTGTTTAAAAGGGTTTTTTCTGCGCCATGTATATCTCCGTAAATTTGGGTACAAGTATCTGAAGGGGTCTACTATACTAGTCTCATCAATTATTTCTAATAATTTACATCTTGCTTTTGGGTTATTAATGTTTTTATAATTATTTGTGTCCAATTCTGGTTTAAGAACAAGATTAAAATCACCGCATATTATAATATTTTTGTTATCAAACTTATTACATACAATTTCTTTAAGTTTACTATAAAAAGAAGGGGTATCAGTATTTGGACCATATATTGTTATTAATGTAAATGATTGGTTTTCTACTGTTATATTTAAAGCTAGGAGGTTACCATCGTCCTGTTTATATTGTGAATTTATTTTGTATTCAAAATTATCTTTAAATAGTATACATACTCCTCTAGCAGCAGTATTGTATGAACATGATACTACTTTACCACCCCATTGGGCTGAAATAAAATTTTCATCATTTGGACCGAAATGTACGTCTTGTAAACAGTAGATATTAATATCTTTAGCATTTAGAAAATTAAAAACATCTCTTCTTTTATGTAAATCACCAATTCCTCTGCAATTATAAGATAGTATTTTCAGAAACTGGTTATCAGTCATGTTGTTTAAGTGTTATGTGGCTAATTAATTGCTTACATTGGCAGTATTTGTCTTTGGATATAGATTTGGTTTTGTGTGTATCTATGTCATTTTTAGAGAGGTATAATAAGAACAAAAATGAGAAAAAGTAGAAAGGGCAGAAGAGAAGAAAAATAAGGGTGTAGAGAAAGTGAAAGAGGACTAAAGGGACTTTAATTAAATAGAGTGGAGCCATAAATTTGGAAAAAAGACAGCTGTTTTCATGCATTCAAATGGTTTTCAAGCAGCCTGAATTTGACCTACTATTAACCTGCACATGTATATTAGATTAACGATTTTATAGGGCCATATAATAATAATAATAATAATAATAATAATAATAAAAATGCAAGTCCCATCTTCACAATCATTCATCAACCCAGACTTCCCCTAACTCAAATCTGGCAAATTTTGACAATCTTTTATGTTATTACATATAAAAGTATCAATAAAATTAAGTTATAGATGTAATAAGATTTGACTGATCGTCAAAATGATACCTTAAATTCCTGGATATCTTGACAATTAACACAATTATCAAAGTATCAAAATTGTCAGATTTAAGCCAAGGGAAATGTTGGTTAAGAAACGATCCCGATACAGGAGTCTGGTGATGTCGACGATTATAATCACAGTAATTATAATGACAATAATTAACACCATTAGATTTGATCATCATCATCATCATCATCATCATCATCATCATCATCATCATCATCATCATCATCGTAACATCATTTCAATCGTATTCTTCATCATCGCAATCACCATTAACATCGTCGTATATTACACAAAACATTATATTACCCAATTAAATAAATATTCTATAGATTATTTACACATATACAGTACAGACCTGTCGAAAATTAAAACATTGAGCCGACGAAAAGGAGTCAAAACTAAGCAGCCGAGCCATTTAGATATGTAGTTGACGAATAGCTGTCGAATGATATAATATCAGTTGTCGATATCATTAACGAAAAAACCGAGGTAAGTCGACAATTCGACACTAACTCGCTGGTTCAGTGTTAAACCTTCGACAGGACTGTACTGTATAAATACACTAAGACCACCTGTACATAAAGACTAGTCATAAGTACATCACATCATTAAAATGTTTAGATTTTGGACAGTTAAAAATATGTGCATTTTAATCAGGTATTAGAAAAACGGGTGTCTATGTACAGGTGTTCTTTACAACATATTTAAATGATAATACGAAAAATATATACAATATTGATAACTCGGATGAGAAACTGATTATCAGCACAAAAGATAAATTAACACAACATCAATCAATACCTCCCGAAGCAAAAACCTTACATTACGCTAAATTCTACTTTTCATCTTTGAAACAATACAAACATGATATATACATTTATTTATTAGTGACACGAGTGGCTTCAAACAGTATGCACCATATTTAATATATAAAAAAATAATATTGACATATAAATACAAATATCTATTAAATTTATTTTTATTTTTTATTCAAAAACATTTTAATTTATTTGAAACGTCAGGTTAAAACTTAAAATAATAGATAGTAATTTTTTGGAGTATTTTGATTATTCAAGGTACATAACTCTTTAAAGTCACTCGGATCCGTTTAAAATGTCTATAATACTATAATAGGTAATCTAGTGCTATAAGTTCATTTTTATCGAGAATTTATTTGAGTTATTCAATTATTTGCTGTTTTCACTCAGGAAGAGTTTTTTAATACCGTCATAAGCACAATTTTTCATAATTTCGAATCTTTTAAACCCGAGTTTCTCTCCTTTAGGATTCCACCGTGACACAATTACAAGGATATTTCCTATTTCTTTATCCAGGAGCATGTTTAGAATTTTCCTGCCAGCTCCATATTCGCTGTCATCGTCAATTGAATCTTTCAAATACCCATGTCTATCCAGAAAGGTGCATGCTAAAACATTGTGGTTTGCTTCAATAATATGGGGTTCCTTCATAATCTGAAGCGCGGCTTCTCTAGCTTCCGCTATACTTTTTACTCGCACTACATGTGATTGGAACCTATTTTCACCGACTGTTGTAACATCACTATGTTTTAATATTATATTTTGATCTTGTTTCTGTGTTGTAGAGAATGTTGTGTGCCTTAGGTAGCGATACTTTCTCTTTGTGTACGTCTCCGTCCGAAATATAAGCTTGTCACCACTAACTTTAGTGTTGACCCCACCTTCTCTATACTGATCTCTGAGGTCAAATGCTCTTTTGCGTTTTTCGCGTTGGGCTTCTGGGTAGTGACTGTAAACCCTTATACCGCTTTTAAGTTTTTTAGCATTATCTAACACTAACACTTTTTGTGAATAATCGGTACAGCGACCCACTATAGATCTTGGGTAAGTATCATTTGTGCCCGTTTTACGTCCGATACGATGGATTCTGTCAAACTTGACAGTTGGGATTTTCATCTCGTTTTTGAATATTTCATTAATTTTTACATGTAGTTGTTCATTTTCAGATTCTCTGACACCAGTAATGATTAAATTGTTATTTGATATAACTTAATAGATTTGACGTTTTACATAATCCATAACAACTTTCTTCTAAACAATTGTCATTATTAATTTACATTCTGTGCGTCCTTGAAGACTTCTAACTATTGATAAATGTTTAAGATAAAAACGGATAATATATGCTTAATTACTAATGGCAAACATTTTTTTTACTTTTATACCCTTTTTAAATATAGACCCCTGTAGTAGCTCATTTGAAAAGTGTTCGTTTCGTATGTGGGAGTTCTTGTGTTCGAACCCTGGTCGTAGTATAACCAAGACTTAAAAAATACGTCATAGCACTCTGAATTTAGAAAATTAATAAATTTCACGTGTAATGCCTGCCATGACACGTTGAAACCCCATCTCTGCAGATTGCTCCGAGTGTATATATATGCACAATTTTCCATCAAGAGTGAAATATATGTCGACAGATTTTATGGTAAAATTGTAGAAAAGTTGTATGCATTAAACCGAATGTAAGTCAAATAAGGTTATGTTTTAATTTGAGGTATTTTTATAATTTTTCATACATTCAACGTTTTGCTTTAAAGTGATATGAATATGCTTTATGAAACCTTTTGTGTAAAGGTGAATGGGAACTAGATACTTTGTAGTTGAGTTTTTTGTAATCTTGTCTTGAAAGACAACTACTAAAATATTTTTTTTTTCAGTCTGCGTTGTTGAATATTGAATTGTGATCTCAGTTTTTGAAAAATGTGGAACTCATACTTAACAACAACTTGGAATAAATCGATAATCACGGGTCAGCATCGCCTCTGTCAGAAAGACAAGGACAGCACCATCGCAATAGCTTCATAATTTGGACACAGCCGTTGTAACATTTACAATAGTATTTTACAAAGATTACACAATACCTTTAATATGGGTTTTCTGATTAATCAGATAATATGCTAATAATTTGATTATAAGATTACATTACTAGTTGTAGATTGTAATCTCCTAGTCACCTTGTCAGTGAAACAAACATTTTGAGTGGGTGGCCTGATGCAGCTAAGACATCATGATTGATGGTACTTCAATAAACTTGACATTTCGCATATTTCATAATAATAATAAACAAACATATTAATTCATGTCCAAATCATTATCCTAAAGCACAGTACCAACTTTGAAACTGGCAAGTTAGGTAAAACGTGTGAACTTACACCATTGAAGTGCGACCGGGTGCTCCGGAAGTATTTAGCTAGCTACACGCCACGTGTGTAATCAAAATTAAGAGTGAAAGAAAACTGGAACTATCGAATATCAAATATATACAGGGCAAACCTGGACACATAGACATCAACTCCTAGGATTGCAATATTTTTAAGCAGCTTCCTTCGTTGTATAAAGTTCCCATAATAGAAACAAGCATTTTACCCTTGGAGCAAATACACCATAAGCAGGAGAAACAGGATATTGCTGCTGAGAAAAGGACAATCGACGATAGAAAAATATAGTCATCACGTTTGTCATACATCTTCGAAGGTAATCTTGCGTGGGCCTCATAATTGAAGTATAAGTCTGTTTATGAAGCAGAACTTGATAAATCAGTCGTATTTTTTATTTCAAGTCCATTAGGAAAGATGGTATTCACATAATCTCCAAAGGATTAGGATTGTTAAGAGAGAAAATGTCATCTATATATCTCTATGTGGAGTTGAATGACTTGGCAACAGTCTT
This sequence comes from Anadara kagoshimensis, assembly GCA_021292105.1. Taxonomy (NCBI): domain Eukaryota; kingdom Metazoa; phylum Mollusca; class Bivalvia; order Arcoida; family Arcidae; genus Anadara; species Anadara kagoshimensis. The sequence continues at coordinate 51,466,550 of CM037871.1, read as the reverse complement.
CTCTACAAGGTTTTGAATGAATTATGCTTCATATGATTTAAGAAACAAATCAGCAAGCAATGAGGCACAATTTGTGTCTATTGGTACATCGAATGTTTAAGAGAAAATAATATAACCAAACACAACAATGTTCTTCTATATTATCAATATAGATTTAATTTCTATGCGTCCTTGAAAACTTTCAAATAAAGATAAACCCCAGTGAAATATGTTTGAATAGTGATGGCCTAATCTGCATATATTTTCTGTAATTCTGTACTCAAATAAAACTCTGTATACTTTTAATACTTTTCAATTTTTTGTTCAATATGTTGAATTTTTTTTTCTAAATGGGTAGTTGCTGTGAAACCAGCATGATTGCCATATACTATGGTTAGATGCTTGACTGTGACCAATCCAGTAACGGAAAACAACACCTGTCCGTTTGACCTTTAATTTAAATATTGACCATGGCCAATAGGAACACTTGTTAGTGTTTATTTTATTTATATTTTGGAAAATGATTAAAACAAATGTCTGCACGTATAAATTCTAGACAACATCAGCTTAATGTCCTATATAGTCTGGAAAAGGTCTGGGTCAGCATCGCCTTTATAGCCTATAGTCTGAGGACTACATTGACTTTTTAGCTGATAATCTCGGAGCAGCGCCGCCTGGGTCGTGATAGCACAAGTTTGTTGACATATAATCAAGGACAGCATCGTCACAATATCCCCCCAGATTCGATATACCATCGGCTGTTACATTTACAATGATATTTAACAAATATTACACAAAACTTTTAATATTGATTTGTGATTAATAAAATTTGCCTTTTGATTTACAGATGTTATCACTAGTTGTAGATTTTAATCACCATATTGTGTTTTCGTATATTTAGATACTATCATTAGCTATAGATTCCATCATACTGTCACCTTATTAGCTAATTTCACGTGTTTCATAACAGCATAAATAATCTAAATCATTATCAATATTAATTAACGCTCTGTGTGTCCTTGAATACTTCTATAACAATATAAACTTTATAGCACTAGACGAAAGTTTCGGAATACAATTTCTCATTAGTAGTCCTTGGACCAAAAATGTGAAATCATTTTTTTCAAGGGATGAAAAATATCCGAAGGGCCGAACTTTTTTCTATTATACTAGGATATTTAACCAAATTTTACTTAGGAAATATTTTGCATGAGGGAGTAAACCTGAATTTTTTTAGGATTTTAGTATCAAAATTAACAATGGTATGATTTTGACTTAAAACTGATAGAACTGTTTTCATTGGAAAAGAGGGTTGCATGCATGTCACACGACATTAGGTTTGCTAGTGTATTATGTTTGGTAGAATCTATTGATGATTTCAAGCTTCGGACAGCGTTTTAGCTTACAGCAGCACGTACCTACCCCCATGTATATATTCTGGCTTAATAGACTCTTGAAACACTGGGTTGATCGACTTTAAGCTCAGGGCAGTGTTGGAACAATCTTCAAATTGAAACAATAAACGCTAACTGGGACAACGTCTTTTAAAGCAGCTTGAATAAGGAGTGGAAAACCATCCACTCAAATTCCATTCAGAGTGTTTTAAAGAACTTGGCACATGCGACAGTAAAAATACAACAAAACAGTCTGAGGTTTACATAAGGTGTTGACTTTGGCGAGAAATTGTTTCATTGCCTTTAGGTTCGGGACAGCAATGTTTTGAAAGCATTTGGTTTGTGGTCAACATTAATTTTTAGCCGATAATATTAGGGCAGCAGCGCCTGGATAGTCTTTACGTTTGGGATAGCCACCAGATGAAAAGCTATGGCAGTGTGGTCTTGATCAGTGATTTTGTTGGTCTAGAATTAATACTATTAAAGGCAGTTTATTTAGGGGGAAAATGATTATAAGTTCCCATTTTGCAATTGGCAATCAAAGTTCCCAAAACCAGGAATCAGTTTACAGTTTACATAAATTGAATTTAGTTTTGTAATAAAAGTTAGTAGCCAACAAAAAAAAAAAAAAAAAAAAAAAAAAAAAACCACAAAAAAAATCAAACATACTAATCCATGTCCGAACCACATTTCAGAAACAAAAGTAAAAACTTTTGAACTGACAAGTTAGGTTAGCAAATGACCAAATTGTCACAATACATCGGTTTTGTAGCGAGAACAACCCATGTTTATGTAACCATGTTAAGATGTACATTGCTATTTATATCAGACCTTCAATTCATTTTAAACCAGTAAAATGTTCTAATTTAAAAGGTAAATGGTAGTGTTGAATTAATGTAAAAAATCACTTTTGTCAGTCTTCAGTCTCCGGCCTCCACCGTCTGTTACATTTTAAATATTTTTAACAATTTTTATATATATTGATTTTGTGATTAGTGAATTAATATGTATTGTGATAGCTAGGTACAGATTTCATCACCTGATCTCCTTTTCAGTTATGAAAAAAGTAACTTGAGTGGGCGCTGTAATCAAACTAAGATATCGTTCTTGATAAAAATTCGATAGATTTGGTATCTTCCATTTTCATAGCAAGTTACAACATAACTTTTCTCTGATAAACCATCAGAGACCTTTTTCTACAAGAATCAACCTTCAGACCTGTGGACTTTCTTCACCCAGAGTTTCATGCATGATTTTATGTTGGTGTTACGGTGTTGGTGGTGATGGTTGTGTGGTGATTACGATGATGATGATGATGATGGTGGTGGTGGTGACGACGATGACGACATCTGTGATAATGATACCAAACACATACACACAATATTTTGCCGACTAAGTATTCTATAGCATCATGAGCATGTAGCGACGGTACAGGTCCAATTGTTATAGCATGTTACATTGAGGCTTTCTCAATGAATGAAAAATGACCTCGTAAAAATGTCCTGTGTAGTAATTAATGCATATGTATTCGAAGGCGGGTCAGAAAAGTGTCAAGGTGCAAGAATCTACAATTCATATATGCTTAGCTAATTGCTTAGTTAATTGTCCATTAAAATTAAAGCTTTAATTGCCCACTAATTTCATTATCATGATTAAGATTTCCATATTGTTTACAATTAAATTCGTTAATAATTATTTTATTGTACTCTTTTTGACTTTCTGTACTATTATTTTGTTTCGTTGAAATTCATCTGCGTCACCTTACACCATCACCGTGAAGGTTCCTGTCATATACGATTATTTGAATTGTATCATTCAATGCATTCAAAAATAGTACTTTTACGGTGCAGATTATGCTGCTTAAGATAGATTATTTTCGCCGGATAATTTAATCTCCTCTCCACCAACCTACAGGACTCCAATTCACATTTACAGATCGCGGCGTCTTTCCACCAACCTACGAGGCTCCACTGCATACTTAAAGATCACGGTGCCTCTCCATCAACCAACGGAACTCCGCTGCACACTTAGATCACGGCGCCTCTCCACCAACCTACAGGACTCCACTGCACACTTAAAGATCACAGCGCCTCTCCACCAACCTACGGAACTCCACTGGACCGTTACAGATCACGGTGCCTCTACACCAACCTACAGGACTCCACTGCACACTTAAAGATCACAGCGTCTCTCCACTAACCTACGAAACTCCACTGCACAGTTACAGGTCACGGTGCCTCTCCACCAACCTACAGGACTCCACTGCATAATTACAGATCACGGTGCTTCTCCACCAACCTACAGGACTCCACTGCACACTTAAAGATCACAGCGCCTCTCCACTAACCTACAGAACTCCACTGCACAGCTACAGGTCACGGTGCCTCTCCACCAACCTACAGGACTCCACTGCACACTTAAAGATCACAGCGCCTCTCCACTAACCTACGGAACTCCACTGCACAGTTACAGGTCACGGTGCCTCTCCAGCAACCTACGGGACTCCACTGCATACTTACAGATCACGGCGACTCTCCACCAACCTGCAGGACTCCACTGCACAGTTACAGATCATAGAACCTCTCAGCAACCTACAGGACTCCACTGCACAGTTACAGATCATAGTGCCTCTCCAGCAACCTACAGTCCTCCACTGCATTTTTACAGATCACGGCGCCTCTTCACCAATCTACAGGACTCCACTGCACACTGACAGATCACGGCGCCTCTCCACCAACCTACAGGACTCCACTGCATTTTTACAGATCACGGCGCCTCTTCACCAATCTACAGGACTCCACTGCACACTGACAGATCACGACGCCTCTTCACCAACCTACAGGACTCCACTGCACAGTTACAGATCATAGTGCCTCTCCAGCAACCTACAGGACTCCACTGCACAGTTACAGATCATAGTGCCTCTCCACCAACCTACAGGACTCCACTGCACACTGACAGATCACGGCGCCTCTCCACCAACCTACAGGACTCCACTGCACACTGACAGATCACGGCGCCTCTCCACCAACCTACGGAACTTCACTGCACAGTTACAGATCATAGTGCCTCTCCAGCAACCTACAGGACTCCACTGCATTTTTACAGATCACGGCGACTTTCCACCAATCTACAGGACTCCACTGCACAGTTACAGATCATAGAACCTCTCCAGCAACCTACAGGACTCCACTGCACAGTTACAGATCATAGTGCCTCTCCAGCAACCTACAGGACTCCACTGCATTTTTACAGATCACGGCGACTCTCCACCAACATACGGAACTCCACTGCACAGTTACAGATCATATTGCCTCTCCACCAATCTACAGGACTCCACTGCACAGTTACAGATCATAGTGCCTCTCCAGCAACGTTCTCCACCAACCTACGGAACTCCACTGCACAGTTACAGATCATAGTGCCTCTCCACCAACCTACGGGACTCTATGCATATTTACAGATCACGGCGCCGCTCCACCTATCTACAGGACTCCACTGCACACTTACAGATAACGGCGCCTCTCCAGCAACCTACAGGACTCCACTGCACACTTACAGATCAAGGCGCCTCTCAACCAACCTACAGGACTCCAATTCACATTTACAGATCACGGCGCCTATCCACCAACCTACGGGGCTCCACTGCATACTTACAGATCACGGCGCCTCTCCACCAACCTACGGGGCTCCACTGCATACTTACAGATCAAGGCGCTTCTCCACCAACCTATGGAACTCCACTGCACAGTTACAGATCACGGCGCCTCTCCACCAACCTACGGGGCTCCACTGCATACTTACAGATCAAGGCGCTTCTCCACCAACCTACGGAACTCCACTGCACACTCAAAGATCACGGTGCCTCTCCACCAGCCTACAGGACTCCACTGCACAGTTACAGGTCACGGTGCCTCTCCACCAACCTACGGGACTCCACTGCATACTTACAGATCACGGCGCCTCTCCACCAATCTACGGAACTCCACTGCACACTTACAGATCACGGTGCCTCTCCACCAGCCTACATGACTCCACTGCACACTTAAAGATCACAGCGCCTCTCCAACAACCTACGGGGCACCACTGCACACTTACAGATCACGGTGCCTCTCCACCAGCCTACAGGACTCCACTGCACACTTAAAGATCACGGCGTGATGGATTATAAACGGTACAGGCAGAACATAAATGATAACCCCAGTCCTGGAAGGCATGCCACTGTTTAAACCCCAGAAATGGTTAATAGAGCTTTGTTTTCATTCATGCTAGCCGAATTTACCATTGGCTGCTGATTTCTGAGCAATCTGTATAAAAATGATTTTGCAAATCTGTAAAAATATTTTAAAAATGTAAACATTTTCACAAATTTTAGAAGATTGACCAGCCACTAATTATTTTAACATTGTGGAAACGTAGATAATAACCATGGTATTGTTATGACTGACAGGTGAGTTTCACAAAATATAAGGACAGTGAGACAGTGAGCATTTCACAGAGAAGAATACACTCCATTCTGACATCCTGTAATGAGAAGGTTTTGAGCCAGTTGTACCTCTGGCAATAAATCAAAAGCACACAAGATGCACTTTGTCGCGTGTTAATCTAAACCTTTTAGTGGTAAATCCTGCTAGCTCCCATAAGAGAGTTGTTACTATGTAGGCAAAGTGGGTCCATTATTTCATTCCAGAGCCCAAACAACTGTCTAAACAATTGAACCACCCTGGTTCACCTCCGTCAAAGAAGGCAGATAAAGACTGTTTTATCATCTGGAAAGGTTATGACCACGGTTAACTTGAATACTGGTGGTATTCTGATGGTACATGTAGATTATTTCCTAAAGGGACAAAAAATAAATGTCACATAATTTGTACTACTTATGAGGCTGTTACGGAAAAAATATTCAACTCAAGTGCTGTGAAAAACTCAGTAAAAGTGTCTTGGTCCACTAGGACAAATCTACCATGCATTGCCTTTACTGCATTTAACGATTGCGGCTTTAAATTGGAAATTGGGTGAGTGATGAACTTATTGCTTCAGCTTGCACATCAGTCTTTTGTCTATTTCCAACACCGAAAACTGTCATTTACATTACCCAGTTTTATAGTCAGATAATGATGTCATATATTCATTGGAGGACTTTCTGAATTTTCAAGAAAATGAATTCTTTAAAAGTTGCATTGAGGTCTTTAAACGTCACTGACAAAACTGCATAGACATCTATATTATGTTGAAAAATAATGCAATATTACCGCCAAAATTCAAACCATTACATATGAGGTTCACACCATGTTAAAAATATATGGGTTTTTTTTTAAGTAATGATTGTGATTCTACATATTAAAGCAATATCCTTCATAAAAGTTTGACGCATGACGACATGCATAGTAATTTGGTATTTTGACATTTACAACCACGGGTTCAACATATATTTTGCAAGAACATGCGGCAAACTCTATATAAAGTCTGTTCTGGAATAGGCTCTGTTTTGCATTTCAAGCACAAGTTTCGATTTTGACTGTCAATTCCACACCATGATCTGAATAAAGCAGTATTTCAGTATGGTTTTGGTTATGAACTTTATTTAATCATGTAGATTTTATCGGTGTACTATGCAAAAGACACAAATAATAATTATAATAATTATAGCCACCACTTTATTTTTAGAAATTGTTTTGAATTAGGTTTAAACATTTAAACTCAAGTATAGCCTATTCAGTTTTAATTTAGCAATCTCAAGTTATGCTAAAATCTTAAAAAGAACAAAGTGCCATATTTTGCTAAAACATGCAACTTCAATAACACTAAAAAATTATATGCCAATAAATTGAAAAAGTTGCCATTTTTGTTTTCCAAAAAATATACCTCTCTTACATGTTCTTAAAATTTACTCATTTATATGAATTTGGTTGTGTAAACCGGTCGTTATATATATACTCGTGCTTATTTTATATGCCCTATGAAAGAAAAATCCCAAACTGTTTAAGAAATTCCATATTCAACACAAACTCGTGTAACACCCATCATATATATTCCCATTAAAATGTCTCATAATTTCGCTCTTCTCACTCGGGTGGTTTTGGAATCTAGTCACGTTTTATTTAAACCAAGGCGGAATTTTTGAGTTAAAATGACATGAATAGTGAAGTTTTCGATCGGAATGTCTCGTTGTCTGTCTGTAATTTAATTCCTCGCAGTTTTTTGTGCTTTCAGTACGCATAATGTAATTATTTTCACTCTTTTTCCTTGTCGATAAAACTTATTTTTGCATCATTTGTTGCAATTTTAGGATTTTTTCGCCACTGATTGTTTTAAATGGTTTGATAAATGATAAGTTAATAGTTATGTTCATGCATGATCTATTTATAATAAAAGTATTAATTATTATTATGATTATTGTTATTATTATTATTATTATTATTATTATTAAAAATAAAAGAAAAAGTACAAAAAGTTTATGTGAACCCCTTTTTCAAATTAAAGTTAGAAAAAAGTGTAATTAAGTGAACATCTCATTTGTCATTATGATAAGAAGTCTGTTTATAACCCAGCTTCCTTGTTTATTCGTATTTGATCAAGAAAACAATAGTTTTTGTGTAATTACAATAATTATCCAGACACATAATGGAACAAAACATAAAAAATAATAAAGTTAACTAGAATCTTACTAAAAATTCTTTACAAGAAAACCGAGATATAAATATAGAAAAAGAGACAGATTGATCTTTAGATGTTAATCAAAAAGGAAAATTTAAAAATTCGAAAGTATTTATTATTGTGATCGTCGATAATTAGAAATTGACCAATCAGAGCTCAAGAGATTTGCATGACGTATATTATAATTGCCATGTGCATATATATATATATATATATATATAAAGTTATGTGCTAATTTTTCAATACTTAATTCTAAAAATATAAATTCAAAAATAGCATATATATTATAATTGTTATTTTCGAAATAAAACATTCGAAACAGTTGTGAAAACGGTAAATCTGAAACGGAATTAAATACGGAACAAATCAAATGTCATTATTATTCGGTGAATTTATTCTGCGTCATCAATAAGTAGTTAATTATAATATGTCAATCTTAAATTGAAAATTGCTTCCGTAATCGTAATTTGCTAATATTATAAACAAGTTATGGAAAGATTTCCTATTGTATTAGTCAATTAAAATCTAAGTTATGACTGAAAAAGTCCAGAATAACGGAATCAAGTCAATTTGAACACTTATGTGAAATATCTTTCTTTCAATTTTTTTTTTCATTTTAAATTTTAGATAAAATTTGATGCTTGTTTGGTACAAAAGACGAAATGAAGTCATACCCTGGTTATTATGTTTTTAACATCCTTACTTCGGTTAACTAGTTCATCCGACATCCAAAATGTAATTATATCAAAAACGCATGAAACGCTAATTTAATACATAATTTAACAGTTAAAGGTCAATAAAAAACAAAAATACTGATTCCTTTTCCAAACCACAATCCTGAAGTTGAGTAAAAGCTCTGAACCTGACAAATTAGGTCGGGGAAGTGAGACCGGGTGTTCCGAGCTGGTTACACCAACCACGTGTGTAATCAAAATTGAGTGAAAGGAACATGGAACTATGGAAAAAATCCTCTGTGACCTTACAAATGGTACAAATAAAAAACAATGACATTATATGTATATGTTTCTTAAATTAAATTGTAAAAAGTGATTTATCTTCTAATTTAAAACTACATGTTATGTACTTTGAATATAATTTTACAATCAAAAGGAAATATCAAGATCAAATGATCAAAGATATTTTGTAAAGGATTAAATTTTTATATGGTTATCAATTAAAATTCCACTTTATATTATCTCAGTTGAAGTTTCAGGTAAAAAAAAACAAGCATGGCACCACTGAAGCGACTCCTAATGAAGTCCAACGTCTAATAAAATCTGGACTTCATTATAGTCAGTCGTTGACAATTTCGATGCCTAATGAAGTCCAAAGATTGAGGCGTCAGACGAGAAGTCAAATACAGCCATTCAATTTTGAGAATAGATTTATTGTGTAATACCAAAATGTCTGGAACCTCAATCTTTGGACTACATTTGGCGTCGAAATTGTCGACGACTGACACCGTACATTCTGAGTGAAAAAGTGGTGAATTGGAGTTATGGTGTTTACGCCCAGTCCAACGCTCCATTGACGATGGAGGAAACCCGAATGCGCGGGGAAAACCACAAATCGTCGACATGCAAACTGACAATAATTCTCACAGTAGGAACTATCCCATGGGCCAGGCGGGATTCGAATCTTGGCGGTGAAAAACGCTGTGACATGTACACCAGCAATTTAGACCCTCGGCCACCGTGGGCCCGTATACAACTATTTATTTATTTATTTATTTATTTATTTATTTATATTATTTATTTTTTTTTTTTTTATTATTCGTTTGAACTGACAATATTTCTGACACTAGAACCTGTCCCATCGGTCAAGTGGAATTTGAATCTGGGTGTTGAAAGGCGATGAAACACATACACCAGCGCTTAAGACCCTCGGTGACCGTGGCCCCTATGAGTGATATGAGTGAAGGTAAAACAAGTATTTATTTATTTATTTATTATTATTTATTTTATTTATTGAAAATAAACATTATTTTCAAAATGTCTGTGGTGCGTTAACTTTTATTTTTAAGCTTATAATAATTATACTTGTATAACTGGAATTTTGTTAATTATAAACACAAATATTCATTGTATGCAAGAGGATTTCATTTTTTCTTACGTTTACAGGCGTAATAATTTTAACTTTGACATTTATTTTTGGAGTGTCAAAACTCACGAACTTGCATCTAAACAGTCATATAGCTACGTGTAAACACATGGATGTTGCTTTCAAGGAAATTACACTTCACGTTTTATCAAAAAGGTTTAAAAAAAATGAAAATAAAATATAAAAACATAGACTTTACAGACATATAGAATTTAAATGAATTGAACAATTCATGAAAATTCCGGTGCGTACTACAAACCGGAAATGATGTCAAAATACCGCTACACTATTACTTTGTTTGTAGAATTGTTAGAAACCGTGTGAGAATTATCAAATGCAAGCAAATTTTAAACTACCAATGAATGTTCAAACCTTAAGCCAAAAAAATGAAGTAAAAACTTTGAAAACTGGCATATTCAGACAATCACGTGATAGGGTGCTCCGGAAGTACCTCCTGTCTAGCTAGCTTCACCCGCCATGCTTAAAATTATAATTTGAACAGTGACATTTAAAACATGATCTGTGAACAATTACAACTTTCTGTAATTGAAATATAATTTAGTAAATAAAACTCATTTCTTATAAATCTTTATTTCTTGACAGAATAGTTTTGGCGCTAAAACACTATACTAATAAGACACTGAATATATGGCAAAATATCATTATTCATAGTACATAAAGTTCCTTATTGTGTTTATTGACCTATGACCCTTTCATTGTTATTTCAATTAGCGAGTTTAATTTTGTTCCATCCTGTTGCGTCACTGTATGACTCTTGGAATGCGTGAATACCAGTCTTGTCCAATGGACCACAACTCTTCATAAATATAAATTCCATAAAAACAATCAAATGAAAGGTATGGATCCAATAAAAACTGACATAAAAGCCGTTATGAATATTTAATTTCTAATAACTTCCTTTTGTTAGTACTAAAATAAATTTTATTTTTCATTTACATTTTTGCTTTGGATTTTAATAGAATGATTAGTATGCTGTATGAATTACAGTGCCACTAAGAAGTATTGTTTTAACAAGTTACGGCCCTCAGGCAATGTAAATGACATTATCTACCTTTGACACCTGTCATTCTATCAAGAGGCATGTATTTAATCGCCGAAAACTCATAACGTTATACATAACACTCAGTTCGCACAAGAAGAGTGGAAGCTCTTCGTAAACGTTTCTGTGATCCAGATCCGGAACAATACTAAATTCTAAATCAGAAATGAACACTTTGAATTTCCGATAGACTAATCGTTTTCGAATATTTAGAGTGTTCCGGTTGGGATACACAAAGACTTTATACAATTAATTACAGTTATTATTTTCAATTATTTATTCGGAGGGATCAAGTGCTAACAAAATGGAACTTAATACTAAGATCTTATTTGGATTTATATTTTGCCAGATTTTAGTGAATTGTGTGTTGAGTTATAATCCTTATCAATGTGTGAAATGTATGGGAAACAATAAGTGCCAACCACCAGACTGTTTTTGTTGTAGAGACACGATGCCGTTACAGGTAAAACAGGTACCTCAAATGGTTTTCTTCACTTTTGATGACGCCATTGCTCCACAAGTTGCAAATTTTTATCGCAAATTATTTGATAATAAACGGAAGAATCCAAATGGTTGTCCTGTGAAGATGACTTTGTTTATTTCTCATGCAAACACAGTGTACAGAATAGTGCGGGAATTTTACAACAAGGGAATGGAAATCGGAGCACACAGTGTGTCTCACAAAAACATGAACAAGAGGACTTTCAAAATCGAAGCAAAAAGACAAAAGGAAAATTTGGCGCGAAAAGCTGGTATTCCTAGTTCAGCAATCAAAGGCTGGAGGAGTCCATTCTTAAAACCGTTAGGAGATGTTCAACCAAACACACTCAAAGAATTAGGCTACGACTATGATGCTACTCTTACAATCGGAAAGACGGATTTACAATCTAACGCTCCTATACCATTTACTCTAGATTATGGCTGGCCCTATAGATGTAAAATTAAGCCTTGTCCAAGAACATCACACAAAGGATTCTGGGAAGTTCCAGTTGTAACACTGATGGATTATAAAGAGGATTACGAATGTGTTTATGTTGACGGATGTACGTTCCCGCCACCAAATGAAGATGCTGCGTTCAGATTTTTGTGGAAAAATTTGAAAGTTATTACAACAACAATCGTGCTCCGTTTGGTATAAACATGCACGCCTCTTGGTTTTACTATCCCGATCGGTTGAGAGCTATGGACAGATTTATCAAGGAACTCGGTAAGTTGAACGACGTCTACCTTGTATCTGTAAGTCAAGTTATTTCGTGGCTCCGTCAACCTACACCATTATCTGAAATAGACTCATTTGAACCTTGGGGCTGTGGTTTAAAACCGGCAAAGAAAAATTTAACTGTAGCCAAAGTTAAACCTAATCACCAAACAGTACAGACATTGATAAAACAAGAACCTAAGCCAATTCAGCAACTTCAGCAATGGCGGAAATTGATCCCAGGGATGAGTATTAATAATAGACGACAAGAAACCGTTCAAACACCACAACCAACAAAACTCACTCAACCAACTTGGCAATCTCAGACTCAACAAAGTACGATACGCCAGGTGACTCCAACACGACGTGTGTCAACAACAAACACTAAACCGACAATGGCGGTCGCTGTAAGAAAGCCTGTTATTAAAAAACAAACCTTCATCAGACCAGCTTTCTTCAGTCATAAGCAGTTTGGAAATAGTCAAAGAATGAACCAAGTATTCCAACAAAATCCACTATCATGGATTGATTTATTGCATCAACAGACACGACGACATCAACTTGCCTCTAAAACAAGAACGAGTCAGAATACTGCGAACTCTGGTACAGCAAGAAAGTTGGTTCTGGAAAGAAGCTTCTTTACTGCGACATCATCACCATCAACATCGATACCTCAAAGCCAGCAAAAAGAACGAATAGAAATTTTAGAACAACAACGCATTGCAACAATCAACAAAGTAGCTCTACAAGAATTAGCGACTCAAGACAGAAATATAGAACAAGATATTCTAATGAAACAGAAACAAATAGCTCAACTGGAAGAACAGACACGTATTGAAAAACAAAAACAAGCTGCAGAATTGCTTCGAATTCAGGAGTTGAAGCGTGTGCAGGAAGAAAAGAAAAAGGCCGAGGAGAAACGACTTATGGAAGAAAAACGCCTTGCTGAATTAAAGAAACAACAGGAGGAACTAAAGAGACTTGAAGAACTACAACGTATAGAGGAACAAAGACAACTTGAAGCTAAACGTCTCGCTGAATTGAAACGTATTGAAGCACAAAAACTAGCAGAAGAACAACAAAGGTTAGCAGAATTGAAACGTATTGAGGAAGCTAAAAAAGCTGCTGAACAAAAACGTCTGGAAGAAGAAAAACGGCTGGCAGCATTGCAGAAAGCCGAAGAAGAAAAACGCATTGCCGAAGAAAAGCGCATAGCGGAATTAAAACGAATTGAACAAGAACAAAAGGCTGCTGAAGCTAAGCGTTTAGCAGAACAAAAACGTATAGCAGAGGAAAAACGGCTGGCTGAAATTAAACGTATTGCAGAACAAAAACGACTTGAAGAAGAAAAGCGTATAGCAGAACTAAAACAAATCGAAGAACAAAAACGCATGGAGGAACAAAAAAGAATTGCTGAATTGAATCGTATTGAAGAAGCAAGAAAAGCCGCTGAACAAAAGCGCATTGAGGAAGAAAAACGTATTGCAGCTTTAGAAGAGCTTAAGAAACAAAAACTATTAGAAGAGCAGCGTGCAACAGAGCAAAGGCGCCTTGAGGAACAGAAACTACTAGAGCAAAAACGAATTGCAGAGCAAAACCTTCTACTAGAACAACAAAAAATTGCTGAATTGCAAAAGCAAGAAAAACTAGCAGAACAAAACACTGCACAAAAACAGGAACTAATTGACCAATTAAAAGTATTAGAAAACACACAACGAATGGAACAGCAGAGCATTCAAGAGCAATATATGGTAGAAAACATGCATCAAGAATCCATTGTTGTACAGGATGGTGCTCAAAGGGATGTAAAACAAATAGGAGGAGAAGGCGTGGTGGTATCAACAACACAAGAAACGCCAACTACTACTTTGGAACCGACGACAAATGCTGAAATAAAGACAAACATTCAGACACCAAAAGCAACAGTCCACTCTGTACTTCTGCAAGAACCTTGGCTATCATGGTTTCTAAAACCTCAAGCTAAAATTACAACAAATGTTATAACCGCGATAACAAAAATAACAACAAACAAACCATCAACGCCAGCAACAACATCAACAAAAACCATCGAGGTACCAACAAGTACTCCTCTTACTACCACTCAGTCCAAAAACACTGATAGTATTTCTAAAATAAACACAATGTTACCACCAACAACAATATACAATGTTGACACAGTTGAAAGTACACTCGAGTCGAGTGCATATACAGTTCAAATGAACACAAACACAATCCAGCCAGCTTCAAACACAGTACAACCGAAGACAGAGACAACTAAGGCGCCAACAACGCAATCTTCAAGCGCTTCGACCAAAACAACTTCACAAACAACTTCACGACCGGTAACTTCAAATGTAACGAATACAGATACGGTCTGTTCACAAGAATTGAATTGTTTTGCACCAAATTGTGTTTGCAAATCCGAATCGGTGCCAGGAGGATTAAATCCCGCCAAAATTCCTCAAATTGTGTATATAACCATCGATGGAGATATGAATTTCCTCACATATTCAAGACTACGGACATTGTTTTCGCCATACAGGAAGAATCCAAATGGTTGTTCTATCAGAGGAACATATTTTACGTCTGACAAAGGACTTAGTTTCGGTTTGCCACACCTTGCTAGAAATGGAAATATTGAAATAGCACTGAATGGGATGCGAACAACAGGCTACAACGATGTGAAAACAATGGTTAATGATATGGTAGATCAAACGGATAAACTTGAAAAACGACTCGGTTTAAGCAAATCTGATCTCAGAGGATGGAGAAGTCCTGGATTGAGAAATCTAGGGGACAAACAATTCGATGTTTTGAAAAACATGTCTTTTTATGATTCGTCCTTAATTGCGAGCAGACATGAAGGAACATCAAAGAAACTATGGCCATTTACGTTAGATTACGGCTGGAATGAACCTTGTAAGACATCTTTCTGTCCAGAACAGTCCCACCCTGGAGTTTGGGAAGTTCCAATAATCCCTTTGTCGGAGCACGGAAGCGACAGGGCATGCATTTACGCTGATAGCTGCTACAATCAACCATCAACTCTGTTGAGCACGTACAATTATTTATGGGACAATTTTCAAACATATTACAGCACAAATAAAGCACCATTTGGAATCCATTTAACACAGAAGTGGTTCCATGGTACTATAGCCACAATATGTCCGGTTTGTTGAAGTTTTTAGAAAAAGTGGGAAGTATGGAAGACGTATATGTAGCGTCCGTCTCACAAGTTATAGACTGGATAAAAAATCCTACAACTCTATCTGACATTAAGAATTTTGTCCCATGGAAGTGCTGATTTAAACAGAGGTAAATAATGGTTATTTATTTTAGTGTGTGAAAATTGCTTGTGTGATTCGTATGAAAAATTTATTTTTGAAACTGTTTTTAAATGGTTATAATTTTAAATAACAATATTATGATTTATTTATTTATTTTTGTCAATTTGTATAATTTTAAACACTGTCTCTTCAATATCCTTGTTTTACTTCGATGAGAATTTTTTCATTTATAGTTTAACAGGTGGTAAACTCTGATGATCTACATATTTCACAATAAGTTTCTAAATGACAGTTTCTTTGTTTTGACAATTTTTGTCTTTAAGTTTTTGACTGTCATAGCACGTTTCACTAATTCACTGAATTTGCTTGTTTCACAATAGTTTCTAAAAACTAAGATTTCTCTTACCTTAAGGAAGTAAAATTAAACAGACTACTAGTATTTTGGAACTACAAATTCGCATTTTTTTACTTAATAAAATATAACTATTTTGTTCTTGAAGCTTCAAAATGACACCTAAAATTTCCGCAGTCATCATAACTCTTAATATCTTAAAAATGAACAAAATTATTAAAATTTCAAATGTGCCAAATTTAACTCAATGAAAGTTTTAGTTTAGTTTTAGAAATGGGCCCTCACTACCTTGTAAATATAAGCTTATTGTTGTTTGTAAAAATTTTAAATCGTTTGGTGCATATCTTAATATTGAAGCTTTGCACTTTGTTTCGTGATGTAACATTAGAACAAGATGAATGTAGTCTTGCCAATAAAATACAATGTAATTCATTTCAGTAACAGACCAATAAATTAACCACTTTTTACATTAAAACTTTATAGCGTAATTTTTTTTTCACTTTTTTTCATTTTAACTTGTTATTTCGCACTTATTGATTTAAAACGATGTTAAGTAATTGATTATAACAATTTTCACGTTGATTTAATTAATTAACAGGTAAGATAAACGAGTACACTAAGTCATATATTACAAAGATAAATGACTTTAACAATTCAAGGGTTAATGAGTGTTTTTCTTTTTGCAGAAATATTTCACATTATTGCAATCGTGCACGTACAATGTAGAGTTAAGGTCAAACATTTATTTGAAAATTAAATTCTCCATTTAAAACACCATTTGCGATACGTTGAGATGGAAAGGTTCTGATACTTTAGCCAAAACACACATAAACATTTCTATACAGACGTTTTAACAATTAATCAACACGCAATTAATTACAAAGGGTATATGTACTCTGTCCTAGGCCTGTCTAAGGTTTAACACTTAGCAAACGAATTAGTGTCGAGGCTGCTTATCTGGCCATGGGTCCTTGCTAGCTATATTTCGGCAGCCACTATCAGTTTCTGCCTCTAGACAGCTTTTTCTGCCACTAGCTATCCATGTCAAAAACTCAACAACCAAACTTCGACTCCGTTTTCGATTACTCAGTGTTAAACTTTTAACAAGTTGTATTGTATTTTGTGTTTTGATCTCTGCCATTCAACAGCTGAGTTTCACCTCCTTCTTGTCTTCTCAATGTTGAACTTTCGACATGTCTATATTGTACCTGTTTTAAATGTATACATATTTTTTGTTTTGAAAATTCTTTCATTTTAATATATTTTAATATTATTGTATAAATTTATCATTTTAACAGTTATGGCAAAAGTGTGCTTAAATACTTTAATTATATTTGATTATTGTTTTATAACACATATAAATCACCTTTATAATAATAGATCGTAACATTTTTTGAAAATTATTTTAAAATGATAATTGTTTTTTTTCCTTTAAGTAAAACAAAACCTCATCATTAATTTAGTGACACGTGGTTTTATGAGTTTTATAATCATGATATGAATACAATGGTATGTTGTTTTAATAGGTCCTCGCCTTTTTATACTATATTTATGGTCATGCTAATGTCACTTTGTAATAAAACAGAGGTAATGATGTCACGATTGATTATATACACGTTTATATTATTATTGGAGTGTGTGCGTATGTCTGTATGTGTGTGTGAGATATTTTTTAACAAAACATTTTAGCATTGAATGATAAAAGTCTACAATTTTTTTTCTAATGTTCAATATCTCGATACATCAATCTGGTTGTTTGAATGTACATTGTTTAATTGTTTTGTAATTGTATTACTCTAAGAAAGGTACTTAAATGTACATAATCATTTTCTCCCTCAAAAGTCTCCTTGGGGTAGCGCAACTATGGAAAATAATCATTCCATAGTTGTCCAATCGCCGCATGTAACTACTTGGAACAATTGGCCACTTACATTGACAAAATATACATAACCGTTCACGGACATGTATAGCCAGAAATTCAATTCTAACAAAAACCAAGACAATACATTTAGGATTTATTGCACCACAATACAACATGGCATCTGTACATGTACTGTTGGCTTTGTAAGCTATCTTCTTTCTGGTTTTTTTTTTTTTAATTTCATCAAACAAAGTCAATGCACTTTATAAAATAAAACAAGATTTTCAAGTTATGTCCTTTGAAGGCCACCATAGTTAATTTATTTATTACAGTTTTGTATCAATTTTTGAATTCTACGATGAGATATCGTTAAGAATTTGTTTTGTTCATTCTTAAGACAAATGCCGACATTTTATATCCAACATACGCATGGACTTCATTTTGGTTTTCATTATTTAACGAATATTTTGCCTGTACGTTATGAATTGCGGACAACTTGCCTTTTAAACGTTATTATGCAATTCATAATTAAAAGTGTCATGTTTGATAGCATTTGTCTCAAATTGACATTTGTAATACCATGCCTTACAGTTCAGGGCTCCATATCTTTTTGTTTTCGCCTTCGCCTTTAAATGCTTTTTCAAAATTTTATCATTTTTCCCGCCAAGCAAAAACCGCGATTTTTTTTTCCTTTATGTTTGTCCTGTATCAGGATTGCAAATGATGGCTGCACATATATTGTTTGCTTATTTTGTCAGTCCATCAACAACCCATCATATAATTTGAATAGACGAAACGTACAAGTTTTAGATAATTTTCTTATTTTGAAGCAGGCGTAAAAATAGTACAAAATGTTGCAGTTGCTAAATATTGGATAGTCGATTAGTTTTCTTGTTCTGGCCAATCTGGTGTTTTTATAACTTTTCTTTCAAAATCTTAAAATAGAAGGATCTGCATTCAATAGACAAGAAAATAATACAGTTGATTATATAATTAGTTGTTCAAAAGCTCACGATTTCATCTGTGATTGTATTGGAATTGTGCATCTGGTCACTAACTGTGTAACCTTCAATTTGTACAAGTACTGGAATCTATTTTTTTTTTTTTTTTTTTTTTTTTTTTTTTTTTGAACAATTGTTTTTTTAATGATTTCATTTGATATTGATATTAATTAAATAGCAAAGAGAAACCACCAATCACGAAAATTGATACCAGATTATTTTTATTTTTATTTGATTTTTTTTTAGATTTAGTTGATGCAACATGATTTTTGATTAATTGGTGCTCTGTATAAAGGTTTATCATATTGTTAACATTGCTTTTATTTTTATTATGAAATGTTATATATCTATTAAAACTATGAAGTGAATAAAACACATTACAATAATTATGTTTTAAGTTACTTTGATTTGGGATTTAAATTTTGACATGGATTGGTATGTTAGTCTTTAAATCCATCTTCAACGAATGATTATACACTTACACTGCTGTTATGTAATGTGACAGACTACAACGCAGTACATACTTGTCGAAAGTTTAACACTGAGAAATTAAACGAAAGCGAGTCAAAGTTCGGTTTCTAAGTGACCAAGATATCGATAAATAGTGAACTAACAAAAAGCTGTAGTGATACAGTCTTACCTGCTTTAAACATGTTAAAGGTCACTTCTATATAAGGGCCAATAGAATTGTATCCTAGTTGTTCTTTATTCATATTATTTGAACCTGTATATAAAGACCACCTTCCCAGAAAGACTACTCTTACTGGTTCCCTTGGGTGATCTTTATAGGCAGGTTTGATTGTAATAGTGATAATAGCTGAAGATAAACTGTAAATACATATCTAATGAGGGGCCTAGAAAATGCTACCAATCCGTTAGCCGTTAGCTTAGTGTTAAAGTTGAGAGAGGAATGTACTGTAGCTTAGTTTGCGTATCCAAATGATAAAGGGGACATTCCAAACAAATGAAATACAATAAAATGAAAATGAATAATACAAACTTGGCAATAGCTGGAACAAAAAGAACCAAAAACCCTCAAGAAAACAAAATAATAAAACAAGCATGCAGGATATCAGGGTCCAGTTGTTCTGTGTCCGTTAGTGAAAATTTGTATGTATAAGTTAGTGGTTTGAGAATTTGAAATCCATATGTAATTATTATCATCATATAGTTTGCACATGCGTGTTTCTAATTACAAGAAAGCACTGTTTTATAACTATTCTTTGGGTATATGTCATATTATAGATTTTTTTATATTTTATTCAGAAAATTAAAAAAATATATATAATATGACATATTCACTAACAATAAACAGTTAAGCTCACATAGCTTGGGAGAACCGACCCATGTAAATAGAATAAAATGCCAGGGTGTATTGCACATTGTTGACATTTTCACTATTGTAAGATTGTGAACACACTATTTCTTGCAAAGTTTCCCAAAATATTTCACATATATCCCATTGTCCGCTTACACTCAAAACGATAACGTACAGGTTTGTTTTGACTTTTCCAAGACTGAACACGATATCACGTGCACCATGCCATATAATATCCTATTGTCCACTATATATTTCCTCCTCACATGTGCTTTTACATGCATATTAACACCATGTAGAAATGTCTATTGCCCATATGATGACAGCTGTATTGATTTAAGAGACAGTAAATGTCAATCATTATTGTCTATCCTGACCAATTACCATTCATAGATCATACACTTTGTATAGGAAATTTATAATAATATGGATTTCAAGGCAAAGAACTTTGTCGAAACTTGTTATATGTGATTGGTATTTCGATGTTATCAATAGTCGTTTTCTTAATACAACAACAGCACCAAAAAGACAACACAAAGAAACTTGACCTTATCCTCTTAAAGCAGGTCCCATTTTCACAATGAATCATTAAGGTTAACTAAGATTTTCATTTCCATCTAGCATTGCGATATGGGGCCTCGGTGACCAAGTGGGCTAATGCGCACACTTACGGATCTCACTGCAGAGGTTCGAATCACACTCGGGTATGAGTCACATAGTGCAAGATAGTTTGTCAATTTGCTTGTCAATGGTCTGGTTGTTTCCTTTGGATTCCTCTACCACCAACCATTGACCGCATGGTTATAAGAATCCTGACTTGGGAATAGAATTATTTCACACTTAAGTAGAACACTGATGAGAATGTAAAGGACAAACATGTCATATACAGGAATTTCTGTTTTGTATTCAGGATGTTTAAAACATTGTAATTCTCACACTGATGTCGCAATTTGAGTGAAGTACTCATGATATATTTTAACTTTTACAACAAACCCAATATTAGTACGTCAAAATTGTAGTTTTCACAGACTTTCTGTTTTTTATTATTTAAATGTGAACGTCAAAAATATTGTAATGTTCATGGTATTTCGTGGCCTTGTTGTTGTTTTTCTATTCTGATGGCGAACTTTGAGTCAAATACTGATGTTATATTCTAACTTTTACAACCAGCGCAAATACATCAAGACAAGCTGGTAATAATTCATGGTAGACATCTGATGTCATGCATCAACATAGAAGATGCATGTAGTAGACACTTAAACCGGTAACAGGTCATGAACCTTTTTTGTGAGTTACTTAATTAATTCGTTTTAATGCCTTAATTGTTTTTGTTATTTACAAACAGTCACAGTACAGACCTGTCGAACGTTTAACACGAAGCTAACTAATCGACAGCTTATGTCGGCGCTAATGTTTTCGACAGCAGCTATATATATAAATGTATCTCTCGGCGCCTTTTTAGATCACTAACTTTCCATATTTTGTCCATTAGGCAGCCGCATTTAGACTCCGTTTCGTTATCTACATGTTAAACTTTCGACAAGCCTGTACTGTACACAGCCAATGACAGCTCTGGTGGTTTACGCTAGTCTACACTGTGCACAGCCAATGACAGCTCTGGTTGTTTACGCTAGTCTGCACTGTGCACAGCCAATGGCAGCTCTGGTTGTTTACGCTAGTCTACACTGTACACAGCTAATGACAGCTCTGGTGGTTTACGCTAGTCTACACTGTACACAGCCAATGCCAGCTAGCTCTGGTGGTTTACGCTAGTCTACACCAATTTACACCCATGACTGTCATTTTCTTCGAATGCATTCGCTACTTGCATTCCAATTTTGCAACTCAATTGGTCGCATATGCAGACAATTTCATAAAAGCTCTTCATGAATTGTCCAAATTTAACACCTTTCATTTTCTTGTAATGTGTATTTTATGGAAATTTCGTTTTTATTGTGGCACATTTTAGACTTGCTGTCCATATTTGCTTCAAACTTTAAATGTCATAATTACACGCATTTAACCTTTAAAATGAAAGTAAAATCTAATTTGCATAATTTATGCCTCGTTTCCACAGAAAACCTGTTGCATTCTTATTTCTACACGCGCCTCAAGGTGCATGGTACTGGTGGCATTGGATACCGGTTAAGCCTTACAAACACAACCAATATTTACATTGATAAAACAACAATTGAATTCTTACTACAATGTTTAGATATTGCAGCACTAGACGACTGGTTCGGAATAAAAATCCTCAGAAGTGATCGAATCATAATTGTGGGAAAAAAATCAAAATATATTTAAGAAATGACATTCTGATCATGGTTTTTCAAGGGGTAACGCAAGATAGTGTGACGCGTGCCAAATTCGATGACGGGCACTATCTTGCATTACCCCATTGAAATACCATGAGCAGTAATGTCATTTCTTATATTTAGAAGTCTTTCTTTAAATAAATATTTTGTACACATATTGTTTCAACCCTTGGTGTTATTTCTTTTCAGCCATGCGAGATTGGCGTATCTCACATGACCACGTGACCTTCTGTGTGGAACATGACGTAATATTGTGGGAAAATTGATACACATCAAGGGACATGACCCCAATTGTCTTTCATGGGAATTGCAATACAATTGCTTCTGCATGTTTCATCGAAGAGAGATACAGTGATTGTTAATATAGAAAAATAGAAAGAATAAAATTTTATTTTACCAAATACTTGAACGAATAAGTGTAGCTTAGTTTTTTTAGGAATTTTAAAACTTAAGAATATTACAATGATTATCTGACAATATACATTGTATGAATAAGTTCAAAACCAGTTACATTAAATGATTACCGATACTGTAGTAAGAAATCACAAACATCCCACATACAGTCCAGTCCAGTCTAAGGTGTCACACTAAGCTTACGAATCGGTGCCGACTCGGCAGCTCATCTCGGTCCTTGTGACTTACATTTGTCTACCTTGGCGTTTTATTGTAGCTGCTTTCTATTCCCCAGTGGCTCTTTGGACCTTAGCTATTATCTCAACAACTCGACAACCGACCGTCGACTACACTTCGTAAGCTCAATGATACATCGACAAGTGAATGTTGTATACAACAGTACTAGATATTCACACTACACATTTGCGAGGTATTGTACTATTTTTCATACAGAAAAGAAAATAATGAAGTGGCTAATTAAATGGTTTGGGGTTGGCAGTTGACAATAAAGGCTGTTTTACATTATGTTGTACAAATGTTCTGGAGACTGGTTAAAATAACCTTGCGCTCGTTCCTGAATCCATTTTACAGTTTGTTCTACATTGCATATTTGCATTTACTTATTGATAAATATTGTGTAAACTAAACTAGAAAAGAAAAACATGTTTTGATAAAAAACAAACATACTAATCCATGTCCGAATCACAATTCAGAAGTAAAAACTTTGGAACAGACAAGTTAGGCTAGACAAATGAGCTATTTCAAAGTAAAAAAGAACCTCCCTCCAACTCTTATAATTATGTCGCTTAAGGTATTGAGGAAATGATTATAAAAACAACTTTGTACACACGTATCATATCGCTACTAGTACCTACTTGTATAAAACATAAAAATCCACAAACCGACCGACACGCAGAACAAGGAATTAATGGATAAATTAGCCTTCGGACACTGTTAATTTATACGAAAATAAACACGTCTTTGTTTGGAAGTAATTATTAATACTAGAAGATAAAACGTTACACAATATACCTAGAACACAAAACCACTCAGTATTATTTACACCAAATATTATTATAAAATTTATTATATAATATTTAAAATATAAAACTGAAAAACTTATAATACATGTATCCGGTTATAAACACGAACAATAAAACAATTGAAGATATTGAAAGAGATATTGTCAGAACCTCACAATTGCTTGGATTCATTAAAAACTACACTAAAAGGAGTGCAATGATTTGACGTATTGTTAAACGAATTATTTTTTTGTCTTATTTTGTCTATAGTGGTTGGTGGATGATTTAAAGAAAATAACAACTGCAGCAGAAAAGTTTGCCCTGTCAATGCAACTAAACAGAGGGAGAGAGGAAGGTCCAGAGAGATGGAAACATACCTAACTCAGATACAGACTTAAAGATCGCTTGACAACACAAATTTAAAACTGCTTGTTCTAGCATTTTGTGACAGTAACTATAAAATTAGGTTGAGAGCAATGACCTTCATAACTTTTTAAATTGCACCATTATTCCTCTGTACTTGGTTAAATTTGACAGAAACAAATATTTAAGACGTTTATACTTCTGAGACAACGTCGAGCTTCCCAGCTCTGTATTAATGAAATGTTATTACACTTAAAAACTATAGTGTTCTAAGACATATATTTTGCAATTGGTTTCGAGGATCTTATGTTTCGGGACCAAAAAGCAGTTAATCCTATGAAAACTCTCTTAAACTGTTAATATCATGAGATACACAATATCACTTTATTTTAAAAGCACGTAATATATTTGAAGAACATGAGTATAAAATTCTTGTAACATAATAATTAGACGGATAAGTGGTGGTAAACGTACAGCTAAAGACCAGTCGAAAGTTTAACAATAACCTAACGAACGAATCAGTGCTGAATCGGAAATACATCTCGGCCCCCTCATTAGCTATACTATGGCTGATTTTCAGCAGCTGTTATATATATGCATCTATCTTTGTTTTCGCCTACTAGCTATCCATTTCTCGACCAATCAGCATCAGAGCTTTGACTCCATGTCGTTAACCCCAGTGTTAACCTTTTAACAGGTCTGTACTGTTCATATATGACCATTAGAAAGGTTTATGGAGAAAAATCTGTAAACTTTGTCGTGGGACTTGTTGTCATTCATGATGACTAAATAGTAATGGCTCGAGGGAGATTTTTAGCGTATGACTACACGTGTAAGTGACAAAATATTAATAGAACACAAAAAGGTTATTTAATAATTAATTAGTTTGGACTAATGTAAGACACATATTTGACGCGGACCAAAAACGTGTCAAAATTCCGTGAAATCGAATTGTTTATTCAGCAAAAGTTGATTATTTCTTATGGTCAGTTTTAAAATTCGCAAGCATTCTTGATTAAAATCAGTATAATTGTACCCCCATAAATGGAATTTAGAGGATGAATAGGGAGCACCATGTCCACCTGCCCGTCAAGTTTACAACGTCTTGTCTGCTCCATAACTTCCATATCTATGAATTGATTTCGATTAAACTTGGAATAAATATACATGAGACGATGCGTAGCATTTTGCTTTCAAATATGTAGGTCAAATGTAAAGGTACACATCAACATTTTATAAACGCTGATATAGATATGGGATGTACATTGATTTTGTAAAATCATTTTTTGTAGCAATATCTTTTTTGTTTTTTTTTGATAATGTTTGTCATATTAGTTGTAGAACTTTTAAAAAACACAATATCCAAAAACTACTTGTTTTAATTACAAAACATTCCTATAATCCTTTGTTCCTTTCATTCCCAAAACGTCGGATATAGCTATAGATTGACAGGAGGCACATGCCCTCCCGCAGTAGCTCCAAGAGTCATGAATACTTATAATTTTAACTTTAAGTACCAGTTTTCAATGTTTTGAATTTGCATTTTGGATTGTACTTTGGGTATTGACCGGCGTGTTTGTGTTTAATTAAAAAAATCAGGGGATGAAAATACTAGACAGTTAAGGAATGATTGTAATTTTTTTCTATCTATGGGGTCATAGACAAAATTATTTGGTGCACGCGGCATAAAACCGCGAAGCGGTTTATGCATACGCGTGCACCAAATAATTTTGTCTATGACCCCATAGATAGAAAAAAAATTACAATCATTCCTTATAATTAAATTCAAAAATAAGTTCAATATTCAAAATATTCATGTAATCTTTAAATTATACACATGAAACAAAAAACCAGTGCATTAAAACAAAAAATGTCGCATTAATCTAAAAGCGGAACACAGCTGATTGCCAATGGCAACCGCCGGTAGCTCTGCACAATATGACGTCAGCTATTATGACGTCAAAAAATTCTGTCGATACATAGAGGATCTTGCATGAGTGTTTATGTAATATTGAATTTATTAAACGAGTTGAATAATTTTTTATGCAACGAGCCTTGGCGAGTTGCATAAAACATTATTCAACGAGTTTAATAAATTCAATATTGCATAAACACGAATGCAAGATTCTATTTATTATATAATCCCATAAAAACGGGTTTTTCGTAGATTTAAAACTTGTCTTCTCATTATAAGAAAACAGCTGATTGACCGAAACACAACAAGTTCACGTAACCGTGTACATGCGCCAAAAGTAATCCTGCTGAAATATTAAAAGTAAACAATAGTCTGTCCGCAAGATACAATTTTCAATTTAAATACAATGTATCTTCTTTTTAGAAGAAAAGTATCAGCTTAATTAGAATCAACAAACAGTGTGAAATGAAACAAACAATTGTGAACTAGGTCAATTATGTGACGTCACTCTGGAATGACTTTTATGCTTTTATGACGTCATACTCATTCAATACGATTTTATTGTATGACCGTATTACATGGATTATTGAATAGATTATATAATAAAAAAAATTACAACACTGGATAGTATTAAAATTTAATTATTACTTGTGAACTTGATTACCTATTTCCACCAGTGTTAAATTCTTTGAAAGGATTTTCTCACGAAATTCCAACAAGACTGTAATATCAGAAGAATGCATTCTTAATCATTTCGTAAGGAAATTATAAAACTATTCGTTTTGTACTAAATTTGCAATTCCTTAACAATTTTATTATAGATATTATACATGGTGATGATACGTTGTATGACATAAAGCCAAGTCGAAGGCGATAGTTTTATTATATAGGTTTAAAATGTAAGTGTTTCGCCTGAAGCCATGTCTTTTAAAACGAGATGAACGTCAAAATGTATTAGCTGTTTCAGTGTAACCGCAGAACTGAAAGTCAAAACGCATACTTAACCTTTTCAGTCTTCAGCGCTGCTGTATGTGTTAATGCATATTGTGTAATACTATAGGAGTGGTAAATTATGTCAACAAAATCAGACATTCTTGTCCATGTCCAAACCAAATTACAATCCCAAAAGCAAAGTAAAAATTGAAAACTGGCAAATTTAATTAACACGTGAGACTCCACTAGGGAAGTAAGACTGTAGGGGTAAGCACCTCCTGTCTAGCTGGCTGCACCCGCCAGGATGAAACTCACGAAAAACATTATCTGTTAGTCCTTATTTGATAATAAGATAAGTCAACGTTTTTAATAATTGATAAGCAAAGTAAAATAGGTTATATAAAAATCATAATAACTGATTATTGAATTGATGTAAACATGTATGTAAATAAAGACCTATATGTATGATTTCAAGATTTAGGGCGAAAAGTGATGATATAATTATTGTCTTACATTTATTGGTACATTCGTCCTCGTAATGTGTCTGCTTTTTTTCAACTTAGTAAAACGCCCATGTAATAAACAAATACAAACATACTAATCCAGAAGCAAAGTAAAAACTTTGAAACTGACAAGTTAGGCTATACACGCGAACGTCCACCATGGAAGTGAGGCCGGGTGCTCCGAAAAGGTAAGCACCACCTGTTTAGCTAGCTACACCCGCCACGTGTGTAATAAAATCAGTATTTCCCATAGCATAGCTTTATGATCATTTTATTCTACTTAGTATTATTCTATTTCATTACACACATGGAGGGTGTAGCTACCTAAATAGGAGGTGTTTACCCTTTCCGGAGCACCCGGTCTCACTTCTCTTGTGGACTTTCGTGTGTTTACTTTTCAAATGTTTTATTTGCTTTTAGATTCTGACTTTGATAAGCATAAGTCTTATTAATCGTTACTAATGATCAATCATGAATGTTCGTGGTTTCTCTATGTTTGTTGTATTCCTGAACACCATGGCCAAAAATTGTTCACGACAACGAAATAGTATAAATTTCAAACTTACCTTAAATGCTAACCACAAACAAGGAATAGACCACCCCAAACAAATGGTTTTCTTACAGCAACGAACGAAAATAAGACGAGTCAAAAATAAATGTGAACAGAGCTGCAAACAAAACAAAATAGCAGCAATACTACTGGTACATGTAACAAACAAGTTGAAACAACAACCGGAGTCTATAAGGAACAAGACGGGACGAAGACTTCTATGGTCCTGTCCGGATGAAGACTTCTATGGTCCTGTCCGGGATGAAAACTTCTATGGTCCTGGCCATCACGTGTTATTTTATAGTCTCAATACCGTTAGGCACGAAAACATTAACCATACAGTAGATGTCTGTCGAACGTTTATCACTGAGCTAACGAATTAGTGTCCAATTAAAAGCTCATCTTGGCCTATACATGTATCCCAACATGTTTTCAGCAGCTGCTTTTTATGTCTTGGCAGCTTGTTTTGCCATTAGCCGTCCGAACTCCGGGCACTCGGCAGCCGGGATTTGACTACTTGTTGTTGGCTAAATGTTAAACTTTAGACAGGTCTCTACCTGTAGTGTAGTTTAACTAGTTTTAACAGGTTCAGACAATGAACCAACCTTCGGATCCTTTTCTTTAAAATGAAAAAAAGATTTTGAAAAAGCCCGACTGATAAACAGTTGAGTCTTTAACCCTGAGCCTCATATAAATATGATTGCATGTTAACCATTGGAAATCAACATCGTACAAGTACATCTGTTAACTTGTAAAACAACAAAAAAACAGTTAGATTCATATCCAAATATCTCCCATTTAAATAAAATTGATATTTAAAGTTAAAAAAATAACGAGTCATTACATTCAGTTGATTGGCTTCATAATTTAATAGCCTGGTAACAGCTTTTTTGTCAGAGTTAAAAATATTAATACACTAGTTTTGAAAAAAACATCATTGTCGATAAGATGCATCAGTTTAAAGGCAAAATTTGAAGATTAAAATTTAGGATATTTGACAAAAAGTCATATTAAATAATTTCAATTCAATATCCCTTAATGATACGACTGATTCACCAAGTTCTGCTAGATATAAGACTGATACCCCAATTATTACGCAAACGAAGTACTACAATTTAAGCTGTATGACAAGCGTAGTGACTTCAATTTTTCTATTCTTCTACTTCTTCTGGTACAGGAGTAGGCCTCATCAATGAGTGTAAGTACTCCAGCGCATGGCAAGATAGCTAAAAACTTTCCTTTTCTATACAACAATATACAGATTTCTCTAGCTTATGGTGTATTTGTTTCACAGTTAATACCCTATTGTAGAGCTTGTTCCCACTGTTGGAACATTGTACAACCAAGCAAGATTAATTGTTGATACAGGGAAATTGCAATCTGAGGCTTATCAAGGCTCTTAAAAACGTTTTCTATCCTTCATTACAGTATTGTTAATAAGTATGGTGTCCCTGTATCCACATTAACCCTGGATATATTTGACATTGAATAATTCTATGTTCCTGCGTGTTATGTAGCTAGCTATATTGGAGGTGATTATCCTTCCGGAGCACCCTGTCTCACTTCTCTGGTGGAAGTTGACGTCTTTGATCGAATTTGCAAGTTTCCAAGTTTTTACTTTGCTTTGGGATTTTGATTTGGATATGCACTGGTGCATTTGTTTAAAAAAAGCTGTAGATAATGGTGATAGAAGATAAATAAACAACATTGACCTGTTTGTTTGACCTTTCATGAGGAATATTCATATAGGAAGGTCAACCCAATAAATGGGTAGCGTTAAGATTCAAGTTAATACATACACAGTACACAGGTGTACTCTATGAGGTGAGTATATCTCATGATGTAGACAAAATAAACACCTGTGCTCCCTATACATTGATGTACTTGGTCCATGATAAATATTTTAATGAAAGGTCAAGCGGACAGGTCAAAGTTGTTTACCTATAGCTAGATATAATTTACTTAAATTGGTATGCCTACGACATACTAATAAATCAAAAACATACCAATCCATTCAAATAACAATTCAAAAGCAAAGTACAAACTTTTAAACTGGCAAACCCAATGTAAACCAACACGAGACATTGTATTCCAAATTTATATGCATAGTTCAGGAGTCAAAGCCACAAGCTCAAATCTTGCCATTAACAATTTGGCACTTGGGTACTGGGGGCATTTGTCTCTAAAAATACTGTTTTTAGTTGGTGTTATACTCTTATAGTTATAAATATCAATCGAAAATTCTAATCAAATTAATCAATCCATGATCAGTTGAATGGATTCATAATGAAATAGCCTGGTAACAGCTTTTTTGTCTGGGTTAAAAAATCTAGGACACCAGTTTTAAAAAATCAACAACATTGTCGATAAGATGCATCAGTTTAGAGGCAAGATTTGAAGATTAAAAATTTAGGATATTTGACAAAAAGTCCAATTAATTTACTTCAATTCAGTATTCCTTAATTTTCTTTTACATAAACGAAACGGCCGTCTAGTACTGCAAAATTAACACTAGTATAATATGTAAACGGGCGTCTAGTTCTGCAAAATTAACACTAGTATAATATGTAAACGGCCGTCTAGTGCTGCAAAATGAACACTAGTATTACATGTAAACGGCCGTCTAGTGCTGCAAAATTAACACTAGTATAATATGTAAACGGCCGTCTATTGCTGCAAAATTAACACTAGTATAATATGTAAACGGCCGTCTAGTGTTGCAAAATTAACACTAGTATCACATGTAAACGGCCGTCTAGTGCTGCAAAATTAACACTAGTGTTATATGTAAACGGTCGTCTAGTGCTGCAAAATTAACACTAGTATAATATGTAAACGACCGTCTAGTGCTGCAAAATTAACACTAGTATCACATGTAAACGGCCGTCTAATACTGCAAAATTAACACTAGTATAATATGTAAACGGCCGTCTAGTGCTGCAAAATTAACACTAGTATAATATGTAAACGACCGTCTAGTGCTGCAAAATTAACACTAGTATCATGTGTTAACGGCCGTCTAGTGCTGCAAAATTAACACTAGTATCATATGTAAACGGCCGTCTAGTGCTGCAAAATTAACACTAGTATCATATGTAAACGGCCGTCTAGTACTGCAAAATTAACACTAGTATAATATGTAAACGGCCGTCTAGTACTGCAAAATTAACACTAGTATTATATGTAAACGGCCGTCTAGTGCTGCAAAATTAACACTAGTATTATATGTAAACAGCCGTCTAGTGCTGCAAAATTAACACCAGTATAATATGTAAACGGCCATCTAGTGCTGCAAAATTAACACTAGTATCATATGTTAACGGCCGTCTAGTACTGCAAAATTAACACTAGTATAATATGTAAACGGCCGTCTAGTGCTGCAAAATTAACACTAGTATAATATGTAAACGGCCGTCTAGTGCTGCAAAATTAACACTATTATATGTAAACAGCCGTCTAGTGCTGCAAAATTAACACCAGTATAATATGTAAACGGCCATCTAGTGCTGCAAAATTAACACTAGTATCATATGTTAACGGCCGTCTAGTACTGCAAAATTAACACTAGTATAATATGTAAACGGCCGTCTAGTGCTGCAAAATTAACACTAGTATAATATGTAAACGGCCGTCTAGTGCTGCAAAATTAACACTAGTATAATATGTAAACGGCCGTCTAGTGCTGCAAAATTAACACTAGTATAATATGTAAACAGCCGTCTAGTGCTGCAAAATTAACACCAGTATAATAATTATGTAAACGGCCGTCTAGTACTAGTGCTGCTTAGTGCCCGCCTTGATGTCCGTAGATCTCGCAATATTGAATCCGTGCAGTATTTTACAGTCAGATAAGCTTAGTATCCGCCTTGATGTCCGTAGATCTCGCAATATTGAATCCGTGCAATATTCTACAGTCAGATAAGCTTAGTATCCGCCTTGATGTCCGTAGATCTCGCAATATTGAATCCGTGCAATATTCTACAGTCAGATAAGCTTAGTATCCGCCTTGATGTCCGTAGATCTCGCAATATTGAATCCGTGCAATATCTACAGTCAGATAAGCTTAGTATCCGCCTTGATGTCCGTAGATCTCGCAATATTGAATCCGTGCAATATTTTACAGTCAGATAAGCTTAGTATCCGCCTTGATGTCCGTAGATCTCGCAATATTGAATCCGTGCGATATTCTACAGTCAGATAAGCTTAGTATCCGCCTTGATGTCCGTAGATCTCGCAATATTGAATCCTTGCAATATTTTACAGCTGGAAAAGCTTAGTATCCGCCTTGATGTCCGTAGATCTCGCAATATTGAATGCGATATTTTACAGTCAGAAAGCTTAGTATCCGCCTTGATGTCCGTAGATCTCGCAATATTGAATCCTTGCAATATTTACAGCTGGAAAAGCTTAGTATCCGCCTTGATGTCCGTAGATCTCGCAATATTGAATCCGTGCAATATTTTACAGCTGGAAAAGCTTAGTATCCGCCTTGATGTCCGTAGATCTCGCAATATTGAATCCGTGCAATATTCTACAGTCACATAAGCTAGTATCCGCCTTGATGTCCGTAGATCTCGCAATATTGAATCCGTGCAATATTTTACAGCAGATAAGCTTAGTCCGCCTTGATGTCCGTAGATCTCGCAATATTGAATCCGTGCAATATTTACAGTCACATAAGCTTAGTATCCGCCTTGATGTCCGTAGATCTCAGGCAATATTGAATCCGTGCAATATTCAACAGTCAATAAGCTTAGTATCCGCCTTGATGTCCGTAGATCTCGCAATATTGAATCCGTGCAATATTTACAGTCAAAGCTTAGTATCCGCCTTGATGTCCGTAGATCTCGCAATATTGAATCCGTGCAATATTCTACAGTCACATAAGCTTAGTATCCGCCTTGATGTCCGTAGATCTCGCAAATTGAATCCGTGCAATATTACAGTCAATCAGCTTATTATCCGCCTTGATGTCCGTAGATCTCGCAATATTGAATCCGTGCAATATTCTACAGTCACATAAGCTTAGTATCCGCCTTGATGTCCGTAGATCTCGCAATATTGAATCCGTGCAATATTTTACAGCTGGAAAAGCTTAGTGCCCGCCTTGATGTCCGTAGATCTCGCAATATTGAATCCGTGCAATATTCTACAGTCACATCAGCTAGTATCCGCCTTGATGTCCGTAGATCTCGCAATATTGAATCCGTGCAATATTTACAGTGGAAAAGCTTAGTCCGCCTTGATGTCCGTAGATCTCGCAATATTGAATCCGTGCAATATTACAGCAAAGCTTAGTATCCGCCTTGATGTCCGTAGATCTCGCAATATTGAATCCGTGCAATATTCTACAGTCACATAAGCTTAGTATCCGCCTTGATGTCCGTAGATCTCGCAATATTGAATCCGTGCAATATTTACAGTCGGAAAAGCTTAGTATCCGCCTTGATGTCCGTAGATCTCGCAATATTGAATCCGTGCAATATTCTACAGTCACATAATGCTTAGTATCCGCCTTGATGTCCGTAGATCGCAATATGAATCCGTGCAATATTCTACAGTCAGATAAGCTTAGTATCCGCCTTGATGTCCGTAGATCTCGCAATATTGAATCCGTGTAATATTCTACAGTCACATATATGCTTAGTATCCGCCTTGATGTCCGTAGATCAGGCAATATTGAATCCGTGCAATATTCTACAGTCACATAAGCTTAGTATCCGCCTTGATGTCCGTAGATCTCGCAATATTGAATCCGTGCAATATTCTACAGTCACATCAGCTTAGTATCCGCCTTGATGTCCGTAGATCTTGCAATATTGAATCCGTGCAATATTCTACAGTCACATAAGCTTAGTATCCGCCTTGATGTCCGTAGATCTCGCAATATTGAATCCGTGCAATATTTTACAGCTGGAAAAGCTTAGTGCCCGCCTTGATGTCCGTAGATCTCGCAATATTGAATCCGTGCAATATTCTACAGTCACATAAGCTTAGTATCCGCCTTGATGTCCGTAGATCTCGCAATATTGAATCCGTGCAATATTCTACAGTCAGATAAGCTTAGTATCCGCCTTGATGTCCGTAGATCTCGCAATATTGAATCCGTGCAATATTCTACAGTCACATATATGCTTAGTATCCGCCTTGATGTCCGTAGATCTCGCAATATTGAATCCGTGCAATATTCTACAGTCAGATAAGCTTAGTATCCGCCTTGATGTCCGTAGATCTCGCAATATTGAATCCGTGCAATATTTTACAGCTAGAAAAGCTTAGTGTCCGCCTTGATGTCCGTAGATCTCGCAATATTGAATCCGTGCAATATTCTAGTCAGATAAGCTTAGTGTCCGTCTTGATGTCCGTTGATCTCGCAATATTGAATCTGAGTACACGTGCACTTGACTTAGTTAGCTATAGGATCCAGATCGTGTGAGGTAACAGTTATGTAATACTTTATCACATCAAATGAGCACGAAATGACATAAATATAAATACAGAATCCTTCTGATGTTAAATAGACGTAAACTACGTAGTTGAATTAACTATGGACAAACAATAAAAGTCGAAAATGTTATATAAATCAAGCTGATAACTACGATGTTGCAGACTCTATATGCAGGCAGTGTAAATAATTTAGGTTCATGAATGTTATTGTGTTAAAAACAGAATTGTACACAAATGGGAGTTGTATAAACCCTAATGACGATTTCATCAACATTTTGAACGTCCAACTATATAGTCCAAGAGATCATGGCTAAAATCCGGGTGAACGAGGCCAAAAGGTTTGAAGGTTGATTCTTGTAGGAAAATGTCCCTAGTTACTGAAAACCCATTTCTTACGCGTCAAATCGTTTCCGATTTTTTAATCAGAAACAGTTTTTGAAGAAAAGCCTCTGCAAATGTTAAATTTTGGTAAAAAATAAAAATTCCAGATTTTGAAGCATTTTGTGGCAAAAACTATACAAAAATGTTCATTCTATCTTTCATTGTGGACACATAATAGATTAAAATGCAAAACATCCTGACAGTTTTCCGATTTTGTGTCAAAATTTTAAAATAAGCGATAAAATCGATGCTGTAAATTGCGTTTTTATTATATCTACCGTCTTTCGATTCTTGTAAATCTGTTGTTTATGCATTAAATATGACAAACTATATATTTTTATAAAGCCTTGGTAGTGATGTAGATATAAATGTTACAAAACTTCGGAAATATGGAACCTTAATACCGTAGCAAATTATTATGTTTCCCCTACCCCAAAAATACGAAAATGTCAAAAATTCATTATTTTGGCCCATGCTTGCCGATAAGTGTTTAAAACAAATCATTATTGTTTGTTACATCTCCCGTCTGTCCCCAACATATTTATAAAACAATTATATGTAGAGTGCTTGGTGATTTTATATGAAAATTTGCACTTTTCATGTAACAGTAGTTTGGAAAATGAGTTTTCATTAAATCATTTGTACTCTACTTCTTGTAATTTTGTTATACAGGCATTGAATCTCGAGATTTATATATTTCTGTATTGCCATGGTATATTTGAGTCTGACAACATAAAAAACTATCGGAAATACTGAAGTTTATAGACGAAACGGATAAATTTATTTCCCCTACCCCAAAATTGAAAAACATGTGAAAATCCATTTTTATGCAATATATGCCGATTTGTGTTTCTAATGAAGATTTCGAACAAAAGTACCCGCAACAATGATAAAACAAGCTTCGAGGATTTTAAATATTTGTGAAATGCTTTAGCTTAAGGACAGATAGGACTAACTAATATATAAAATTGCTTATTTTATTCATTTATATGTGAAATGCTGTAAGAAAAAAGGAGCTTTGCCTCTTGTATTTTTGTTATTTAGGCATTGAATCTCGACTGTTATCTATTGACGTAATTCCTTGACATATAACAGTCTAATTACACCAAAACTATCGGAAATAGCAAAGCTTGTAGATGAGGCCAATAAATTTATTTCCCCTACCCCAAATTGCAAAAATGTGAAAACCCTGTTTTAGCCAATATGTAACAATTAGTATTTCTAATGGAAGTTTCAGCAAATGTGCATGTAAGAATGGAAAAAGAAGCTTGAAGGATACAAAATAATTTACAAAATGCATCATTTCAATGGCAGATTGGTCTAATTATTCATAGAAAATGCCTACTTCTTTCATTTTCATTCAATGTGCTATGGCAAAAAAGAATCTTCGCTGTTTGTATTTTTGTTATATAGGCATTGACTTTCAAATATCAGATATTGATTCAATGCGCTTACACTAAAATAATTAAAAACATGAAAATATTTCGGAAATGTCAATTTTGGTAGCTGTCATGAATCAATTAATTTCCCCGTCTCCAAAATATGAAAACATAGAAGCCCTCTCCAAGCTAAGAATCGAAGTCATAGCTTACCTTTTTGCATTAGAAGAAATATGAAAAAAAATGTCATATGAATTCACAAAAGGGTATACTAGTATTTGAGGCATGTATGCAAATAATAGTACAAATGTAAGTGAACGGATATGTTTTCAGATTGGTAAAAAAGCATGTCATGAACCATACACATGCGTTTAAATTCTACTCTGTTTCATAGAATGACAAGAAAACACTAGCAATTCGGTAAATACTACTATACTTGAAAAGTTACAGTATGAATGCCGCATTTAAGTTAAGAAACATACTAGATCACAACTACAAATATAGAATACAGGGTCAAGTATGGAAAGTGAGGGTGAAAGGCACTGAATTTTATGTTGAACCACATTTGAATAAAACACATCGTAACTATTAAAACAACGACTGGACCCTCTGGCAAAAGACTAAAAGTCAACTGATAGAAATCCAAAATATTTGCAAATAAGACAATGCGCAAAAATAATTGTGTAAGTTTACGCACTCTAAACATTTAAAATAATCAACACTTTGTCATTTGGAAGGCAGTGTCAGTCAGTCTTTGGACAAATCCTTAAAATCATCTTCAAAATTACAAACCATTTACTTGGACATGCATATAAATCTACATCCTTCCTCTTAAAATGATTAAAGACACATTAAGGTGACACAGGTCTGTTTGTCGAACAGTACCTGATGGGATGGCAGAGAGTGGTTACTATGATCAGCTCTTCTTTGGTTTCTGTTAATCTCTAACAATAAATTGGTTTGTTCAATTTCCTTCCAAACGGTCTGAATTGAAATGACTTTTCTTGTTACTACTTTCACTCTCAATTTTGATTTCACATGTGGTGACAGGAGCGGTTACCCTTCCGAGCACCCGGATTTTTCCCCTGCCAATGTTTACGTGTTTAACTTTGCCAGTTTTTTAACTTCGTTTTTGTTATTGTGATATAATAATTATGTTTGTGTTTATGTTTACTGATTTACACAGCGCATTTAATCAGTTCTCTATTGCCTCAATTCAAAAATGTTTTTTATAACATTGATCTCTTTCTATTTGTCAGTTGAACACTTTACTCATATCATCATACCATTGTTCCATCGATCTTTGCAACTCCGGTAATGTTAGCAATTCACTTTTTCAATCCGTCCTTTGCTGTCCATATCTACTTATTTTAGCTAAAACATAAGTATCTACGGGGTTTATATTCTCAATCCGAAAGCATTTCTTATATCCGTGATTCTCCTTTTTTCTGGTTTTCTATGACCTCGGCTATATTATGTAGTAGTGTTTACCTATTATTCGTGATTATATGGCAAAAGAAGTTTACTAAACCATATTTGTTATTACTAAAACCCCGTTTATCAAAGATTGCAGCCACATTTTACATAACTTTGCAACTTTTTTCTGGTGCCATCATTTATTAAGAATTGACCTAATGTACATTTCAGTCTCTGCTCAAAAACTTGTATTCTTAAAAGAACGTGGCACTGGGCACCTGGTAACAGGCTTAAGGTTGAAAGGTGTCCAATACCACTTTGTTTTATCATTATAATATGGCCAGGCAATTTGTGATGTGATAGCTATTAATAATTCCTTTAAAAGATACAAAGATGGAGTTATTGGACATAGAAATTTTGTCAGTTTGAAGTGAAATTGAAAATTTTACGGAGTGTGCAACTTTTTAAAATAAGATTTAATGGAGACCGACAATGTACATTAGGTCACTTCAAAATTAAATGATTCCACAAGAATAAATTGCAAAGTTTTGTAAAATGTGGCTACAACCTTTGATAGACGGGTTTTGGTAATAATGAATATGGTTTAGAAAGCTCATGGATCTGATTGAACTTTATCGAATGGAGATATGTCTTATAAAACCCAATAGCTTTATATAAAACCATAACCAGAAATGCCTTACACTAAGTTTTACCATATTTTAATATTATGTTTCACTAGAGATGACATTATTTGCAATTATTATTTTATAGTATTAGGTTGTTCGAAAAGATATGTGTATTTTAATTTTTCACACGTGGCGGGTGTAATTGCTAAACAGGAGGTGCTTAAGGAGCACCCCGCCAAATTTGCTATTTTGGAAGATTTTACTTTTGTGGGGATTGTGATCTTGACAAGATTGGTATGTTTGTTTTTGATTTTCAAGTTTAAATATAAATATTTCATAATTTCTTTCCTTAATTAAAAAAAATCATTTTGCTATGACTTTGAATCATTAAAACATAATTGTTGCATGGACACTTGCTTAAAACCTTCACCAAAAGCATACATGGCCTAAAAAGTTTTTTTCACACTTTTGGGGTAGGGGAAATAAATTTATTGGCCTTATTTACAAGCTTTGCTATTTCCGACAGATTTTGGTGTTATTAGACTCTTATATGTCAAGGAATTACGTCAATAGATAACAGTCGAGATTCAATGCCTAAATAACAAAAATACAAGAGGCAAAGCTCCTTTTTTCTTATAGCATTTTACATATAAATGAATAAAATAAGCAATTTTATTATATTAGTTAGTCCTATCTGTCCTTAAGCTAAAGCATTTCACAAATATTTAAAATCCTCGAAGCTTGTTTTATCATTGTTGCGGGTACTTTTGCTCGAAATCTTCATTAGAAACACAAATCGGCATATATTGCATAAAAATGGATTTTCACATGTTTTTCAATTTTGGGGTAGGGGAAATAAATTTATCCGTTTCGTCTATAAACTTCGGTATTTCCGATAGTTTTTTATGTTGTCAGACTCAAATATACCATGGCAATACAGAAATATATAAATCTCGAGATTCAATGCCTATATAACAAAATTACAAGAAGTAGAGTACAAATGATTTAATGAAAACTCATTTTCCAAACTACTGTTACATGAAAAGTGCAAATTTTCATATAAAATCACCAAGCACTCTACATATAATTGTTTTATAAATATGTCGGGAACAGACGGGAGATGTAACAAACAATAATGATTTGTTTTAAACACTTATCGGCAAGCATGGGCCAAAATAATGAATTTTTGACATTTTCGTATTTTTGGGGTAGGGGAAACATAATAATTTGCTACGGTATTAAGGTTCCATATTTCCGAAGTTTTGTAACATTTTATCTACAGCACTACCAAGGCTTTATAAAAATATATAGTTTGTCATATTTAATGCATAAACAACAGATTTACAAGAATCGAAAGACGGTAGATATGATAAAAACGCATTTACAGCATCGATTTTATCGCTTATTTTAAAATTTTGACACAAAATCGGAAAACTGTCAGGATGTTTTGCATTTTAATCTATCATGTGTCCACAATGAAAGATAGAATGAACATTTTTGTGTTGTTTTTGCCACAAAATGCTTCAAAATCTGGATTTTTCATTTTTTACCAAAATTTAACATTTGCAGAGGCTTTTCTTCAAAAACTGTTTCTGATTAAAAAATCGGAAACGATTTGACGCGTAAGAAATGGGTTTTCAGTAACTAGGGACATTTTCCTACAAGAATCAACCTTCAAACCTTTTGGCCTCGTTCACCCGGATTTTAGCCATGATCTCTTGGACTAATACGGTATCACTATCTTTTCTGGCGCTTTGCCCTAGGTTATGATATTTTAAACACGAGAAAATGCCAAAAGGGTGGGCTAAATGACGCTCAAATCTCTGTAAGTATTCATATAACTCTTAAATGAATTTAGGTTCAATTTACAGTTATCCATCTTGCATATCGTAATTTAAAGCATAACTTGGTCGTAAAGTGACAATTCTGAAAAGTGCAAGACTTTCAGCGTTTAACCGAAAATAAAACTCTTGTATATTAAAACCAAGAACATAAATTAAATGCTTTTGTAGCTGTTATAATATATATCACAAATTTAAATTTAAAAAGACTTTAATGAAATTCAACGTCACTATAAACATCAGGTAATCGTCAGGGCATAGAAAAGCAACATTCCAAAGTTCCACATACACTGCATTTACTACAGACCTGTCGAAAGTTTAATACAAAGCTAATTGCATATTATATTATTGTTAATTTTACAACACTAGACGGCCATTTCGGAATAAAACTCCTCGTCAGTAGTTTTGTTCCAATTTTTTTTCAAGGGGTTTAAAAATATCCAAAAGACCAAATGATATTTAAACAAATTTAGCTAAGGAAATACTTTGCATGAGTATATCTAAGTTTTTGAGGATTTTAGATTTTAAATGGTTGCAAATTTAGACAATACTATATATTTCAGACAATACAAAAGTAATGCCTTCTCAGTTTATGATATCCTAACCAATGTAACCGAATTGACAGCTTGTCTCGTTCTCTTGGAAGCCATTAATTTATCTCGATAGGTAAGCAACTTTCGGTCACTAGTTATTCATATCTCGAACAATTGGAAGTCGAGTTTCGACTTCTTTTCGTTATTTCATTGCTGAACTTTCGGCAGGTCTGTACTGTGCTGATAAATAACGGGTTTTTATACAAATTAATTCGATTTCAAAGAATCCTTCACATACACATTTACAGGTAAACACTCAAATTAAATGACAAATGACAATGTGTTATGAAAACTAACGAACAATTTTTGAGATTTAGGATAGTAAGGGACATTCAAAAGCGACAATCTACATTTGTTTTACATGAAACATGCGTAATCATTATATTTAAATAAGGTTATACCAATACAGATCTCACATGAGTGTTTAATGATGAATAATGTTGTTTAACGTCCCAGTCAAGAATATTTCACTTATTTTGAGACGTCGCCAGCTATAGGCGAAGTGCAGAAATTTTGCCTGCGCGTTGCGCTGATGGCATTATACAGCAGGGTTCTTTATCGTTTTATTGATTTATTGTGAAAAATCAAATGTACAGGCCTGTACAGTCAAAAATTTAACATTGAGCTGATGAAAAGTAGTTGAAGTTCGGCTGCCAAGTGACAGAGATAAGGGCAGCTAGTGACCGAAAGCTGCCTTACATAGCAGGTGTCGCGATAAAGTCGAAGATTTGCCGAAATGAACTCTCGAACTCTCTCTCTCTCTCTCTCTCTCTCTCTCTCTCTCTCTCTCAATTTTATGTACATTAATTTGGAAATAAATCAATATTATATTAAACAAAATACGACAGCTGATGTGTTGAGATAAAAATAAATTGGTTATTAAATTGATTTAGTGGTAAAAACTATGAATTTTAGCCCCGAAAAAAAAGATAATTTGCATGTTTGTCAGATATTCCAGTTATAAAAAATACGGAACATCTTGTGTGGTGACGTTTTATAACACAGGTGTTTCGTTGGTTATCTAAATCAAAATTCTGACAATGTCAAAATTAAGTCCAAGGCAGGTAAGAAAACTGACAAGAGTGAATTTATTTTTATACATAAATTTTCCAATAAAAACAAAAAATTGTTGCTAAATATAATATTAAATTATCCAGATGTGTATAGACAAACAATATTGACCTGTCCGCTTGACTTTTATTTAAATAATTATTATTTATTATGACCTGTATATTTAACTGGGTCTGGCCCAAGGCGTAAAAGTGGGTAGTGAATGTTTTTCGCCAAGCAATCGGCATTACAAAAATGAATGTCATGGTTCTTTCGGATTCATGGGAATTTAAAATAAACGAAGTCCCATGTCAAGGTAAGCATGGCACGATATAGAACCTTGCTGTATAATGCCATCAGTACGGTGGCTGAATGAGGCCACGCAGAAAAAGAATTCGCATGTGCGCACGTGGAAATGTTTTTCTGCATGGCCTCGTTAAGCCACCTTACATCAGCGCAACGCACAGGCAAACTTTCTGCACCTTCGCCTATAGCTAAATTCCAACATGTGCAGTTGAATGTGAAAGGGGGTCTACATTTTATTTTGTTACATTTCGTATTAGACATTTTTAACAAAGAGATAGAGACAGCGGATGATATGTCTTTAAAATCAGGTTTTAGTTTCGAGCGTAGCATGCCAACAGTATATATGATGGTGGAACGGATATATCATTTAAACGAATTGCAAAAAGTTCGCACAACGTCCATTCAAATTAATTATGAATGAAACGTTTTTCCGGGTACTTTGGTTTCCTCCACCATACCAGAACTGACCGCCTTTATATAAGTGAAACAATCGTGTTTACTTGGGCGTAAAAACTTCACCCTGCTCTTTGTCATCAGTGACCATAACCATGATAACCAATTGCAAGGGAGTGATTACTTAACAGATATCACCCATCTTATAAACATTGGCTTTACATAGATGGAATTCATTGTTTTTGTAAAAATGTGTGCTAGTAATATTTATAACCACAACGCAAAAAACCATACCAAAGATTGACACATATTTTAGATATTTCCTTGTCTGAAATGGAAAAACCTACAAACGTCATTTAAAACTGTTCCCGGAAGACTTTATTGTTGATGTTTATACGAAGGGGGGGGGGGGGGGGGTCAGTCTTTGTATTTTTATGAACATGGATCCTCCTGATTGTAAAATTTTATTAATTAAAAATATATATATGAGGGCTGTTTCAGAATAAAATTCCTCATCAGTAGTGCTCGGATCAAAATTGTTGAAATCAATATATTTTAAGATGTTGAAATTAGAAATAAGAAGACAATGTCTTGCCTTGTCATGTACATGTACACAAGATAAAATTATGCATTCTTAGTTTTTTT
This sequence comes from Anadara kagoshimensis, assembly GCA_021292105.1. NCBI lineage: Eukaryota > Metazoa > Mollusca > Bivalvia > Arcoida > Arcidae > Anadara > Anadara kagoshimensis. Next base: position 51,423,272 of record CM037871.1, on the reverse strand, counting down.
TTATAAATTTTGAAATCTAAGAAACAGATTATTTTGATAAACATTGTTTATATGACAATACAATGTTTCGCATCGTGTATTAACGATATTTTCAGGGTGCTTAGTCCGTAAGCAGAGATACCAACCAGTGGTTGTAATTAGGATTGAACCTGTTTAAATTTTGCAGCACTAGACGAAATGAAATAAAAAATTTATAGAGTCTTATCCAAGTTTTTTGTCATCAGAATCCGAGATAACACTGTTAAAAATAAAATGTGAAATTTGTTTAAAAAGAACATTTTCTAAAGATAATCCATAAGAGCCTTCCACATCCATTTTAACCGACTCGCTGATTCATAACACATTGGTTTATTTATTTTTTGTTTAATGGTACACTTTCTTATTTTTTTCACATTACACATGTACCCATGTAATATCACTTGACATGTGACGTAATCAATTGTCACGATTCTGATTGATTTAAAGCATGTGAAAATATTCCGACGCCATTGTTCCCGAATCCTTTTTTCTATATTTGAATATATTATTTATTTATTTACTTATGTATTTCTCAACTAAATAAAATATTGTGTAAATTAACCGACTCGATGGCCAGACAGAGCCCAGTTTGCTTTTAAAAAGAAAGTCATAAGTTCGAACCCTTAAAATATCATACATAAGACATAAAAATTTCAGACGCCCTTCATGACCGTCGACTAGATTTGTTTTTGTTTGTTGGTTGTTTTTTTTTTTTTTTTTTTTTTTTTTAAATGCATCGGTGTCTGTTAAAACCCTGAAATTGTTCTGAACACTACTACTAGATGGAGAAACACAACGGCTTCAAATCATATCTTTTTCGGATGATTTCTTTAAAGGACATACACACGTACTGTAGTTTTTTCTTATTAAGATAGAGGACCAAAGGCTAATGACATATAATTTAGGACATAAAAAATTGAGTTTTAAATTCCAAAAACTTTATGACCTTTCATAAATATAAAAAAAGTCTCCATGAAATTTATGATAATTAGAGGTTTACTCATATAACTGTCAAGGTATGACAGATGGTCTATCTTCTTAAAAGACAGGTCATCATTAGTTTATTGAATCAATTATTTTAAACTATCAAAATTTTAATGTAATAAGTGGCCAGTTTTCTTTGACATTGTATACCCTAATTAATCACTAGTACAGCGCATAATTAGTTATACTAGAGAACTGTTTAAAGTTTAACACTGAGCTAACTCCTAGAAAAAAGAGCTGAAGCTCCGCTGCGACTGTGGCTGCTAAAATATGGATAGCTAGACCATACTCATTATTACTAAAACACCATTTTCAGAGATTGTAGCCACGTTTTACTTTTTTCTATGTACAGGCTAATTGAAATAAGATTTTTGAGATTAGTGACTGGCATTGTACATGAGACCACTTCCTAATAAAATAATGCTACTAGAAAAATTGTAAATCTTGGTTAAATGTGGCCACATTCTCTGAAAAACGGGGTTTTAGTAAATATGAAAATGGTTCAGTAACCAAAAAGCTAGCATATGCCGCCAAGTTGTCGAGATATAGCTTACAAGAGGTCCAGATTATCTGTTAATTCGGGACTAATTTGTTAGCTCGGTGTTGTACTTTCGACGGACCTGTACTGCAAATATAGATGTATTTACTTGTAGAATGCATTTTATGACTGTGGAATATGGTTTTTTTATGACAATTAATAAATCAAAAGATCAATTCAAAGAAATTGAAATTTTATTTTTGATTTTATAATTTTATAATGATCAGATAGAAAAGCAATTAAAATGGTCATGATTGATTTATGGCACAGACCAGGCGTCGTTAGCCAATACCGAGTTATATTCGAATCGCAATGACATTTGAAAACAAATAAATGACAACACTAAAACATCAACAGTTATATAAAAGGTCATTGTATTTTTCACCCAGAACATTTTTATCCAATCGCTTTCATTTAATCGTTCAAAGTATTACCATATATGATGTGGTAAAATACATTTGCTCCTTCTATTATTCTCATTTTAACATCTTAAAAAAATACTTTGTTTTTTACCATTCTAGTCCGAGCACTACTATTGCGGAAGGAATTCTATTCGGAAACTGTCGTCTAGTGCTGCAAAATCAAAGCAGTAAAGTAACAATTAACTAAGTAATCCGATATGTCAACTTACCACGTGACTCCCCCCCCCCCCATTTCACGTGGGATTCTATCGATTCATTATTCTTATTTAACGGAAAGTTCATATCATATGCTGCCTCCACAATACGTACAAAAACTTCTTTTCTATGTGAGGTATACTGGGTGCCCGTGTCATTTCAGTATTTTTGCAGTTCATCATCTTTTAGTTGTCGGAATTTCATAGCGTAACATACTTGACTGTAAACCGGAAGTTTATATGCCCTGAATATTGATCATGTGACTAGGAAATCACGTGATATATCTGATGTTCCGGAACATCTCGAAAACGACGTATTGACGCAAGCTCCGAACAGCTAGGAGGTGGGCGCTGTTTCGGAGCTTGGTATTGACGTATCGTCGGCCACGCCCACAATGTTCCGACAAAGGCCCGGAATGCTTGAATTACCCACAAAAAGAATGAAAACTCGGCCTGAATTGTGCCATTTGATGACGTCACTGACACTAGTGCGTGATTAGTTGCCGCGACGCTGCTTTGATACCGTAATGGCGGCCAGCGTCGGAGTATTGTAGGCGTGGCCGGCGATAAATCAATTCATTCCATATGATACCGAAATCCCGTCAGTTGACGTTTTCATGTAAACCGATGTTTTTTCCAGTAAAATATTGCGAAGATTGTTTTGCAAAAACGATAAGGGTACATCACTCGGTACACTGGATGTGCCAACGTACCACGTTAAACCACCTAAAGTTTTTTGCTGGACAATTATTTTCATTTGATGCCGAATCGTACCAGTTGACCTTTTCCCTGTAAAACAACGTTATTCCGGGAATGGTCGATGTAAACGTATTGCACAAACGTAAAGGTTGCCATGTGGTACGCTGACAAACCCCATTGATAATGAAATAGTTTTAGAGGGGTGCAATTGATATGCCAAACATTTCCAATTCGATCAAACTTTATAAAACAATCGGACCAATCCATTCAATAACCGTGTACTCATTTTGAATATTAGACGCTGTTATCTTGTAGCGGCCTGGGTAGCTCAGTGGTAGAGCACTCGCCTTTAGTGCGGGAGGTCCCGGGTTTAATCCCCGGTCCGACACTGCATTTTTCCGCCTTCCTGTTACAGTGTGGTGTTCAGTGTGGGCCTCGGAATCGTTAGACTTACGGGCCAAATAAAGTCCATCCGAGGGAATTTGTGTTAAAATTCCCCACTTGGGACCGTTGAAAAGTCATAAAAAACAGGGGGAATGTAGACCCCTGGGTAGCTCAGTGATTAAACACTCGCCTTTAGTAAGGAGGTAACAGGTTCGATCCCCGGTCCGACCCTGTATTTTTCTCCTTCCTGGTACAGTCTTAGTGGGTTAATCAGCGTATCACATATGTATTCCTTAACAAATCTTGTTTAAATCTTGGAAATGACGTCAATCCGGGAGAAATGTGAGTGACGTAAACAGTGGGTTATTATATTAAAAGGGAAAGTGGTTGAATATTTTTAATGCATTTTCAATGACTTCAGAATAGGTGTTCAAATCAACTGCTTAAAACATTACAATTTTCCTAAATGTTCTAGTTAAAAATAATTTATTGTCATTTTTATAGATGTAATGACCCATTTCCAATTAATGCCAAAATTAGGAATTCTTTTCTCATCAAAATTACTCTGAGTAGAATATAATAAATCAATCATAGTTTATTAAACTTAATTAATTTCTTTAATTATGACTGATTTATGATGTAGTCCCTCGATTTATAATCTCAAACATACAGTACAGACCTGTCGAAAGTTTAATAATGAGCTGATGGATAAGTGCCCAATCGGTAGCTTCTTTCTGGTCTTGTCAGCTCGGCAGCTTTCTGTAGCTTATATTCATCCAGTCTCGACACCTTCTCGGTCACTAGCTATCCATAGTTTAGCCACTAGATATCCGAGCTTCGACTCTTTTTCTTTAGCTGAGTGTTAAACTTTCGACAGGTCTGTACTTTAAGTAAGCCAATATGACCCCAAAAATACGATATTGTAAGTTTAAAACTAATTTTATTTATAACATATCAAAACTTCATTACGTTATCTGGCACCAGTTTCACAATCATTCTTTAACTAATTAGATTGTCTATTAACTTTATATTAGCGAATTTTAAACCTGAATTTTGTTGATTTTAAAATATTCGGGAATTTAAAGTGCCATTTTGAAGACGACTTCGTGGTTATAAATTTAATAATTTATGAAATATTTTCGTGTATACAATCTATGATTTTAGTATGAAAATTTCATATGGGATATTTTTCATTTATCAGTATTCAAAATTTGATTTCTATTCATTGTTAATTAATTTTGAATTAAAAAATCAGATACATTTTTTTTTACTATCGATCTTCCTTAGTATACATATTCACTGACGCCATCGTGTCTTAATACTTTCTTCACAGCTGTATATCATCAAATTCTATCTGTTTTCCCCATTCACGTTGTCAATCCTTTCATGCGCCAAATAAACTGATGTTCAAGATGGCTTGCTTTGAATAACTGAAAAATGCTGATACAACGTAAAATAACATTCAATCCTATCTACTGTTAGTAGAACCCCATGTTAACATAGCAGGAATGGTTGCAAGTATACGTGTTTATGTAAGGTATACACATGTTCTCTTTTCCCATTGCGTCAGCTGACCTGTTTTCATTTCTAATCTTTATACACTACCCCCCGCGCAAAATGGTACAGAGGAATCACCATGGCTGTCTGTCTGTCAGTCCGTTTGTGTGTCTGTCCGTGTGAAATCGTGACCGCCCATAACTCATAATTGCTTTGGACGACTGTCATATATAAACCTTTACATGAATAATCTTCCTGGTGCCAAGGTGTGTCATGACCTTGAACCAAGGTCATATCGGAAAGGTCAAGGTCGAGGGAAACCATTAAACCCTTGTAGATGTTGGGCGGGGGTATTTGGCTCTCGAGAGACAGTTCTAGTTTCTTTCAAATATAATTTTTTGGGGGTATGGATTACACTTTACCCCATATAACCGAAATGGTGAAATATTTAAGAAATAAGACGAAGATTTTTGTGCAAAAATTTGAGACAGCCCATTATACTTTGCAAGTTTATTAAGACATTGGAAAATTATCTTATTTCTTATATTTACAATATGTATAAAAATTAACTTTATTGTCGTCTCAATTTTCCATGTTAATTTGAAAACAATTTTGAAATGCGCTATTGATGCACCTTCACATAGAAATGGGTCGTCTCATGTCAGTCGTCAAGAGCATTTGACATCTGACGTCATCGCGTCAGCGCATGGAGCGATGTCTCTATAAAGTATAGTCGATGTCAAATATACTTTATTGAAGCAAAGATAATGCGCTTTTTGAGATGCAATTGTAATAGTTATCTAACTACCATACCTATTGCAGACAGTTGCTGCAATGAGGGATGGGGGTCGGAAAGGTTAAAATATCTTTAAAAGTTTTTAGAAGAAATTTGTTTCTTTTAATAACCATCAGAAAGTTTGGGTAACTGCAATGACAGAGTTTTCTCTAGACAATTGCAATCGGTTTTGTCATCGTTTTGGACGACCGTCAGACCCTCTCCCACTTGTACGGCTCTACAGAGACAAAATCGATGCACGAGCTTTGAAAATGATTCTCTATTAGTAAGGTCATATTATTTTGATACTTGATATTTTGATGTCTCGAGAGACAGTTTTAGTTTCTTTCAAATATAATTTTTTTGGGGTATGGATTACACTTTACCCCATATAACCGAAGTAGTGGAATATTTAAGAAATAAGACGAAGACTTTTGTGCAAAAAATTGAGACAGCTCATTATACTTTGCAAGTTTATTAAGACATTGGAAAATTATCTTATTTCTTATATTTACAATATGTATAAAAATTAACTTTATTGCCGTCTCAATTGTCCATGTTAATTTGAAAACAATTTTGAAATGCGCTGTTGGTGCAGCTTTTCATAAAAATGGTGGTCTCCTGTCAGTCATCGAGAGTATTTGGCATCTGACGTCATCACATCAGCGCGTGTAGCAATGTCTCTATAAAGTATAGTCGATGTCAAATACTTTATTGAAGCAAAGATATTGCGCTTTTTGAGATGCAATAGTAACAGTTCTCTAACTATCATACCTATTGCAGACAGTTGCTGCAGGGAGGGATGGGTGTCGGAAAGGTTAAACTATCATTAAAAGTTTTAGAAGGAATTTGTTTCTTTTAATAACCATCAGAAAGTTTGGGTAACTGCAATGACAGAGTTTTCTCTAGACAATTGCAATCGGTTTTGTCATCGTTTTGGACGACCGCCAGACCCTCTCCCACTTGTAGGGCTCTACAGAGTCAAAATCGATGCTAGAGCTATGAAAATGATTCTCTATCAGTAAGATCATATTATTTTGATACTATGCTAGCGAGTTCCTAGCATTACAGTGAAACTTGGTGGTATTTCTATTCTGGACATTTGAGTGGGCTTACCCAACTTATCGTCAGTATTAAGTAATAGATTCATTAATTTATTGTTACATTTATGATGTTTGATTGTATTAAAAACTGTGTGAGACCAAATGAAGTTATAGGAATATAATTAAATTTGTTAATGTTACGTCACTCATATTTTGCTTACGTCTATGCCTGTGACGTCATTGATTGGCTGTTCCAGCAATTGAGTTGCATGTCGTACACGACAGTGTTTTAAATTTATTTCAGGATTCAAAGACAAAAATAAGATTTTCAAAAAAAAGTGAAATGTAAATATAACAATAGAACTGTCTAGCGCGCGTTATTCAGTTTTCGTTGCACAGCAATGGAAGTTATAGCACTATAAACGCCATTTCTAGACAGTCCAATGGTTACATGATAAATAAATATCTGTTATAATATATAATGCGAACGAGATAAATTATTAAAACAACACGTGTTGCAATTTCAAAAACAATAATTATTTTTGATATTTCTTAATTCAATGTTTCTCTTAAACCACACAATTTATTATAGTAATTTTTCACTAGTCATCAAAATTCAGAAATGTTTAAAAACACCATGTTAATGCAAGTAAATTAAAAATACGTACATGTAACGTTGATGGATAATTTTATGTAATTTACCTATAAACCTTGCCTTAAATCAAATATTTTTTCAATTTTTTTTTTCAATCCAATTCTTGTTTATTATTCAATATGCGAGTTCGATCTGTAAAGAACAATTCATAAATTCTGAGACCTGTCAATTATTTATAAAATTATAATTGTTTAATTGTTTCATAGTTTATTTTATTTTTTCGTTTTCTTTCGTACAGTACAGACCTGTCAAAAGTTTAAGTTTAGGCTAACGAATTATTGTCGAATCGGCAGTTCATTTCGGTCCCTAAGTTAGCTTTTCGATAGCTGCTTTGTATTTCCCGAAAACTTTTACGTCACTAGCTCCCTAGCTATATTAGTCGAGCTTTTGCACTTTTTTCATTAGCACAATGTCAAACTTTCTTTGTGTATGCACTGTAACATTGATGGATAATTTTATGTAATTTACCTATAAACCTTGCCTTAAATCAAATATTTTTTATATGATAATTCAAATTCGATCCTTGTTTATTATTCAATATGCGCGTTCGATCTGTAAAAAACAATCCATAAATTCTGAGACCTGTCAATTATTTATCAAATATTATTGTTTAATTGTTTCATAGTTTTAAAAGAAATTAGTACCTAAAATTCTAAAGATATACAGTACAGACCCGTCAAAAGTTGAACACTAAGATAACAACTTGGTACAGAATAGGGAGCTGCTATCGGCCGTAAGCTATAACTTTTCGACAAAGTTCTGCTACTAAGTATTTATCTATTGACAGTTTTTCTACCACTTGGTATCCATATCTCCACCACTTAGCAGCCAAGTTCGACTACATTTCATTAGTGCTGTGCTAAACATAACATAGGTCTGTACTGTAGCTACATGTATGTTCTCACTATAAATATTCATAAAGAATTTACATTATTGATCATTGTTCGATAATCGGATAAAAACAATCGCTAAAAATAATTTTATTCCATTTTTATTCATAAAAAAGAGAATGACGTTTTTCACACCTGCAGACATTTAAGGTTATGAAGCATCTTGATGGTCAAAGGTCAACAACAATTTATGTTGACGTAAAACTGACACCATTCGGGAAATATAGAAATCGGTGTAAGAGTGAGAGAGAATGAGGTGTATGTGTGGATTTATGCTTGCGTGTGCTACTTTTAAATTTTTATAAAATAATCCATTAAAAAGTGTCATTGCCATTTGTTATTTTTAATGCATTATTTTATAAAATTCAAAAGTATGACACTTGTATATCTTGATTGGTGTTTTTGTACCAAAAGATTGGTATTTTTTTTTATCCCCTTGTCCTTTTGCATTATTGTATTACCATTGCCTTTGGAAGTACGTGTATTCCGTGGTGTGTTTGTGTGTTTGATTGAAAAAAAGAAGAAAGTAAAATTATCAAGTATTACACCTCTCTCCGCACAGTGGCTGAAAAATTCTACCTTTTGTAGCATGCTGACATTTGCACCTCCCTATAGAACTGTTCTCATTGCAGAGAGTCGAATCATATAAAGATAAAAAAAAGCTATACTAATCCATGTCTGAATCACAATCCAGAATCAAAGAAAATACTTTGAAACTTACAAGTCAGGTTAGACACGTGAACTTCTACCAGGGAAGTGAAGTCAGGTGGTCTGGATTGGTAAGCAACCAAAGGTGCTCCCAAAGGGTAACCACATCCGGTTTAGCTAGCTACATACGCAATGCAAAGGAACATGGGACTATGGGACGTCAAATATACCCAGGTCAATCATGGGCACAGAGACATAAAAGAGTTAAGACAATGACGTATTCCATCTGGGACACATGTAAAAGAAATGTTGTCTATGATTTGATTTTAAATTTAAATATTTTTTTATTTTAAATTTTATTGTTAGGATATCGAAATATAGCTACTTAATGTTTTTTTATTTTTAATGCCAGGATATCGAACTACTTAATGTGGTTTTTTTTTTTTTTTTTTTTTTTTTTTTTTTTTTTTTTGTTTTTTTAATGTCAGGATATTAAATGCTGTGCATCAACAACCCAATCATTGTACGTCAAAAGTCAATGGAATAATTAAATGTACATTGTTAAGATTCGAATGGAATTTAAAAGCTTTCCTTTAGATTAATATAGTCTTTATTTACTGTTCACTCGAAAATTGACCTCAACACCATGTCATAATTGTATAACATCCAAACATGTATCAGAGCATGTTAATGTCTATATTTTTACAATATATTGAAGATATATGTACATTAAAGAAATGTAATAAAAATCTGCTTGACTGTTGTGTACTTAAACATGTACTCTGTGACAAAATGAAAAAACACAACTGCACTGACATGCTACATGAAGAACCTTGTATAAACACAGGCAAACATGCATACACATTGTGCTCAATAATGTTTTTATGTTTCGACACAAAAGAACAACTTGATTTTATTTCATATATAACACACTATGTATTACATATAATACAACATTATCATTTGTTTTATGTTTTATCAATAACTTATTTTTTATTAAAATAATGGTTTCAAAATCAGCACATGACAACTTTGTTATGTGCTAATTTTGAATGCATTATTTTAATAAAAATTCAAAATCAGTACATGGCATTATTAAGATCAACCGTCGACGTTTTGTCTAAGTTGCACAAGGACGCGAGTTCTTTTCTCCACACATAGCATTAATGTGGTCAAATTATTTTCTGTGTTAATAATCATAAGCGTTCCTCAAGGACTTCGTCAAAATAAAATTTTAAATACAAACAATATTCTGCTTAGCAAGATTAGGACGGCAATACATATGTCTTATGTACATCATAGCATTTTTGCATTAGATGCCATCAAAATGTTTTATGGTCGTCATCACAATATTGTTGATAAGTATGATGTCTCTGTGTCCCGGATTAACATGGTCATATCTTGCGTTCCATGTTCCTTTCATTACAAAATTCGATTGTACACGTCACGTGAGAGGTGTAGCTAGCCAGACAAGAGGCGCTTACCTTCCAGAGAGGTGTAGCTAGCCAGACAAGAGGCGCTTACCTTCCAGAGAGGTGTAGCTAGCCAGACAAGAGGCGCTTACCTTCCAGAGAGGTGTAGCTAGCCAGACAAGAGGCGCTTACCTTCCAGACAGAGTAATCAGTTTTGCTTCCTTGGTTTACGACCACTTGCTTAGTAGCTTAATTTGTCAGTTTTCAAAGTTTTTATTTTTTACTTTTCGGATTGTAATTTGAACAAGAACCGGTATATTTGTATTAAAATTGAAACATTTGTTTAGTCGGGAGAAGTTTGGGCATCTAGATAATTCTTCATTTTTTATTTTGATATAACGTTTCATAAAATTTATATTCGTTCACCTCATCTGTAGTGACAGTGATATTTAGGGGTGACAAAATGGACATCTACCCTGTCGGAAATGTAACATGTTTATATTACTACCTATAACCTTGTACCTACAGATGTACCATAGCCTGTTAACTGGTGTTGTTTTCATGGAATAATTTATTATTTTAGTTTGGACAGAATCATGACTATTTTATATCATGAATGTCGTTTGTGTAAACACGATACGTCCATTTCTACCAGGATTTGTCTCAGATGTGTTTCCAATTTAACATATGGATCATTAGATCATTAACATTTGAATTAGAAGAATAATGTTATGACAGGTATTGCATAAATAAATGGAAGTTCGGCTTTAATTTCCTGGGCGCCTTGTTGAATATTCCATCATGCCAATGCAAGCTTTACACATGAACATGCATTACCGTTTTTTATATTCTGATAACATTTTGCATATATATCGATAAAGCTGTTCTAGCTGTTAACTTAAAATCTTATTAATGTTCATTTACATTTTGGGGTTTCTGTGAAACAACTGATCGATTTTAACATAATAACTTGTGAAATACATGGTTATTGTATGTTTTACTAATGAAAGGCAAATCTGAATATATATTTTTCTGTGGTTTATTCCTGAGTCAAATATCTTTGCACTCCGAATAGATTCCTTTTTTTTTCTTCAATGTCTTTTAATTTGAATGCAAACTTAAATTTTGAATTAAATCCGACTTTAAAATTTGAGATACTGCTCCTAGCTTGGCCCTCGGTATTAAATATACGAGGACTGAGTATGGAGTGGTTTACCTGGTTTTAATATTCCCATGTGAGCTAGCACATTAACGTCGCCCTGAGTTCCTGTTAGTAAAACATGTGTAAACCTTACAACACATAAGCGAATCGGTATCCTCCCAGAGCACGCGGTCTCATTCTCTGGTGAACGTTCACATGGTTAACATTATTTAAGGCTTTAAAATTCTTTACATTGTTTTAGGATTATGATTTGGACATGAACTAGTATGTTTGTTTTTATAAATCATAAGAAATTCATAAACATGGACATGTCGCGAATAGCTGAAAAATTGCATTACAATCAAGAAAGTCTTAAGCTTTATAATAATAAAATTAATATATATTCTCTATTTAACTGTCTCTTGTGTTATGTATTCCCTTATTCCTTTCCCTTATAATACAAAATGGATGCAACTCAAAAAGATTTTGATTTAACTAATGATATATTTTAATCTCACATTTAAGTTGTTTAACATAGAAAACATGTATTATAGGTCATTTGCATACCTTGATCTTTGTGTAGACAAGAAGATGTATGTATTACAAAAATAGTCACACAAAAAATGAGGTGATTTGAATTTATTGTCATTTATGATGAAGGTTGAAATAATTTAAAGTGTCATTAACAACTCCTTGTGTTGCATACTCATCATAAATTTTAAAAATGTTTTGCTGTGTCTATTAAACACTACAGTACAGACCTGTCGAAAGTTTAACACTAAGTAACGAATCCGGGGCAAATTGGCTGCTCATCCCGGCCTTTTGTGAGCAACATCGTATATTGGGAGCTTGTATCTATTTATCAGCAGCTTCTCGGCAACTACCTACCCACATCTTGACCATTGCGTAGCGAGGTTCGACTCCTTTTCGTTAGCCCGGTATTAAACTTTCGACATGACTGTACTTTAAGACATGTTTTTTGTTAATTTAGCGATGGCAGTTTCTGAAATAAGCTTGATTTTTGTCAGCAATTAAGATATGTTTAGTTGAAATTTGTGCTAATTAAGCATGTTTAACACAGACACTTAAGGTCAAGATTTTTTTCATAATTATATCTGACAATTTTCTAAACTAAATGCGTCAGAAATAAATTAATGCAATTGCATTTAATTTTTTAATTTTTTAATATTTTCTCTATATTTTAAAAGGTTAAATGTCAATCATATTACCCTGGTAGACTGTGCTTGTTTTCCGAGTTGGTTTTTGAGCTCCATTGGCTTTTGGACTAAAGCATCGGCTTACAAACCACAGTGCCTCTTGCAGTCAATGTTCAAATTCCACTCATTGCAGATTCTAGTGTTAGAAAGTTTGTCAGTTCGCTAGCCGAAGTTCCGTAATTTTAAGGCACTTCAATTTCCTCAACCATCTTAGATCTGACTGACCCGAAATCAGAGAAATATCTTGACTTGGGTGTGAAACTCCATTCCACTCTTCAAATTCCCGTCATTTATTATGCAATTCTAATTGGTTGATGCGTAAATTTGTCCACGCATTGATTGATGGGAATGAGACAGTTTCAAACAATTATAAAAAATATCATTGCACTTTTATAATTCAATTGTCTTAACAAGATTATACAATGCATATTAATATTCTTGTACATCTTGATCTTTTGGTAGACACCGAAATGAAAGGAAAAGTTTTCATTTGTAAAAATAGCCACGTAACACTCATGATAATGGTAATTTGCCTTTGTTAACAATGAAAGGTTCATGATTGGTATATTTAAGTGTCGCCTACTGATCTAAACCAATGTCTTCTGTAACTTTAATTACATGCATGCATGCGATATATGATGATGCATTTACCGCAACCTTTTGTAGTTCCTTTGTGTAATATCTTTGTTTGGTTTTGATTTTTGACATCGTATGGTCATTGGTGCTCTATTCCAACTGGTGTATTTTACCCCGTTGAATCAGTGGGTTGAGTGTGTTTGTTACTTGAGTAAGCACTACGTTTTGTAAAATTTCTTAATGCTCTGTAATTCGACCTTAGATATCTTTTAAAATCAATTTTGAAATGCCACAGAATGACATTATCGGTGTTATTTTAAATTTTATACATCTAAAAGGACATTATATGTGTTGCACTTTCACATTGAATTTGTTTTAACATAAATAACATATTTATCAAATATCAATAATTAAAATTCCTTTGTCTTTATGTCGATAGAATTTTTATGACAAAAACGGTCACATATAAGAAGTGATTTGGTATATCTTTGTCATTAATTACGAAGATAAATTTAATTAAAGTTGTCATTAATTAATAAGTGATGCTTACGCGTCAGTAATCATTGTTTTGTTGTCTGTTAAAAACTCAAAATAGCTTAACCAGTCATGATTACTTATTTGTATATAAAACCTTTATATGACCATGGACTTTTGTATACTATTTACATTTGTTCTCCGTTCCAAGTTGTACATTGGCTATACAGCTACCAGTTTTATCCCCCACCTTTCAAAGAAAGGGGTGGATATTCAATTTGAACTTCCTTCCTCCCGCCTATCCATCCAGACCATCTTGTCCGGTGTAATTCTCCAAAACCGAAGCGCTATTTTATGAAACCTGCAATGAGTGTAAAGCATCAGCATTGATTTGAGATGCACATGCTATTAACCAGAGTTGGTTTCCTCATTTGCACTGAGAGTTTTGGCCATTTGAACGTAAGTGCAAGTCACAACATGTACCTACTGGTGTGGTTTAAATTTAATGAATGTGCTTGTCATACTTCATATAAACATTGGTGTCACAGGGACACAGCTAGTGAACTAAACATTTATGAAATGAACAAAACGCTTGGTCGTTAGTTTTAAAAGTGCTGACATGTACGTCTTTGTTTAAAACAAGACTAGACCATCCTTGATATATTTTAAAATATTTAAATTTAATTAATCAAAGTACCAAAAAGAATTTGAAAAAAGAAACACTAGATTGATGAGATGTTAATAAACAAGATTTTAACTCGTTTACATAATTTGATAAGACGGATGAAACAAAAACCATTTCCAGTTATACTTATTAAATTTTCAAATTAACTAAAAATTTCTTAATTATTATTATTTATTAAACAACATCGTAACATGCATTACATATTAATAAATATTTTTTTGAAACACTAAAGATCTTATTATTATTATCATAACCTTGTTTGGTCTTGATTTAATGGTTTGAACTGCTAAATTTCGATTTTTTTGAAAATTCAAAAATTATGTTTTAATTTGGGTTCAAACAACTTTTGTCTTTGTTTTGTGTAACTTGTATTATGGTCACGGTTTTATCCAAGGGCGGTCATTTAGAGCACATGCATTCTTTGAGTTCATTGCCTAGTATTTGTTCTATACAGTTCAACCTGCCTTAGAGGCCACTTATATATAATGGTCACCTGCTTATAAAGGCCAATGAATTGTATCCTAATTGTTCTTTATTCATATTATTTTAACCTGTATATAAAGGCCACCTGCAGATAAAAGTCACTTTACTGGTTCCCTTGGGTGTCCTATATCATTGGATGACTAAAATATACGATAGCCGATATCGGCCGTCAAACTTTTTAGAGAAGTGCATTTTGTCATTGTCCAATTTTAAAATGTCCCCAATGTTATTCTTTTGTTATGCCACATTCCTTTTTAGTATTTTGTCAATTTGCCACGTTCATATTGTCACTTTTCATTATTCTCCAACGCTATTCTAACCATTTTAGAAATTTGACAACATAATTGTCACTTTTCTTATTGTCACATTACTTTGTAAAGACGTATTTTGTCACTGTGGGAATTTTACTGTCAGTTTTCATATTTTTCCAAACTTTTTTTACCATTCTGAAGAGTTGACAACTTATTTTTACCACTTTTCTCATTGTCACATTATTTTCTGAAAAGATATATGTATTCAATTTGTAAATCGATGTGACATTGAGAAAAGGTGACACGTCAAAAAGGCAGAATATAAAAAAACAACAATAAGATGACCATGAACACATCACTAATTAAAAAAACTGATCGCAAAAGATATAATGGTAAATAAAATCTCAAAAGATATATATACATACATAATTATTATATTCACACTATCTACAGAACGCGTTGACGTCATTTGTTAGCACGTGACAAATACCACGTTAAAGGAAAGGTATTTAATTTGTCCTTGTCAAGTTGAATTGATTAATTAAAATCAAGATAGAAATTGGCAGCTGAATGGACAAAGACAAAGACAGCTTAGAACAAAGTCACTACAAACACAACCCAAACAAGGAAACAAAAACACCAAACAAGAGACACTCGAAATACAGATACATGTATTGATAAACACGTTTAATCCTGATGGATCAGGTTATTATTATTATTAGCTTATATGGCTAAAGTCAGATGAGCTATTGGTATATATAATGCGTGCGTGCGTGAGTGCATCCATTAACAGCAAAACCTCTTAAACAACTGGTCCAATTTAAACCAAATTTTCTATGGAAGATCCTTGAAAATATAGCCGTGCGTTTTTGCGAAATTATACGAAATATTGGGAATCGATTTAAATTGCTATACTCTGACTTTCAGTAAAGATAATGACATGGTGTTTTCAGATTTGGAGTTGCCTTAACATGACCTTCAAAATGAGATCAATTGTGAAACTCATGACCTAATTTTTTACCTTTCTCATCTTATTTATTATCTGGAAAACTATAAACTTCTTGTATAGGTATATATATAAGAATATTGTTGGTATTTATGAAACGATCATTTTGATATATCGATGAAGGCCATGGGTTCAAAGGTCAAGGCCACAAATTCAAAACAATATCGAAATGGTTGATTATCTGTAAAAGCCTCAAGTCTTTATTACATATGATATATGGAGGTTTCAGCATTTCTGTTTTCTTGAAATCTATCATTAAGCCATTATTTATCAGGTGTGCGTATCAGGGCCAATGGTTTCTTGTTATTATTTATGTTATTGCTTTTGTTTTTGTTGTTGTCACTGTATAATAATAAAACGGCAACAAAAACATATAGGGGAAACATATATGGATATGAAGCATTCCTTGTATTCTTTTCCATATAACATGCATTGTTACGCCACATAGCGGTGTTGCCGCATAAACGCGCCCGACACGTCTATGCGGGGAATTTCAACGCATAAAGAAGTTGGCCACGTTTATGCGGCGGCGTTCAACGCATAAAGATGTGGTGCTTATATGCGGCGCGAGGCTGCCTTTTTGACGCATAAAGAGGACTCATTTTAATAACTTAGTATGAATTTTAAAAGAGCTAATATCTAGAAAAATACGATGGTGGTGTGACATTAATTATGACGATGACAATTGACTGTAATGTTGATGAGCGTTAAATTGTGATTTTGGCAGAATTTCGGCTATTGCTTTTAATAATAATATAATAATAATAATAATGATATTAATAATAATGATAATGATGATCACGATGATGGTGATGGTGGTGTTTTTTTAATGAAGGTGTTAATGATGATGGAGGTGTAGGTGATGATAGTAAATGTTTTCTTTATGCGGCGAAATGTAGCCTTTTTGCCGCATTAAAGCGTTCTCTATATGCGTTGAAATTCCCCACATAGACGTGTTGGAACACGTTTATGCGGCAACACCGCTATGTGGCGTAACAATGCATCTTGTCGAGTTGAGTTGAGTAATGCTGTTTAACGTCCCAGTCAATAATATTCACTTATATCGAGACGTCGTCATCTTAGGCGAAAGTGCAGAAATTTTGACTGAAAGTCAGACTTGGCCGGAGCATCTTGTGGAGTTTAGAAAAACACTTCATGATTGTGCAAATCACTACATGATTGTATACGTAGTCATCACTAACAAATTGATGAAAAAAAGAAGTACTATTCAAACAAAACATTATTATTTTGGATCAGATAGTGATGAGGCTTATCAATTTTCTATGATTTCGTCTTTTATCAATTCAGGAGAGGTAACTCTTATGGTCATTGGATAAACCACTGAATCGTTTTTGTGTTGTCCGAGTCATTAATGTAACCGCCATCCTCGGGTCGATGTTTAAAACCCGTTTCCTTAAAATTTTCCTGCTTTTGATTTTAAACAATTCTGTCAATACCTCAATTTTTATGAAACTAGTGCACTAGTGTTAATTTGAAATCTAAAATTATTTTTGAAATTACATCCTGATATTCCTGCCTTTCTTAAAAATTGAAAAAGTAGTCCGATTTCAAATCTACCACATTTAAGTAAAAGGAAAATCTTAAGGGTTGATCTTGAAACTGGGTTCTGCTGGATTTATCAGGTTACAGACATTACAACTAATTAACTAACACTGTGTATATCTAAATGAATATTTTCCAAGTTCAGTGTCTCAACAATATTAAGCCTTTATGTAGCCTTGCATAAAAACGACAAACTGAATATCTTGCAAAAGATTGTTGACCCAGACGGTCTATTTCGCGTACTTTTGAACACGCAAAACAGTCAGCCTGTATGTTTGCTTCACTGACGCACGGAATTCTTTGCGAAATTAGTTGGGGCGTCATAGAGTATGTTGTCTGTGACGCTACAATCAGTTCTTACATGTTTTCAATTTTTTTGTAATTTTGGTATTTCGGAAAACTGCTTTGATACAGTTTTGTTGCGAAAGTTCTTAAAAACGCATTATTTGACGTCCGTAGACTAACGTTTCTTTCACTCAATTTTGATAACACGCGTGGTGGGTGTAGCTATATAGCTAGCTAAACAGGATGTGCTTACTATTCCAGGGCACCCGGCCTCACTTCCCTGCTGGAAGTTTACGTGTTTAACCTAACTTTTCAGCTTTTACTTTGCTTCTGGATTGTGGTTCGGACATGATATGTTTGTTTTTTAATATCAAACTAGTTAATTAAAACAAAAGCCATGCTTACGATGTTAAATAAGCCTAAAATTAATTTCATTGTCTATACTTTTAGTCTGTATAGTGTGGGCCGATATAAGTATATACGTTGTATTAACATGCTATTAAGTACATGCATGTAACATCACAGAACTCCTGCTTCCCAAGACAAAAATGTCTTTATTTTAAAGTTTTTGCTAAAAATGCATCATGAAACAGATCATTATGGTATAAGGGAGACAATTCAATCTAACTGCAATTGAATGTTTCTCTCAAACAATGAATGATCATTCACGTAGAGGCGTACTATTTCTTTTTCAAGACATGGTCGTTGTAATTATATTTAAGTATTATACATGCCATGTGTTACTTTTGAATGCATTCATGATTCTTCCACATACATTCATAATTCTTCCACAAACATTCAAAGCCATGTGTTACTTTTGAATGCATTTATGATTCTTCCACAAACATTCAAAGCCATGTGTTACTTCTGAATGCATTCATGGTTCTTCCACAAACATTCAAAGCCATGTGTTACTTTCGAATGCATTCATGATTCTTCAACAAACATCCAAAGCCATGTGTTACTTTTGAATGCATTCATGATTCTTCCACAAACCATCAAAGCCATGTGTTACTTTTGAATGCATTCATGATTCTTCCACAAACATTCAAAGCCATGTGTTACTTTTGATTGCATTTAAAACAAAAAATTAAGTCAGTTTCTATTTTTGAGTGTATTATTTGCATGAACAGTGACACATGGCACCACATATGATACCAATACATTGTCAGTGCAATGGGTTTTCCTCCATGGGTTGTATTTACCGGTTTTAGGATCGTTGCTATTGTGGTACATGTGTACATACAACAAAAGTTATCAGTTCAGGAAACGTCCTGTGTGTTTATACCTACTAAGGTTGTTGTAATGGCGCCACCTTAATTTGTATTTTATATTGGTGGTACTGATATGGCCATAAATATCTGTACAGACGCCTGTATAATCTCCTAACGTCCCGGTACAAAGCACCACTATCCAGAACCACCAAACATGTAAAGAACGCAACCAGTATCACTGCGCCCATTGTCCCAAGTCCTACAGCAGACGGTCGATTGTCCATCACTGTCGTCTGCTGTTTCTTCCTAACTAAATACATAACACGATAATTCTGTGTGGTGGCGGTGGCACTTTTTGCTTCCTTTCGGTAATCTTTTGCTGAAGGAGTCTGTTGTGTTTGAGTTGGATGTGAAGGAGTCCGTTGTGTTGGAGTTGGATGTGAAGGAGGTCGATGTTTTGAGGTCAGCGGGGATACAATCCGTTGTGTTGATGTTGACGGGGATATAATCCGTTGTGTTGAGATCGGTGGTGATATAAACCGCTGTGTTGAGGTCGGTGGTGATATAATCCGCTGTGTTGACGTCGGCGGGGATATAATCCGTTGTGTTGAGGTCGGCGGGGATAAAATCTGTTGTGTTGATGTCGGCGGGGATATAATCCGTTGTGTTGACGTCGGCAGGGGTATAATCCGTTGTGTTGATGTCGGCGGGGATATAATCCGTTGTGTTGAGGTCGGTGGGGATATATTCCGTTGTGTTGACGTCGGCGGGGGTATAACCCGTTGTGTTAAGGTCGATAGGGATATCATCCGTTGTGTTGGGTCGGTGGGGTATCTTTGTGTTGAGGTCGGCGGGGATATAATCCGTTGTGTTGACGTCGGCGGGGATAGCGTAGATGTTCTGAAAAACGTGAGCAAATGTCGGACGCTAACTTAGAGTAATTTTTACCATGTTCCATAAACATGTGTCCTGTCTCTGGAATATCCGGGACGAATGATAAGCAAAAACCTACATTTAAAATACAAAAAATAAACAAAATTAAATTTAAAACGGTAGTAATTAAATTGTCACATTCTCTTTATTATTGCTATATATAAGGAGTAATTCAGTATGCGCATTCCTTTCTTATTGTAATTTTCAAATATTTTGGCAGACCAGATCTTTTCTATTATTATTTTTTTTTATTATTATTATTATTTTTATGAAAGAATTGGTGGCCCTTAATGATGTTGTTTTAATATGGATGACACACTGAGAATGTGTATTCTTACACAAAAGCGGCGCTTTTTTAGTTTAGTTTAGTTTAAACAATATTTATTCATCATTAAGTGAAATAGGGGTATAATTATGAAATTACCTACACAAGTGTGGAGATTTTTAAATAAAAATACAGAAGGAATTGATAATTTAAGAAATTTTAAAATATTTGTTGCATGTTTTTATAAAAATTGTACAAAAATACACGTGTTGGGGAAAATAGCTTACACCTTGTATAACGAATTGATTTTAAAAAATGAAAAGATTTTAAAATAGTCAACATCATAGAGCAGTGCAAAGGGGCCAGATTTTGTAAAATAAATACGAGGTTTTTGAAAACTCGACAATTTACGGTTGAGGTTATCTACGATTAATTTTCCTTTTAAAAATGCGTGTACCAGGCGTGATATTTATATTCTAAGGCCACTGCTAATCCAAAATACAACAAGTCACTAAAAGTGCACAGTCACACAATCACTGTGGTACAGCGTACACGGGATATTACAGCATAAAATGAACCAAACAGCCCATGTAAACAACACCAGCGTTAGTCGAAAGCCGATTTTTGACTTATCTGTTCATTTTAACATCTGATAGTGTATTGGGTCATCAATCGGACACATAAATGATTCTACTGAAATAGTTAACTGCATGTGATACACTGTTTAAACACTGAAACAAATTGATGAAGCGCAAGTGCTCACCTGTGATTTTGACGTCGCTGATAGTTTCTTTCTAATACTTCAATTTTCACTTGATAATTAAAAATTTTGAAGCGTACAATTCCTCAAGGATGTTGAGAACTACATGTCCACTAAATATAAGCTCAATGTATTGCGATATAAAGGAGCAGGAGACGTTGGAGGATAACACGCGGTGTACTGGGAATTGCAAAAAGGTGTACTGGGAATTGGCATTACAGGAGCAAATAGGTGTACTGGGAATTGAGAGTCAAATATCTTGCCAGCTGTGCGGCTTTCATGTTTTAATGAATTTATATAGAAATGTATACGATTTTTTCATTGAGAAGCAAAACAATTAATTATCTAGTGAAAAACTTCAACATCTGTAATTATTATTCATGCATTATAGACGAGATGAAGATGAAACACATAGACCATATCATAGACAAATTTTTCCTGATATATGTAGATGAGGGAGATGTATAAGTGTTTACTAATCCATTACAAGGCCCGTGTGTAATGTCAAAATATAATTCGTTCTGAAATAGTTAAAGTTTGACAGTGACATAGCAAATGCAACTAGTGAAGTGAAAGCAAAGAAAACACTTTGTAGTTTTTTTCACTGAGCAGAAAAATGAAGATTACAATTTGAGAAAACTTTTGAATATTTAAACTCGAATCGACCAGCTACAATTAATGCAAGATGGCTTATTTACATCACAGGTCAAAATGAGACAGTCGTCGGAAGAGAGTGTCTGGTGTAAAACAGTTCCACAAATGTGACGAGATTAAATCAAACGTCTTGAAACGGATTTAGAAATAAAAAGATTTAACAATATAACACATTTTTCTGTTTTAAAATGTTAACCGTAGTTCATTGTCATGTGCTATTTTTGAGTTTCTATTTACGAGGGCGAATCAATAAGAAACCTTCATCACCCAAGAACTGAAAAAGACAGGTGATTTCCATTGACCAAATCCTCAACTGTTGTCACGACTTCTTGGTCAAACCTGAAATGACGTCCTCAGGTATCATTTTTTTGTTTCAATTTTGGGAACAGGAAGAAGTCGCTACGAGCTAGGCAGGATGTGATTAATTCAAACCCGTCTCGCCCAACAGCCTTCAGTGCAAGCTTGCACTATGGACTCTTGCGTTGTCCTGTTGCGGCAGTTTCACGGATATAAGTTCTCAATTGGCCTAGCAAATTGGCATAGTGCAATCCAGTTATAGGTCTCTTTGGTTAAAAACCACACACAATAACACCTTTTACGCCCCAAATACTGTTGCCACGACCTTGCCAGCAGATTAATGCTTCTTAGCCTTCTTTGCCTAGGGGACCCAGGCCCTATCCACTGACGACTCTGTGCTTTATTGTCTTGTCTGGTTCATATTAATGAATCCAAATCTCATATACAGTCTTTAGACGCATTTTGATTTTGATATAAAACGCTTCAATAGGGCGCTGTATGTTGATGCTTCAGTTGCCATTTGCACATTGCTAAGAGATTTTGGGACCCAACTAGTGCCTATTTTGAAGTTATTTTCCTTATTTTTGTCACAAAAAATCCACTCAATAGATTTGTTTTTAATTCATGTGTTCAAAAAGCAAATATATTTTATCAAATAATATAGAAAAAATTCTAATGTCAACCGATTCGTTTTGCTGATGAAGGTTTGCAAGGTCAAATTTTGTGTATTCAAAATTTCCAGTTTTTAGACATTACCATTTTAGACCTGTTAGTTTATCACATTACTACGCCAATAACCATAGCATTTCAGAAATAATATAATTGCTAAAATATTATATTCAACTTTTTTCATTCCTTTATAATATTGGATGTGCAACTATTCTTTTTTTATCAAATACATGTGTTCTGTTACGTTATCTGTGCCTAAAATCATACTGACATCTCGATACGCGTGCAATTTTGTATCCGGGTATAAACATGTACAGTGTCGGGCAATCGGAAATGAGATGGCTAGTTACTTATTGAGTCGCCCTCGTAAAATGAGATAGGAAAAAGCTCTACACATTCTATACACCATAACGCTATATTGTCTATTTTGAGTCTAGTGGTATTAACATAAACACCACCTCTAAATAAGAACAGCTTATATATATATACGTGTTTTGCTTTACCTTGAATCAGCAATAATAATCATTCAATAGACAAGAACAAGTTTTAATCATAATAATACTTTATCATTACACTTTACACTACTATCCCTCATTCTAAATTTAAAGAACGTCATAAAGAAATTATTCACTTGTCTTTCTTTTACAAAAACGGTAAGCCAAGATACAAATATCTGGTTCTGAACAGGGATTCTGGTTATTTTGTCAAGCATCATACAGATTCCAAACAAAAATATACTGAAGATACCATCAACAAAATGTTGGAGTTTTTGATAGTTGTGTTTGGTTATATAGTTTTTCAGCAAACAATCGGTATACTACGGGGACTTTGTACAACGAAGTAGGCTGCTTGCAAATAAATTGTTAACTCAGGAATATTGCAAGCCTAGGATTTTCAAGGTCCTCAAATAGTTTTATGGTCGTCATTACAGTATTGTTGACAAGTTTGATGTCTCTGTGTCCAGGATTGTCCTGGATATATTTGACGTCTCAAAGTTCCATGTTCCTTTCACACAATTTTGATTACACGCGTGGCGGATGTAGCTAGCTAAACAGGAGGTGCTTACCCTTCCGGAGCACCCGGTCTCACTTCCCTGGTGGAAGTTCACGCGTATAACCTAACTTGTCAGTTCCAAAGTTTTTACTTTGCTTCTGGATTGTGATTCGGATATGGATTAGTATGTTTGTTTTTGATACATATACCAAGCACCAACTGGCTGCAGTTTCACAATCATTTCTTAAGATTTGTCTGATTTAAATAGGCGTCTTTTGGTGAAACAGCACAGCTTTACTGAGCTTTCCTTATTTCTTAAGTTTAATAATTTTCCGTAACTGCCTCATAAGTGATGAATAGTAGGTGTTATTGATGTTTTGTCCTTTTTTAGAGATAACCTACCAGCATTACTGAAAGCCGCCAGAGGTCATACCCTCTCCAGCTCGTCTTCTTTGGCACGGTGATCGAGTATAAACTTTGGCTACTGGGGTGAAATGATGAATTGACTTTTCCGAATGGGGTTGCATCAGTGGCAGGCCTTATAGAACAAGGGTCTTTCTGTTGAGTTTAAATCCCACCACCCACACTTTTACTTTAGAGTTGGAAGGTCATATGTTCCTAGTTCGGATACCATATAAGTTTGGATATCCTTAAGTGTTAAACATTTTTTATGGAAATATTGGATCACTATATGCCTCTTAATATTGGCGATCTACCTAATTAAATTTTGAAATCAAGGTTAGAGCCTTTTCTATGAACACCTAATATTAACTTGCACCGTGAAACTTATTTATTATTGTATGCATCATGCATACAAACTGTATCATACATTCGCAATTCCAAATTTTTAAAAATTAAGACTTGAAATTAATGTTATAAACGATTCTCGGTAACCGTAACCTCGCAATTCCCGGTACACTAAAACGATGGCGAGAATCAATTCCCAGTACACCGCGTCGATCTTTAAACGTCTCCTGCTCCTTTATTTCGCAAAACATTGAGTTTAAAATTGGTGGACATGTAGTTCTGAACATCTTTGAGGAATTGTACGCTTCAGAATTTTTAATTATCAAGTGAAAATTGAAATATTGGAAAGAAACTCCCAGCGACGTCAAAATCACAGGTGAGCACTTGCGCTTCATCAATTTGTTTCAGTGTTTAAACAGTGTATCACATGCAGCTAACTATTTCAGTAGACTCATTTATTTGTCCGATTGATGACCCAATACACCATCAGATGTTAAAATGAACAGATAAGTCAAAAATCGGCTTTCGACTAACGCTGGTGTTGTTTACATGGGCTGTTTGGCTCATTTTATGCTGTAATATCCCGTGTACGCTGTACCACAGTGACACAATACTGTTCTATTTAAATCGAGGTAAATATTGTTTGGTTTCAACAGTGTTGAACTATATAAAGCCGAATATGCCTCAGCAATAATCAAGTAATATTCAAACTTAGCTTTTAAAATCTTCCCTTGGATCGTTGGTAGCCTTAGAATATGAACTATCACGCCTGGTACACGCATTTTTAAAAGGAAAACAAAACATAAAAAACCTCAACCGTAAATTGTCGAGTTTTCAAAAACCTCGTATTTCTTTAACAAACTCTATCCCCTTTGCACTGCTCTATGACGTTGACTATCTTAATATCTTTTCATTTTTTTTTTAAATCAATTCGTTATACAAGGTGTAAGCTATTTTCCCCAACACGTGTATTTTTGCACAATTTTCTTTTAAAAATGCAACAAATATTTTAAAATTTCTTAAATTATCAATTCCTACTTTATTTTTATTTATAAATCTTTACACTTTTGTAGGTAATTTCATAATTATAACACTCTTTCACGCTTTTCAACCAAATGGTTTTCACTTGAATTTTCCTACTTAAATGACCCTTAAATACAACACAAAACAAACTTTAAACTGGATTCAGGAACAAGCGCTAGCTTATTTAAACCCGATTCCAGAACATGTTAAACAACCTTTATTGTCAACTGCCAACCCCAAACCAATTCAATAAGAGACTATTTCGCGATTTGCACTTTGGGTTTACAGTGAAACAATAAAGGTTGTTCTACAGTAATTCGGAATATAATGGTCGTAACTAGGAAAAATACAAAAGTTATAAGTGAGTAGGTTAATTATTAAATTACTAACAAACTAATAATTAAAAAAAAGAATGAGAATATTTCTCTTTTAATGAAAAAAATGAAAGAATCGGCATTACAATGGCTACAGTACATGCCTGTCGAAAGTTAAACACTACAATTCCAAATTTGTGCCAAATTGGCAGCTCATTATAAGTCCCTTGTCGATGATCTATATTTCGACAACGTTTTATTTTGGCAACTAGCTATCCATTTAAAAATTTCTCGGCTATTCAGTCCAACTTCGACATTATTCGTAAGCTCAGTGTTAAACTTTCGATAGGTCTATGCTGAATATATAAACATCTGCAATTAAACTCAAGATGCTAAGCTTTTGATGCAGTTAATTTATGTGATTTTTTCATACAACTTCTTTATTCATATCTTATGTCTTTATTTTTCTTGCACACTGGTTGTGACAAGTAGGATTGCAATTAATTGTAAGGACCTTTCAATAGGAACCACACCAATAGGTCATGGCTAATGCATATTTGTCACTGAATCCATGCATTGCTCGTCCAAGTAAATTTTAATGTTCCTCTTGTCCTCTCTTAAAAGAGAACTAGACGAAAGTTTAGATCGACAGTATCTTTAACGTCTCAGGAAAAAAAATGAAAAAAATATCCATGGCCAAAAGCAAATATATGTCGTAAATAGCTAATTACCTCCTATCAGAATCTTTAGAAATAAAACTACATATCCAATTCGGAAACTTCTAGACCTATCAATGTTGCCCTTAATGAAAACACTTAATTAATTGAAACCGAAGAGCGGTGTGGCTAATCATATCTTATGCCAAAATAAAAAAAAATCGTGTTGCCTAAACTATAATCAGCTAACATTGCCTTCGTTTCACGTTTCACTGTATCAAGAGATGAATCTAGTGAAGACTTTTTTCCTATACTCGGATAGTATTTTTCCGATGACTTATATATACTTCCAAAAACAATAATTATTTCTCGTATTCCTTCTCTAGTACAAAATCAGAGAGAGAGAGAGAGAGAGAGAGAGAGAGAGAGAGAGAGAGAGAGAGAGGAGCACAAACCTTTAAAATAAATACTCCGCTTAAACACCAGAGAATGAAATAAACTGTGGCCATTTTATAACAGCACTACATATCTAATTGGCTCTTTGTTATTGATTATAGAAATTGTTCATTCATTACGCCATCATCATTTGTATGAGTTCACGGTACTCCTACACGCCTATTTGTTTATGAAAATCCGTATTTACTCATTATTACAAACCCTGACACAGTGATATATCGTTTTACAATATATAATCTTTGTTTTATCTAACAGCGAATTAGAAACAAACTTCATGTATTACAATAATAATTATTTGCATAATCTTATGCGTTGGCTCGGTTTTTTTTAGCGCGTGAAATCGTAGTGCTGGGAAAACCGGAGAGCCTGTTGAAAAATAAAACATTTGTTGAAACCGGTAACCGAATACCTTATCGTACTGGTGACATTGGTGATATGTGAAAGCGATAAGCGTTGCTTAAAAAAGATGTTCCACTACCACGTCTTAATATGATATGCCCGTGACGACAAGAAATTGAGAATCATCTCCCTTCATCTCAAGTTGGCTATCAGAAATGAAGAAAAAATTGAATAAATTTCTTTCCTGTCTAACCATCGGCCAGGGTCAAATTTCTCACCATATTACAAAATAGTACTGGGTCCGCGAAGCCGTGTCGAAACGCAAAATTGTATTTAATATACATGTTTATACCAATGTCTCTTCGCGGGCTCCGTAAGAATCTACAAAAATCTATGGGGTTGCACTAAGTTGATGAAATCTTTAAAGCAATGCCATGAATGTTAGATTGGACATCGAGACAGACACACAATTGCAAGACAATCTAAGATTGACCTTTGAGCAGTGGCGGATCCAGTCGGGGGGAGGGGCACAGGCCCGACTTTTCCCCCTCTCTCTCACAGCTAATTATCAATCAACCAGCGTAGTGACCAGTTAATTAGTGGTACTGATTAATTAATTCGTGTACACAGGTAGGAAATTGCAATCAGCAGGTGATGATGTAATTTACCAGTTCGCTGAAGCATGAAAGAATCCAAGTAGTACTGACCAGTCTTAGGTGAAAATGTTGTTTACCTGATCGCTGAGGCGTGAAAGAAACCAGGTAGTATTCGTAGATAACGTTAATTAGTAATACTAATTAAGAGACTTAAACTAATTCTATGGAGAGTGATTCCATTAATCATACGTGAATTCATCTAATTTACCTTTTTAAACCAAGGGACATGACCAAGAGAGAGAGAGAGAGAGAGAGAGAGAGAGAGAGAACTAATTTTTAGAACACAAGATGATCTTTTTTGTATATTTTACAGCACAATGTTCCAATTTCATATAAAAGTCCAAATTTTTGTACAATTTTCGTACATTTTTATTTTTAATTAGTTAAAATGGGGGAAAAATCTGTCTCATTTGACTTTTTATTCTATTCGTCCGTTTATCGGCTTTACGGAACAAATCCGTCTAAAGTGGGTTTTTTTTTCTAGTGACAAGATTCTTGTGTGTTGCACCTTTAATGCGCATTACACAATGATGAAACTGACTAACTAGTTATTTTAATACTAATAATATAATGAAATTAACTTGAAAGTTCAGATGGATGTTGACAGTACTAGTTCATTTTAAACAAGTTCGGAAAAGGGGTGGTGGTAGTAGGAGACCTACCCCTTCGGTATATGTAGCAGGCAGGTCAGTTGGTAGAGTGATGCAAGTCAAGAAGTTCGAGGATTTGGTCTATGGTCAGGTCTGACTCAAGAATTGAAAAAAAGGTTTAGTGACTGTTCGATCGGCATTAAAAAATGAATGCGGGTCTTTTGGACAAACCTTAAAAACCGAGGCCCCTTGCCACGGTAGGCGTGGCACGATAAAGAACCCTCACTGCATAATGCCATCACCGAAAAGCACAGGTAAAAATTTCTGCACCTACACCTATAGCTGGTGACGTCTCATTATAAGTGAAATATTATTGACTTAGAAGTTAAACCTCATTAATCAATGATCAATCAAACTTAGGACCGGGATTCAAACAGAAAGACTTTCCACTGACGAGCTTGATTTATCAACCTTACTGGATCACCCAGACCACGTTTATCCATTTATCAACCAAATCAAATCAAAACACTGGTATCCCTCCGATGGATTGACGTATCGATCTACAACTTCCAAAGGTCGAACGAACTCCTTTAATATAACGCAAAAAAGAGTCGGTCTGGATTTGCGGTGCACAACTACACATCGACAGACGGCGACAAATTTCGACAGTACAGTTGATAGAGATACTATGAACTCACCGACACTCATAGCCACCTGAGTCAATATTACAATTTTTGAAAAAAGCTAGATTGATTCGTTCTTTGACTGGTTAAGATCCACTTTGAATGCGAGGTAAAAAGGACGCTCGACAGTTTTCAAGATGCAGGAAATTGCACCATTTGTACTGAAAAAAGGCCATTTTTTTCTGGCCATGGGGGAGCATCCCCCCAGACCCCCCCCTGGCAGGTCGCGCCTTTGGCGCATACTTGTCCCCCCCCCCCCATTCACCAAGACTGGATCCGCCCCTGTTTGAGACCTTGACGTCTCCATTTACATCAAGACGTCGCCAGCTATAGCTATAGGCGAAGATGCAAAAATTTTCAGGCCTGTGAGTTGCGTTGATGGCATTATACTGTTACAGCAGGGTTCTTTAGCGTGCCAAGCCTACCGTGACATGGGACCTCGTTTATTTTAAGTTCCAATCCGAAGAACCGTGACTTTTATTTCGTAATGCCGAATGCTTGGCGAAAGAACAGCAATGCCCATTTTCAAGTCTTGAAACCCCAACCTCCCACTAACGGAGCAAGAACTCCACCAACTGAGCTACTACAGCTGTCCGACGCACTCTACCAACTGAGCTACCACAGTGGTCAGAGACATATAAAACTGATCGAAACTATGAACAATGTTAACCGGTCACAGTGTCAATAATAATAATTATTATAGTTTTATTATTATTGCTGATCAATCTTTCGGATTGAATGAATTTTAATCATATGTAACACACCATGAACTCAAGCTAAATAAATAAATAAATAAATAAATAAATAAATAAATAAATAAATAAATAACGTCATTTGAAAATGAATAAAATTTAAAAATAAACAAATCGACGGTATGCAGTGAATATATTTGTATAAAACGGTATTACTAAAAATGCTTAATCATAAATCGTAGTTTGTATTTGGCGAGTTTTCGCGGTATTTCTTTCATAAGACCAATCAAATGAATAAGTCTAATCAGACGTCATTTCCTACCTAAACACGACACGCCCATTGCACGCGGTTTGGATGTATGAGCGTTTCGCAGACTAGCGTTTCACATGAAATCTACGACTGGGCTCAAGAAATCGGTTATGGTTGTTTGACAGTTGCTGTATTTTATTTTTGGGATCCATGACAACGATTTTATTCCACTTTTATCGTCGATCGTCAATTTTCTGGATGTAAACAACGCCTGATAAGTTGTTATTCTTTGTCAACATAAACAGACACAAAGACTTGCATAACACATGTGGAATTCTGAGTGGAGTTTTGTGGATTTGTGAATATTTAGATGTCCAGATTGAGTAACAATGACTTTACAAGAAAATACATCTCGAGATTTCGATACAAATTTAGCAGCGGAATGTTTAGTTGCAATGTCAAACTCTGTTTATATTCCAACGGCGGAAACAGCTGATTACAAAATGGCTTCTGTTGAAGATGACCGCACCGTAACCAAAACAGAAGCCAGTTCTTTGTTTATGCTTGCCCGAATTTTGACAGATTTGAGTAAATTTAAACAAGAACCTATCGATCATGATTATTGTAATGGTGAACTAAGTAGAATACATTTCAGATCTCTTCATAATGATGACAATTTCATTGAAAAATCTAAACCTAAAGCGAAAAGGCGCCCTAAATCGACCACGCCTACCTTCAGTGTTACAAGTGAAAGCGGCGAAGATATTCAAAATGAAAAAGGATCGAATCAGAAAAAGATGCATAGATGTCCGTATAAAGGTTGTGGAAAAGTTTATGGTAAAAGTTCTCATTTGAAAGCTCATCTTAGAACCCACACTGGTGAGTATATTATGATTGAACTGATCACGGAAAATCCCACGTGTTTCGTTAGAAATGGGCGGGGTCGCCTTTTCACGTTTCCAAGTTCTTTTCTTGCTGTCTTGGTGTTATGGGCAGATGAAGAAATAAGATGCTTATTCGGAATCCATAAAAATAGTTGTTTTTCATTAATTTTTGCAATTATTATTTCTTTTATGAAAAACTAATTCGCTGAAACGAAAGTGAAAGCAAATATATGTCATGTTTATAAATATTCGGACTTTGATCTTCACTATTTTAGTGACGAAATATAGATCTGATGAAAAAAGTTCAGATTATTTCTGATGAAAAAAGTTCAGATTATTTCTGATAAAAAAAGTTCAGATTATTTCTGATGAAATAATTTGTCTGAAGATAGGTCATAATTATGATACATGATTACCTTAACCCATCTCTCTCTCTCTCTCTCTCTCTCTCTCTCTCTCTCTCTCATTTTGGAAAAACGCTGTTAGATTTAGTCATGTATACCTCCACATAATTTTCTACATCACATTTTTTTCAAAATTCCAATCTGAATTCATTATTAATTTTTAAATGAATATATAGTCATTTCGTACCATCCATTTCTTACCATATATCAACTACCATTTTGTACCATAATATTTGACCATGCATTTTGTACCATACACAAGCCATTTCACCATATATTACAACAACATAGGTACCATTTTGTACCATATGATAGTGAAGTGTTACCAATTCCTACAATAAATTTCGTATCATAGTGAAAGTCTCTCTCTCTCTCTCTCTCTCTCTCTCTCAACATAGTTCTTGTATTATAGTAAAGTTCTTCAATGAAACCCAATAAGACGAACATCTTCAAATAAAAAAACACTTGGACTTTGAGAATCTATGTTAAAAAACAATGTTTTTTGCTGAACTAGGGACATCAGATCAAAAACAAAGGCTGGGTCACAAAATTTCCAAATGATAAAGTGGAGAATCTTATCAATGTTCTTTTTCTTCCTGTTCTTCATATCAGGATAATTAATATTAATAAGTAACACTTTTAAAAAAAAATCTTATCAATAAAGAAACTTTTTTTAAAATATAATCAACAAATAATGTCATTATATTTTATAAATATGTTACGAAACGGTAGTATTTTCCAGCATGTGCAGATTTTGAATGTTTTTTGTTTTATTAAAAATTTGCTAGTCATTTCGTACCATAGAAATGGAAAATTTGGGTATGAAATGGTCATGGTACGAAATGGTCAGAGTTGGGTACGAAATGGTAAATTTGGGTACGAAATGGTCATGGTACGAAATTACTAGCTTCGTTTTTAAACTATTGTCTTATTTTAAATTGCAGAATGGTCCAAGATTAGTCTTTTCACCAAGTTCTGATCAGATGTTTCAAAATTCTCATCTCAATTACAAATTATAAAATTTAATCTTAATTCAAGTTTATAAATTAAATAGAAACAATGAAAATAGATATTGCAATTCAAATTGAATTTTTGTACATTAAGATTAATTTCCCTTAAATTTAGTGACAATATGATGGATGATGCACATAATTTTGTGTTTTGGAGGGAAATGAGACCATTTGACACATTGTAAAAACTGATAAAAAAGTGTTGTGCTGTCAAGCATGCAGTTAAGGTATACATTCCATTTAACACATCCCTCCTGTAAAGAAGACACACTTATAGAGTGTGCCACCTGTCTCCCTGATGTATACTTATCACTTATAAACAGCTGTATGCAAAGTCAGCAGGTGAAGGGGAAAAAATACACATATTTTTATTTTTACCCTGAATTATTTTTCTTTGTGTATTGTTCAATCTTAAGATGAATACACTTATATTTATTTTTACCTTTTATTATTTTTCTTTGTGTATTGTTTAGAAGACTGTAGTTATTTTTAAATACTTTTATTCATTGTCGTCTGTTAGGTTAATCTGACCAATTTTAATATGAAAACACATATTTATTTACCGATAACCTTTTTTTTCTTTGTGTATTATCATTGATTTTCATACTTTTTTTTTGAAAACTACATTCTGCCTTTAAGATTGGGAAAATTGAAGTTCCAAGATCTAGCAATCTGCAAAGACGCTACATGTAAATTGTGGTGCTATCTCATATTTTGTGGGTAAAAACAACAAGATTTAATTTTTCAGTGTATCTCTATTGTTTTAGGGAATTTTAGTTGACACATTGGGAAATTTTTGTCATTTTCCCTAGCTAGTCACTCTAGATATTGAGGCAAATCACACTAGATGTTTTGGGCGAATCACCATAGATATTGGGGGCGAAACACCCTAGGTATTGGTGGCGAATGACTCTAGATATTAAGGGCAAATCAACTTAGATATTGGGGGCAAATCCCTCTAGATATTGGGGCAAATCACACTAGATATTGGTGGCTAATGAGTCTAGATATTCTGGCAAATCACTCGATATTGGGGGCAAAACATCTTAGATATTGGGGGCAAATCAACTTGGATATTGGGGCAAATCACTCTAGATATTGGGGCAAATCACTCTAGATATTGGGGCAAATCACTCTAGATATTGGGGCAAATCACATTAGATATTGGGGAATCACCATAGATATTGGGGGCGAAACACCCTAGATATAGGTGGCGAATTACTAGATATTGAGGGGCAAATCAGCCTAGATATTGGTGGCAAATCACTCTCGATATTGGTGACGAATGACTCTAGATATTGGGGGCAATTCACCTTAGATATTGGGGCAAATCACACTAGATATTTGGGGCAAATCACTCTAGATATTTGGGGTGAATCGCCCTAGATATTGGGGCATATCACACTAGATATTGGGGATGAATCACCCTAGATATTGGGGCAAATCACACTAGATATTGGGGATGAATCACCCTAGATATTGGGGCAAATCACACTAGATATTGGGGCAAATCACTCTAGATATTTGGGATGAATCAGTCTAGATTTGGGGCAAATCACACTAGATATTGGGATGAATTACCCTAGATATTGGGATGAATTACCCTAGATATTGGGACAAATCACACTAGATATTGGGGCAAATCACACTAGATATTGGGGACGGATCACACTAGATAGGTGAATCACTCTAGATATTGGGGCAAATCACACTAGATATTGGGGCAAATCACACTAGATATTGTGGATGAATTACACTAGATATTGGGGCAAATCACACTAGATATTTGGGCAAATCACTCTAGATATTGGGGCAAATCACCCTAGATATTGGGGATGAATCACCCTAGATATTGGGGCAAATCACACTAGATATTGGGGATGAATCACCCTAGATATTGGGGCAAATCACACTAGATATTGGGGATGAATAACCCTAGATATTGGGGCAAATCACACTAGATATTGGGGCAAATCACTCTAGATATTGGGGCAAATCACCCTAGATATTGGGGATGAATCACACTAGATATTGGGGGCAAATCACTCTAGATATTGGGGATGAATCACCCTAGATATTGGGGCAAATCACACTAGATATTGGGGCAAATCACACTAGATATTGGGGGTGAATCGCCCTAGATATTGGGGGTGAATTGCCCTAGATATTCACATGTTACTTCAGAAGAGACCTGAAAAAACTCATGCCCTGTGTCACGACAGGCGTAGCACATTAAAGGTCCCTTCCTGCACAAATATTGCATATTTGCCTGAGCAAAGGTTAAAAAAAAATTTGCCACTCCTCCTCCTCATTCAAAATTCTCTTAAATTCTAAATGACAATTCTATCATTTTATTTCTGTTTCATTAGATATTTTATATGAGAACTTTATAATAACTATATCTGTGTTTTGTCTAGAAAAAACATCAAGCCACATTCATAAGTTTTGTAACTTTTGTTATACATAGAACCCCATACACCCAAGATAATAACCTAATTTCACATTGAAATTTGAAAATGTTGCACAAGTTAGGTTGTCTTAATGAATTTCCTTGGTACATGTCAGGTTTCCCACATTTAGGAAAATAAAGATAATGTAAAACTAATTCTTTATAAAATTATTTGATATTGAAAAAAATCTTATTGTCAATTTCAGGTGAGAGACCATTTCCATGTAGCTGGACAGGTTGTGGTAAAAGATTTGCACGGTCAGATGAATTAGCTCGGCATATCCGTACACATACAGGTATTGTTATTTTGTCTCTGGTCAGTTTTCAATCTAGAAATGAAGTGAGTAGGGTCATCCTGGCTAAGGCCTTGTAAACAAAATTTTTTAGTACTGTTACATTTTTCAATGTTTTTTCTTTTTCATCCTATGGCTTTGGAATATCAGGACCTTTGTGACCAAGTTTTCTCGTACCTCAGACAGAAAAATCTCACGCGCACACCAGTGCTAGATTTTTCTGTCTTGTCCAGTTTGTCTGGTACTGCCTCACGCGGCAATTGAACAATCAGGATGACGTATCCGATCATTGCGCTTGACGTCATCAAAACAAAGTGTTTCTTTATTTATTTTATGTGTTTTATTTTACTTTTTATTCAAAATATTTCATTGTAAGAGGTTTTTTTTATATTTGCATTGAATACAAATCGTTGATATTTTAAAATTTTGAAGTGTTGTCGATGGGATTATTTTCAAAGGGCGGATTTGTACAATGCATTAGGTACCCAAAGGAATGCAAGAGGCCCCATTAGGGTTCGTGTTTTGTTTTGTATGTATCGCAGTTACAAACACTTAAATGGTACGAGAAATAGAATCTATCACTTGTTTGTGACCAATACCGGTTGATCTCAGTCGAGGGTGCTGTGATGTAACATATCCCAATCTCGGCACAGCCTCGATTGGAATATATGTTACATCACATCACCCTCGACTGAGATCAACCAGTATCGGTCACAAACAGGTGACAGATTCTATTAGTCTTAAGTGCAAACTTATACACACCATGGTGCCTCTTACCCCCTAGGCTTGAATCCAGCGCAGGACAGATAATAGTGTGAGAAAGTTTTCAGTTCGCTTGCAGAAGGTCGGTGGCTTTTTTTGGACACTCAGGTTTCTCCACCATTCCAAAACTGACACCTTGATATAAGAGTAAGCATCTTGAATAGGGCGTAAAGCTCCGTCACTCAATCTACTCCCATTCATTATTTGGTACTGTCCAAATTTTTCAATGTCTTTTCTTCCATTTGAACACTTTACAAGAAATACAAGTCAATATATTGTAGGTTTTAGTGTCAATATATTGTAGGTTTTAGTGTCAATAGTGTCAATATATTGTAGGTTTTAGTGTCAATATATTGTAGGTTTTAGTGCTACGAGTTCCAGCATACAATGTTTTGTATAGTATACAGTCAAGATGTTTAAAAATAGAAACCTGTTGTTAAGTACATGTATTATTGTTAAAGTCTGTCAAGAGCAAAAAAACTTAACCAAGTTAGTTTGATCCCATTTTCTGCCACTAAGAGTGAAATACCCCCACCCTACTAACATCACCCCTGCACACACCTGGCAAGGAATACAAGTCTATCTCAAGGCCAGTCCTCAGCATTTCTACCACCAATACCTATTCATTCAGCAGATATATGGGCTGAAGCAATGTAGACTTGTTTTGCTAAAAGTGTACTATGTAGCCCAACTGGTGCTTGAACCCTAAACCCTAGAATTGTGAGTCTGTAGCAATAATCATTTGTCCAAGTGTTTCCTTAGTATCAAAACATCATCAACAATCCAAGATTGTAAGATTTTAAAATGCAGGGTGCCATTGCTTCGATGAGACCTTTGAAGACTATGTATTTGTCACTCTAGGAAATTGATTCTTTCAAGAAAAAGCAGCTGAGTTTATATCCTATGGTATGGTTCTTAATATTTCAGGGACCCTCAGTGGCCGAGTTGTCTAAAGCTTGCGATTACAGATCAAAGTGTCTCACTGCCATCAAAGTGTCTCACTGCCTAAGTTTGAATCCCACTGGAACGGATACAAGTTTGTAAAAATTTGTCAGTTTGCTTGCTGAAGGTTGTTTATTTTCTCTGGGCACTTTGGTTTCCTCTACCGTCTATGAACTGACTGTCTCGATATAAGTAGAAGAATCTTGACTGGGGCATAAATCTCCATTACTCTACTCCACTCCACTGTTAAAATTTTATACAAATTTTAATTTGACCCCTTACAGTTAAGGGTCAAATTGACGCATTGGTTTGTCAAATATAAATTTACATGCTCATAGTTTTTTCTCAATTTTTCAGGTGAGAAGAAGTTTTGTTGTCCTTTCTGTGATAAAAGGTTTATGAGAAGCGATCATTTGAATAAGCATGCCAGGAGACATCCAGAATTTGATCCATCGTTATTGAAAAGGTCAAGACAGAGGTCACAGAAATCGGAAATCACAAGCGATGGAGTGTCCAACAATTCTAGCCCAACAGTCTCACCCTAAAAGGACAGTTTTTATCTTTGTAAAAAGATGTTTAATTAAGTTATATTTATATATCCAAAACTTGATCAGTTAATAAATGTAAGATTTCAACTTTAATGTTTTAATGTAATCTTACACAAATATGAAGTCTCACAGTTTGTAAGTAACATCAAAGTGCTAGTGGTCAAGATATACTATGGTAATAGCTCTTTCAGTAAATTTTAAAGTAGAGAAGATAAATTTTCTAAAGAAGGCAGCAAATACGCAGAAGTAATATGTTGCAAAACATATTCACACAATCTAAACTTGGTGAAAGTAGGCAAAAAACTTAATCCAAATCCAAACAAGTAGTAGACAACTTTTGTCGCCTCGCTGGCTTTTTTAAAACCACTATATACCAGTAGTTCACTATTCAAATGACAATAGATATCTTATCTAGGGTTTAATACCATAACCTTCAATGTCTGGTAAAATCTGATATAGTCCTGTTCAAGTTGGACAAAGTTCTCTGACTGGTCTTGTGAAAATTTGAGGTAATCATATTCATAAATGTTTGATTCAAAATTAATAAATCAGTTTAACATCTCTGTTGAGCTGTATTGAAAAATGTATATGCTAGGCAGAGTTTATGTTTTACTTTTACCTACATGTGTAAATTAATGCATTATAAATCCAAATAAGTCATATCATTTATTTCAAAGAGAGCAAAAAATCATGAGAAAGAAAATAATAACAGGAAGAAGTGATGTTATTTTCTAAAATTGTAAATCATTTCTGAAGTCCAATGTCTTCTGTTGCTAGGCCTTTTGTAACTAGATAATAATCTCACAATGACCATGGTTTGTTCTTATCTGTAGCAAATCAAAAGGCAAAGAATTAATTTGAAGGAAAATTTAACACACAGGGTCATTTTGAATGGGAATTTAACCCTCAAAACTCCAATTATTCAAGTAAAAATATCATCATTGTGTTGCATGTTAGTTAAGATTCTCAAAGACTGAGGGAAAGATGCTTAAAAAGTTGGAGAATAAATAGGGCTGTAAAATGATAAAAGAGCTGTAAAAATTATGTTTTTAAAGCTACAGTTTTTAGAGTGTGGCTAATGACATGTTAAGTCTCATAAAGATTTAATTTATGTTGATATTATTAGAAACTAGTGCTGAATTACTGAAATCCATCCATCCATGTGTGTGTGTGTGTGTGTGTGTGTGTACTGGTCACAGTTTTTGCTCAGGTTCATTGATTTTTTGTAACACAACTTGTACATTTGTTTCATATATCATGGGTTATGGAGGTTGATATCTTAGATTTTGTCTTGTAGATCTGCACACATACATACCATAGTTATTCATTTTAGTATTTTGTCTGTATTTTCCTTTATTTGAATGAAACATGATCACAATTCAAATTTATCTCATTCCCATAATTTATACAATCCATTCATTTAGTATTGTTCACAATTCTATTATCTAAATGAAATGTAATCACAATTCATATTTATCTCATTCACATAATTTATATGATCCATTCATTTAGTATTGTTCACAATTATATTATCCGAATAAAATGTAATCACAATTCATAAATGTCTCATTCACATAAATTTATATGATCCGTTCATTTAGTGTTGTTCACAATTCTATTATCTAAATGAAATGTAATCACAATTCATATTTATCTCATTCACATAAATTTATAATGTTTTTATTTTGTGACATAAATACAATTACAATCGCCAAACTTTATCTAGTAACTAATACATGTACTTGAATTACATAATTACAAATACTTAAATAGTACATGAAAAGTTGTGTATATATACTAATTAAGGCATACCAAGTATAAGACAGGAAATTATTGATTATGGAGAAAAAATTTTCCGTAAATTTCAGCCAGTATTTCCTAAAAAGTTCATGTTTTTGACTTTTTAACATTATGTCTTTTTCTAAAAGTATGAGTAAATTGTGTTCACATAAATTTATATGATCGATTCATTTAGTGTTGTTCACAATTCTATTATGTGAATTAAATATAAACACAATTCATAATTGTCTCAAAACACATAAATGTATAAGATCATTTTTTAAATCATTTATTACAGTGTTATTATTTTAAATATCAACTTTTTTTTACCTGTAGATTGTGATTTACCAAATGAAGTAGATTATTCTTGACTGGAATATGAAATCTATTCAATCAATCAACCCAAAACAATATGATAAGCTCAAAAAGTTGTGTGCTTATGGTATAAATATAGCTAGAAAAACGACTTACCAAAACTTGCCTAAAACTTGTTAGAAATGCTCATTGTTTTATTATCAGTTTAGCTTGATCATTTAGTAAGAGTTTGTGCTTTTTTCAACGTGTATATAGAGTCATTTCATATTACATATGTACATGCATTGAATTTCAGCCATTTTCAGTTTTAGAAGTTTGTAAACATTTTAAATTTAACATTTTGATTCATTTAATTTTATAATGCAGATTAATATTTTTCATTTTTCAATAATAAAAAAAATCAAAATTATCATGACTTTCAAAATACACTGATGTTATACATGTGGTAGTGTAGACAAAAAAATATTGTTTTTCATTTAAATGGCCCTGAATGACACTTTAATGTATGAATTTTATTTGTGTGTCATTTAAATGCTGATTTTTCATTGATAGCATGATCTAATGGGTTCAGTTAAATGACACATCAGAAAAATGTAGTAAAATTGATGTCTCTGCTAGAATGTCATGTAGTATTGTGTTGGTCATAAATGAAATTTAATTGTCAATTCCATTTTCACTAATTTGAACATACATGTGTTAATTACAAAATATTATTATTTGTCCTCTTAAGTAATCAATGTGTCTGTTGTTTGTTTAAGCAACATCTAAGTCTAATTTCATTGGACATATTGTCTACAGATAACTTAAAATTATTGTTAGATAATAGTTGCTAGCTAAAACTTTCCACCATCAGTCACATTTGTGCTTAGAAGTGCTTAGTATATATGTCATTTTCAGTTTACATTTTTCACTATTTGATATTTTTTTGCCAACCTCCGCCTACCCTCACTACCACCACCACCGTGATGTGATGTAAAGTCAATATTTTGACTTCGACCTTGCTAATATAGAATGCAACAGAGAACAAATTTTATACTTTTAAAATTTATACATATATTATCATAATGAATCATCATACAAAGTATAAAGTTTGTTCTTATTGGCACTGGATTGGTGGCCAAATAAGGGTCCTTTATATACCCCTTTGTAGAAAATAACTTTGAGGGTAGCTTATCAAGGTAGCAGATATGAAGGTCAGTGTAGAAAAATAGGTCTGAATAGTTTTGAAGTGATTGAATAGGCTTTATCTAATCTTAGCATTTTGTCATACTCTTAGTGTCAGTGTGGATGTGTTATTTTAATTGGATATTGAATTCCATAGTTTAGTATTTTCCATAAAATGATAAAATGGATTTTTCTTGGAATATGAACTGAAAATATTTCCCCATTACGTGTGGATATAATAGCTTTAAAGTTTAAACCTCCATTATCCAGGTATTCACATGGTTTACAAGCAGATGTTGTTCTTTCATTTTGACAAACCAGGCATTATGGCATTCACTAGAATTTGATAAAGGAGCAAAGTTATAGAAAATCTTTATACTCTGCACACAAAAACACATAGATATAAACATCTATGAAATGGTCTTTTATAAATTTTTGTGTGTATAAGTACATGTAATGGCATTAGGTGATTAGTTTCTGTGTATATAATATACTAGTAGTTGTAAATAATGTACATATATATAGATATAAGAATTATATACAGATATATACTTATATATTCAAGTTTTTGTTGTTATAGATAGATATATTTAAGTGATATTAATGCGTTCCAAATACACAAACATATATATAATATGGTTATTGTTTTTAGTTGTAGATAGTTTAGTTTTATTTTTTGTAAGAGTTATCTCCCCTACTACACTTGTTAGTAGAGTGGATTTTGTTGATAAATTGGATATTCCCTTAAAATCTTTATTCAGC
Source organism: Anadara kagoshimensis (assembly GCA_021292105.1). NCBI lineage: Eukaryota > Metazoa > Mollusca > Bivalvia > Arcoida > Arcidae > Anadara > Anadara kagoshimensis. Next base: position 51,381,929 of record CM037871.1, on the reverse strand, counting down.
AAAGTTATATTATGCATTCTTTTTTATGTAAAAAAAATCGAATTTATTTGCTGAAGGTCCCAGAGGGGCCAGATTTATGATTAATTTTTTAATTCTAAAAATATCCATGGTATGTAAAAAGTGGGTGAAAAAAGAGTACCCCCTGTGACAGGTCTAGGAATGCTGTGTGTAATGTGAAGTCACATGTCTGTTATAGATCAGTAATTTATAATAGTTATTACTTGAATTTTTAAAATTTATGTGTGGTACAGCTGGGAAAATTCACACACCCAATACTAAAATAGTTGCAACAGATGGTTGTAGTGATTTTTGACAATATATTTGCAATTACAAATTACAAACAAGAGAAGAATCTGTTTTATAATTACATGTAATATTTCCATGACAACAGCATTTTACTGTTATTTGAAGAAAGATATTTATCCATTGTAATTGATACATTGTGTTCTAAAAGTCTCTTATTTTCTTTCGTAATGTACGGTGCCATGAAAAGAATGACTTGATTTCAAATTATGTCCCACCCTTATGTATAGATCAGCAAAGACAAAGTGAAACACTGTTTATAAACACTGAAGAGACTAATGTTAGGATTCACAGTTAATACAAACACATTGCTCATGTTTATTCTTTGAAATTATGTAAGTAAAATAAACACTTTTTTTTTCATTTACATAAATGTACCCGTTCATAATATTCAATCAAAGGTCAAACAGACAGGCTAATGTTGTTTGGCTATAATAATATTATGTTGTCACACCTTTTACTCTTTATTTGTTATAATAACCCTGTATAGACATACAACATTGACCTGTCTGCTTGACCTTTTACCGGTATTAAGAATGTTCATATAGGAGGATCCACCCAGTACTTAAGTCAGTTTTAGGATTTGCAGGTATACACAATACTTATTGTTCTTAAAATAGTAATAGTTTTTTTTCTATTATGAACTGGTGTTTCCTATATATAAATGCACACCTTTATAGTGAAGATTTTAATTAAAGGTTAAGCAGACAGGTCAATTTTGTTTGCCTAGTTGTTTAGTCACACCCATATTTATAAACAGTGCACCACTTTATCTTTGTGGACCTATACAGTTATGGATAGTTGATATATATGTAAATAATTAAGGTTTTAGTATAATTTATTTGAAGTGATATTTTATTATTTTGTCTAATAATGATGATGGTGATATAATCTTGTGATGTGTGACTTTTTTTAGTTTTCTGTTTTACCGTAGTTTTGTTCTTTGTGATTTATAATCATTAATTGTAGTGGATTTCTGTGTAGAATCAGCACTGTCTGGTTGTCACATTGTGTTAAAAATCTACCAAAAACTCTCTTTTTGTCCCCCGCCGCAACGCGGAGCGGGGACATAGAAATGCCGGGCGTCTGTCCGTCCGTGTGTCCGTGCGTCCGTCCATCACACTTTTTTGTAAGCGCTCTCATGCCTACAAATTTTGACGGATTTACATGAAATTTATACCAAATGTTTATACCACTAATACCTTGTTCAAGTTTGTAAATCAGCCTTGGTCGATACTTTTTGTTGGAGTTATGGGACTTATGAGTTATGAAGTTATACAGTATACTAGTATACTGCTTGACCGCCGGGGGACCCAGGAATTCTATTCTTGTTCCTTTATAGTTTCATCAATTTTTTTTCTGATTAAAAACTTTAACTGTTTAATTTTCAACTGATACAGCCAATGGTTGAAGTTAAAAGCAGGAATGTAGGTGTACTAAGTGAGCAGTAGCTTACAGATGTCTTGTTTTGTATACATTTAACTTATATAAAGAATGCACAAACGATTGCAAAAATTTTGATGAATCAGTAAATGTCCTCATATATTTTTAAAAGATCTGCAAATGAATATCATATCTTTTTCTCAGTTCAGTTTGTCATCTGTAGGTTGATAAAGATTTTGTAGTAACTCTGTCTTAAATGTAATTTACAAAAATTTTACTAATTAATTTGTTTGTTACAATTGTTACGATTTGTCATATTTTATTTTATCTTAAGTTGTACTTGATATGATATTGGAAAGCCTTGAAATCCAAAGATTGTTTTGTTGAAATTCACGCCACAGACACACACATTAAATTTTTACAGATTGTATTGTTAAAAGTAAACACACACACACACACACACACACACACATTAATTTTACTGGTTATTTTATAACCAAATTAAATTTATATACAATTACCCCACAAATGTACTTGGACAAAAGTGCTTGTCATATATTTTTGTGATATACATACGATTGTTAAATTGGTGCTAAAATTCTGTTGAATTCTGAAATATCCATACTTGTTGAAAATTTTAAAGTTGAAAACTAAAACTGTAAACAAGGAATAAGTTCCAAGTTTGGACCACTAATCATCTACATTGTAGATACATTAATTGCCATTTATTCACATTTGCAATGTTTTGTGTGCTTTAAAACTTTGAGACCAATAATGTTCTTATGAGCAATGAATGCTATTGATGAGGTCACTTGCATATGTATATACATAACCTTATTTTTGGCTGTTCCATTGTCGTGAACTCTGTGTCCTAAGTTGCAGCAATTTTAATTTTGCCTTAAGGACTAAAAAAGGAGACTAAAAATTTAAAAAAATTGCCAACTAGCATTAACATATTCAGTTTGTTTTGCATAGCAGTGGATGTTAATTTAATTATTGTACTGAAAGCCATTTCTAAACAGTTCAAATGAATAGCCCATATTTGCAAAATGTTTTGGTTAAATTATTCAGGTTATAGGCAAACAACATTGACGTGTCCATTTGACCTTTCATTTAAATATTTATTATGAACCAATGCTATTATGTATAGGGAACTAAGGTGTTGATCTCATAAAAAATACTCGCATTATAGAGTCAACATGTACACTTTGTATAAATTGTTCGTAATAAAAGGTCAAGTGGACAGGTCAGTGTTGCTTGTCTATACCACACCATTTCATTGATACTTTCTGTTCGTAATAAAAGGTCAAGTGGACAGGTCAGTGTTGCTTGTCTATACCACACCATTTCATTGTGATACTTTCTGTAAATATTTTATCATACATTTTAATTGATTTTTGTTTTCTGCTGTTAATCTGAAAATGTATGTATTGTTTAAATGATCTGTAAAGTTGTCAGAGATTAAACATCCCACCAACTTTTACTTATTCTAGTTCATTATCATTAAAATAATCTGTAAAAAATATATAATAATACTCTGTATTCTAACATGCCAGGCTCCAGTTTCACAATTATTCCTTAAGTAAGATTTTCCTTAATTTAAATTTTGCAGACGATCTTTGTTGGAACTATGGATGCACATTTTTTATGAAACTAAATTCAGATGTTAATAAGCTGTTCTTCAAAATGATATTGTAAACTCTTTGACATCTTAACAATTTGCAAAATTGTATTAAGATTTCAAATTTTGCCAGTATTAAGTGAAGAAAAATTTTGTCAAAAATGTGCACCCATAGTTCCAACAGAGATTTCAAAATTTTCAAAATTTAAATTAAGGAAAATTTTAGTTAAGGAATTATTGTAAAACTGGAGCCAGTACATATGAAATGTTGTCAGGGATTAAACAGTTTTACATGTAAACCCTAAACCCCACCAGCAGTTTGTTCCTTCTTTCCATTTATCAACAATAGAATCACAGTGATTGACCATATAATTCCCCTGAAAAGGAATAGAAGAATATGCTGAAACAGATATTTTGATTGGACAGAATGTTTAATTGATATATCGGTTACAGTCTAACCTGCCTTAAAGGCCAGCTATATATAAGTCCACCTGCTTATAAAGGCCAGTAAAATTATATCCAAATTAATCTTAATTCATATTTTTGTTAACCTGTATATAAAGGCCACCTTTACTGGTTGCCTTAGGTGGCCTTTATAGACAGGATTGACTATATCAGAAGCTCATTATACCAGTATTGATGGACTTCTGGTTATGTTCATAAGATCTGAGAATAACAATTTGATCTGATTTTTATAAGGTATTTTTTTTATGCACTGTATCTTTATTTGGTAAGTTACATCATTATCTACTGTTTTTCTCATAATGAAGTGATTCTTAAATTTGATAATTTTCAGTGCTGGCTCCAGTTTAACAATCATTTCTTAACTAAGTTCTACCTTAATTTAAAATCTGGCAAATTTTGACAATATTTGATGCATAACAAATACCCAATTTTAACAAAATAAGAATTTAGATGCAATAGAGGTTAGAGATGTTTTCAAAATGACACCATAAATTCATGAATTTCCTGAAAACTTGAACAAAATTATTCAGATTTCTAATTTGCAAAATTTGAGTTGTGGAAAATCTTAGTTAAGGAATGATTGTGAAACTCGTCTGATGCTGTATTATTACATGTATAATAAAAAAAAAAAAAACAGGTTTTAACTTTATTTTTCACTCTGATTTAAACTTCAGTTTGAACATCCACCAATGTGGAATTGATTCATTGATAATTGTTTAAAATGTTGATTTAAATTTTAAGGAAATGTGCTAGTGACTATGCTGTTTCACTGACATTTCTTGTTATAGCTAGCACTTACAGGGTGTGATATCTTGTTTGTTTTAAATCAAATGATAATTGTGAAGTATAGGCGGTTCACGATCTGATGGTAGTACTTACAGACAGGGATGAGTCTATGTAACCCAAGATGGTTATAATAATTATGCTTGTATATAATCACGCCAGCCTACGGCGTTTTATGTCAAAACAACTCTGATATTAAAATAGATTGTCTGTATACATTGCCATCAAATTGTGAAGAGCCTTTACTACTTCATATAGATAAATTTTAATTGTAAATGTATGAAAGTGTATGTGTTTATAAAAAATTCAGTTAGAATTTGAAGTTATGTGTTCATTTAAATGATTAAATAATACAATCATTATTGAAAATAAATGTGTCAGAGTTTTGGTGATATTGTGTGAAATATTTGTATATTTTTGAGGTAAAATAAAATGTCTTTCAATTATTTTAGATATTATTTTGTATTTTCTGAAAGTTTAAACACTGGTGTTCTTTTATTAGATAAATGTATTGCACAACAATTGCATTCATTTCCCTCTTTGTTAGTCTTGAATGGGCCTTGCAATTGGAGGGGCAGAGTGGTTTAAACTGCGCCCTTTAAGATCACAATGCCTCGCGCTGTCTATGTTGGGACCGCACTCGAGATAGATTTTAGTGTGCGAAATTTGTCAGTTTGCCTGCCAAAGTTCTGGTTTACTCGGGGGTATTACAGATTCCTCCACCATCCGACCGCCTAGGTATAAATGATACAATCTTGACTGAATCTTAAAACTCCATTACTCCGGTCCACCTTGCTCTGTTTCTTTTACATAAAAATGATTTCGCTGACATTTTGACTGCTTATTGGCATGAACAAATATCAATGTAAACCAAATTTTTTCGGGCCATGGGACAATGCCAATGCCCAGGCACTTGTTTTTTTCAGTATATTGTGTGTTACTTTAAGTCCCCTACCGGCGAAAGCGTGTTGAGTTACAGATCAAGTTTATGTTTCGTTTCCATCTGCTAACTTTTACGGGAGTTATGGCCCTTTGAACTTTGAAAATTCACTGAAATTTCAGTTTTCCGCTCTTTTTTTCTAAATGCTTTTAGATAATGAACTGATTTTTGGTATATGAGTCTGCCATGATGAGTTACAGATCAAGTGTACATTTCGTTTCCATCTGCTAAATATTACTGGAGTTATGGCCCTTTGATCTTTGAAAATTCACAGAAATTTTTAGTTTTCCGCACTTTTTTTCTACACGCTTGCAGAAATGGAACTAATGTTTGGTATGTGATTCTACCATGATGAGTTACAGATCAAGTTTATGTTTCATTTCCATCTGCTACGGGAGTTATGACCCTTTGAACTGAAATTTCAGTTTTCCGCTCTTTTATTCTACACGCTTGTAGTTATTGAATTGTTTTTTGGTATGCAGGTCAACCATGATGAGTTGCAGATCAAGTTTACGTTTCGTTTCATTCCACTAGTTTTTATGGGAGTTATGGCCCTTTGAACTTTGAAAATTCAATGAAATTTCAGTTTTTTGCACTTTTTTCTACATACTGTCACAGATAAGAAGGTTTTGGGAGAATTAACCTATTCATGATTTAACTTAAAATTTTTGAGAACTCCATTGCTGGTTTTTGATTTTACTATGATCAAGTTTTGCTTTACATCTTTAACAACACGTATAATTTATAACTATTAATCTTTGTACCATATAATAAGGTACATTTTACCTAAAATTTTGGGATTAGTGAAATATGCGACCGATAGGGGACTATGTATTGTTTTGCAATACTCTCAGAATACTTGTTTAAATATCAAAACAAGTGTCTGTGTGTCTATAGTATCAATTCAGAAACTGTTTATACATGACGTGTACGTGAAATAACTTTGAACGTGACATGTAACCCCGATAGTTACATTGAATATCTTCCTAAAACGTAACCTTCTAAGATTACTTTGTTTACAGATTAAAAAACTCACAAGGTCGGATGAAATGCTCATGGTGAACTATTCAAATGCTCTTTTGCCCGTGGTCCGTCTTCCGACAGTCGTAAACTGTTTACATAAAAAAATAAACCCATCTCAGTGGAACTTAAAGTTTGTGCAGCTAGTGGAACCTGACCTTCATTTAAGGTCAAAGTGAGCGACATATGAACGTCATATAATGCATCATGTCATGAATTGATATCAATTGAGAAGTTAGTTGACCTTGGCCAAAGATCCAGGGTCACAGAGTGAATTTGAAGAGGTAAAACGTTTTAGCAGCTTGCTATTGATTAAAATGCATAGAAGTATCAAACTTCATATATAGCACCAACGCATTCAAGATAACTGGCCTAATGTAGTAAAACCTTTAAATATCTTCTTGAACTAAAAGGAATGGAAGCTAACTTCATAATAGCATCAGCGCATTCAATAGAGAGAGAATCTAATCAAATAATCTAAACCACTTTATTTGGCACAAAACAACACATTTAACTATATGATATTCAAACATGTATCGTAAACAGTAAAAATGATGTCATGGTAACAACAAACAAAATTGCAATGTGTTTTACAATTCAATAAAAATCACATGTACTTAAATGTACTAAAATATCCATGTATCCTTAATGAAAAAACAAAGTATTATTTTCATTGTAAATTGCATTTCAGCATATCTCGCTGTTCCAAATACAGCATTGATAATTGAGGCCAACCCGACTTTGGTATACAAACCAAAACAATTACAAAGACACAAAATGTACGTCCTTCACATTTGTATCATGAAGACGTTATGCATAATACCAATCTATTCTTGTCAGGTTCATTGGTTATTATGCATTTTAACGCCTCATTTTAATCTGTTTTTTCCTGAAATCAATACCACATGCCACATAACTGAAATGATCTTATACAGATTTTCTCTAGATAATGGTACTACAATTATCATTGATCTATAATATCAGATCAAGACACAATTTGCCTATTTCAGTAAATAAATTCCATTTGTAAAAATATCAAATTTTGAGTGCCAATTATGCCAAATTTTGAAAACCAACTAGGCAAATAAATGTTGACAAGTTTTTTTAAATAACACTTTTATCTATTTGACAAAAATATAATAATTGGATTATCAATTACGTCAAATTCCAGTGCAATGTTTATCTATCAATATGGTTATTTTCATACAACATAACATCCCTTTTTGCCAATTTAGAAATGGCACTAAATAATAGTATTAACATTTTAACAAATTCCAATGCACTATCTCCCTGTCATTGTTGTTATTTTCCGTACAACATCTCTTTGGGTAACGGTCTGGGTTTCATAAGCTGTGTTAGTCGATGTTTCTGTTCTGGGGTCAAGACCGGAAGAGATTGTCTAGCTGCAGCTGACGCAGAAAGCACCCGTGAATTTGGTCTTTTCTGAAATGAAAAAGAAACATGCATATTATGCTAATGTATTTATTACCCATGAATTCAAAATAATAAAACCAGAATAACGTGTGAAAACAATATGAAAGAACAAATCAGGATTGGAAATAAACTATTGGAATTTATTGAGTTTTTTTTTGTTTATGAACTCGTAATTATCGGGCAATATTTACCATCGCCATGTTTTGCTTATGGATGTTCCAGTCATTGGACGTGCATGTCATTAGATATATATGGCACCCAAAAAAGCGAAATGTAAATATGACCGTTAATGTGTCTAAAAATAGCGTTTATATAGTAGTATTGCTTCCATCATGTTATGCAAAATAATCATAACGGACTAGCGTATTGTATTCTGTTGGCTTCGGACAGCAAAGCGTGTTCTATCACCAAATTAATGCTATTTGTAGATAGTTCTGTTAAATATCTTACCGTTGCTGACACTGGCGTACTTGTTCCTGTGTTTGTGCCCGATTCGTCTAAAGACTGCATAAAAGCATAAGAAAATGAGTTTTGTCTGGCGACGTTCGGGTCTTTACCACCATGTGTCAATGGTGATGTATCCAGGGCTATTTTACCAGCTCTATGGTCTACAGATAACGTTTTATCCGTAAACATACGGTTAAAGTTGTTATCCCTGTTGCTAAGCTCTAGTCTGTATCGCTGAACTTCTCTACGAAGTTTCTCTAGTTCTTCATTGTAATCCTGAAGCAAAGAACAGACACTGTGTTGAAAACATGTACATGACAATAATTAAATAAATCAAATGCAATCCCAAAGGCTTAAGTAAAAACTTGTAAACTTAGTTAAACACGTAAACTTCGGAGTTCCAACAATGAATTGAGGCTGGGTGCTACGGAAGAGTAAGCGTCGCTTACTGAGAGCAAGCCGTTCCAACCTGAGACGCAGTTTAATTGTAAATTTTCCTACTGTGGATGGACATCGGCCATAATGGCTGTCAAAATTGCAGTTTTATTTTGCAGCATGATACAAAAGCATCCTTCATCCAAATGTTATACAAATCCTTAACGTATTAATGATCAATTAAATCAGTACAGTACAGACCTGTCGAAAGTTTAACACAAAAAAAGAGTCGAAGTTCGGCTGTCGAGTGACGGAGCGACCGAAAGCTTAAGACAAAAAAAAGCTGTCGAGAGACACATACATGTAGCTGCTGTCGAAAAGATATCAAAATATAGACAACAAGGAGCCTAGATGTGCTGCCGAAAAGATATCAAAATATAGACAACAAGGAGCCTAGATGTGCTGCCGAAAAGATATCAAAATATAGACAACAAGGAGCCTAGGTGTGCTGCCGAAAAGATATCAAAATATAGACAACAAGGAGCCTAGATGTGCTGCCGAAAAGATATCAAAATATAGACAACAAGGAGCCTAGGTGTGCTGCCGAAAAGATATCAAAATATAGACAACAAGGAGCCTAGATGTGCTGCCGAAAAGATATCAAAATATAGACAACAAGGAGCCTAGATGTGCTGCCGAAAAGATATCAAAATATAGACAACAAGGAGCCTAGGTGTGCTGCCGAAAAGATATCAAAATATAGACAACAAGGAGCCTAGATGTGCTGCCGAAAAGATATCAAAATATAGACAACAAGGAGCCTAGGTGTGCTGCCGAAAAGATATCAAAATATAGACAACAAGGAGCCTAGATGTGCTGCCGAAAAGATATCAAAATATAGACAACAAGGAGCCTAGATGTGCTGCCGAAAAGATATCAAAATATAGACAACAAGGAGCCTAGATGTGCTGCCGAAAAGATATCAAAATATAGACAACAAGGAGCCTAGATGTGCTGCCGAAAAGATATCAAAATATAGACAACAAGGAGCCTAGATGTGCTGCCGAAAAGATATCAAAATATAGACAACAAGGAGCCTAGATGTGCTGCCGAAAAGATATCAAAATATAGACAACAAGGAGCCTAGGTGTGCTGCCGAAAAGATATCAAAATATAGACAACAAGGAGCCTAGATGTGCTGCCGAAAAGATATCAAAATATAGACAACAAGGAGCCTAGGTGTGCTGCCGAAAAGATATCAAAATATAGACAACAAGGAGCCTAGATGTGCTGCCGAAAAGATATCAAAATATAGACAACAAGGAGCCTAGATGTGCTGCCGAAAAGATATCAAAATATAGACAACAAGGAGCCTAGATGTGCTGCCGAAAAGATATCAAAATATAGACAACAAGGAGCCTAGATGTGCTGCCGAAAAGATATCAAAATATAGACAACAAGGAGCCTAGATGTGCTGCCGAAAAGATATCAAAATATAGACAACAAGGAGCCTAGATGTGCTGCCGAAAAGATATCAAAATATAGACAACAAGGAGCCTAGATGTGCTGCCGAAAAGCTATCAAAATATAGACAACAAGGAGCCTAGATGTGCTGCCGAAAAGATATCAAAATATAGACAACAAGGAGCCTAGATGTGCTGTCGAAAAGATATCAAAATATAGACAACAAGGAGCCTAGATGTGCTGTCGAAAAGATATCAAAATATAGACAACAAGGAGCCTAGATGTGATGTCGAAAAGATATCAAAATATAGACAACAAGGAGCCTAGATGTGCTGTCGATTCGGCATTAATTCGCTGACTTAAACTTTCGACAGGCATGTACTGTATGTTACAAGACAAAATTGTATGAAGATATAAAATGGAAAGTTAACTCTCACATGTATGTGTTTCAATCAACAGTTATTCAAGTATATAAGCAATTCTAATGACAGATTTATGTTCCAAGGGATAATTTGTTTACATACAATGTTGGCTGTCGGTAAGATAAGTATGAAAGTAATACTCTTGATCAAAAATACACAATATAGATTTTGAGCTTTATTATTTCAGAAAAGAATTGTTTTGCTAATAAACGATATACTAGCACTAGTTTTACCAGCATACTACGTTAAGTCAGATAGGACACAAGTATAGAATCGCCAAGTGTTGGCGTTGTTCCAGTTAATCCAGACAATTCTGACGTAAACGTTTTACACAACGTTACATGGATACTGTATATATAAGAAGAAACATTCACGAGGAAAAATGTTCGCTATTTTCACGATGATTCTTGCACCGCGAATATATCTTCTAAGCGAAAATTTCTTATTCCTCTTAGTGCACTTTCACTCCAGTCGGAAGCGGGAAAATATGTTGCCGAGAAATAGTTTAGAAGATCAAAAACACGAACGTTTCCTACCATTAATGTTTCTTCTTAAACAGTATATTATTGTGCAATGATCACGGTATACTGGTGAACCCATTATATGCTAAATTAAGATTAGCTTTAAAGTGAAAAAAATGTGATGACACAGTTCATACGAAATCAGATGTGATACAGATAGAAAAGACATAAATAGTAAATTTACAGAAAATAGTTATACAATCTACCTTAAAGGCCACCTCTATTCTATATAAGGGACACCTGTTTATAAAGGTCAGTAAAAGCGTATCCCAATTATTCTTTATTCATATTTTTGAACCTGTATATAAAGGCCACTTTTACTGGTTCCCTTGGGTGGCCTTTATAGACAGGTTTGACTATATATAAAAAGTATACGGTTATATTGCTATCATCAATAAGAACAGTAACTAGCCTAACTAATATAAAGAATAAAGCGTGTGTACATGTATGTCTATGAATACATTTTAAAAGTTTTTAAAAATAAAATACATTTGTGTATCTATTTTAAACATAAAGATACGAAGTACACGAGGGACATTCACACACTAAGCCCATCCATTCCGTGCTCGTACATGTAAATGTGACGTGTGGGTATGGTGAGTGGGTCTATGTAACTACTTTACTTTATAAAAAATAGTTCAAATTTGATAGGTATCATAGAAGTGGAAAACAGAAGGGAAGGAAATAACAAAATATCTAAGTATTTATTTGATAAAAAGAAATGGTAATGTTCAGTAGAAATGTGCATGTGATACTTCTCTTAAAATAATTTGAACCCCAGGAACTCTGTTACTTGACAGTGAATTTACGAAATACTTTGGATCGAGCAAAAAAAAAGTCACATATACAAAAGTTTAGACATTGGAAGTTATTGCATTTCGTGTTTTAAGCTTTGTTTATCAAACATAAAGTCAGCTTCACTTGAAAGACGTGTACTTAGCGATAACAAATACATGTACAACATCACAACACATAACAGCAAGCGATGACGATACGGCCAAATAAACGTATATTGAGACCACTGATTATCTAAACAAATGTTAGACAATGGCAAAATTGTAGGCAGTGTAGTTAAAGTGATTTTTAGCTCAGAAGGATCTAAAATCAAAACATAATCATATCTCAACGTTACAGAGTTCCAGTTGTTCAATCTAAAATATACAATAAAGTAGGTGCATGTTCTAAGGAAAGAGAAGTGACAAAGTTACATAGAAATATAAAATAAATCCAGACCATTCAACGTGTTCGTTATTTTAAAATTCGTACAGTTGAAATGGTCAGACTAGCACAAAGTGACTGAAATATCTAAAATGTTCTAAAATTGACAAAAATACCTTGGGTGGTTTATTATTATTAGTGTTCTTTTCCGACTGAAATATGATACAACGAGAATACAATAATAAAAAGGATAATTAACGTTACAAATAGTAACTAAATCTTAACTATACAATTTATTTTTTATTCTATGCTTTACAAGCACAAAACTGTAATATACCTCGGTATTGAATAAAATACACCATTGGTTTCACCAATAATTGCTATAACTTGAAAGCAAAAATAATGCTATAAAGTATTGCATAATTGTACCAGAATCACACTCAATCACAAGCATACCGGTCCATGTCCAAATCACAATCTTAAAAGCAAAGTAAAATATTGAAAACTAACAGTAACAGACGAAGTTAAACACGTGAACTTCCACCAGAATGGTGAGGTCTGGTGCTCTGGAAGGATAAGCACTTACTGTCTAGCTAGCTACACAGGCCTCTTGTTAAATGACAGGTGGTTATTGTCTTCACATTTAGTGATAAACAATTTATTTTCCTGTGATATTATACATTTTAATATAACATTATCAGCTTATATTTTGGTGATTCTTTTTCGCTCACTACATTTTGTGCTGAAAAATCTAGTTTTTCGATACTTGTGCCTAGCTTGAAGGTTGAGAGATCAGAAGGCTGTTAGATAGAGGTATTCAAGAGTTATAAATATATAACGGATATATACATATGTATATGTGTCTATAGTTACCGCTTCTGGAAAATCAACATTCTGAAACTGAATATATTGATAACTTATAAAGTAAAAGCAACTTTTGCTTAAAATGATGGTTTCCTCATGGCCAAGCCTGTACATGGGAAACTGTTGTCCTACAGTAGATGTACAGTTGCCTTGAGGAAAGTTGCTGGTATGTATTCTTGTACAGCTAAACCACAGTGCCTTTTGCTCTTTTGATATCGCGGTAACCTGTACCAGTTTTGTGGCTCTTTAGATGGGTTTATTTTAATTATAATGTACTTGCACTTGTGGAATATGGCAAACTTTTTTTAAATAACTCTTTAAAGATGTCGAATGCAAATCGATTGAAACACTGACTACTTTACATGTGGTGGTACAACGATGAGAAATAAAACGTTTAGAAATAATTTGATGTATATATTATAGTTATTAATCAAACTCAGTGCTAGGCATATACACAAAGAAATTGTAAACTAGAAAAATCGAAATCAAGATTCATTTGCACTCAACCCATGCAAAACGAGTACTCAACATTAGGCATATACGAATTTGTTATCTTTAATAATGGAATCAAGTACATTTGTCCTCAACCTTAATGGGATGAGACTTTTGATAAGTACAGGAGTGACATGTTTTCAACACCAGTTGCATCAAAATACATATACATGAATATGTCGGTTAACGGCGTACTAAAATAATCTGTTTGGGAATCATTATTTCTCTAATTCAAATACAACCCAATAGTATTTGGACAAATTTAATCATTTTTCTGTGGTTGATAATTATGTGTTAATGGCTTAAAGATAATCCCAAAATATCTGATACAATTTTATAAAAATCGTGATTCCTTTGATTTAATTAAAACATAAAAACATAAATTTATAAACACTGACCAAAACCAAGACTTTAACTTTAGTATTCGTAATAAAGTTTTTAGTTAAAACTTTATCATATGAATCTATTATTACGGGCCAGAGGTTCACAACTAAATAAATGTGTACATAATTATTTTGTAATTTACAATACACTGTTTTAGTTGTTCATGACACATGTTGTATTACCGATATGGGTTAACAACGAACAAGCACGCAGTTACACTTATATATGTCTATTGTGGACGGGAACACATTGGGAAACCATCCAACACTTGTGAAATAAATTATGTATTATATTTGATTTGAAATATATTTATTTTCTTTAAGATATTAAACATGTCCAATTTTCACAAAGCCGTGTTAGCTTCAAGTGTTGGTTTGTGAAAATTTCATATTTGTTATTAGTTCCCATTTTTCAAAATTTATTTAAATATTGTTATATATATTAAGTACTCCAAGTACTTCCATTATTAAAGAAGTTGTTTATTTTGATTTCCTACACTTAATGAAATAAAACACAAACATAACGATCCATGTTCAAATCACAATCACAGAAGCAAATTAAAAACTTTGTAAACTGGTAAATTAAGTTAACACATGAACCTGCACTAGAGAAGTAAGGCCGGGTGCTCCGGAATGGTAAGCAATAATGATAATACTCTGGTGTCTTCACATTAGATCATAGTGTCATTTTATGGATTAAAAAATGAAATCGACATTATAATCAGAGAAATATTTATAAAGCATCAAGATATCATGGTACCAGAACATGCAATATTATATTTGGTTTTACCCCTTAAAAGTTCTAGAACATGAATTTGTATGTAATTTTGGCGAACACCAATGATATGATGTTCAATATGAATCGGAGAATTTGTTTAGTGTTTGTTGTGCTTGTTGCATCTGCTACTGGTTTATTGTTATCTATGGTGTTGTCGATTATGACGCTCTTGCTGCTGCTGCTGCTGATGATGATGATGATGATGTTTTAAAGCATCCGGCAATACGTCGGTTAACAGTTAATATTTGCTAAAGTGCTTTGGCTTTTTCTTAAAATGAATTTTGAACCTATACCATAGATTTAACATATCTTCACATTTTTTTAATCTAAACTTTAAAGATGGTAGCTTTTTGTAATGTATATATATCAGGCGATATTCACGATAAGCATATGACAAATTATATTTGACTTACCGATTATATTATGATTTTATAAAATCTCAAACTAGGAATTGTTATACAACGTATTATACATGTCATATGTAAAATTATCATTAAATATATTCAAAAGTGGCATATGCATGGCCATATACCATATTTGAGTACTTTTATTGATGATTCTTTATATATATATAAATACCGCATACCGTATAGTGTGTTCCTGCACTTCTTGGCAGTCTGTCTTGTATGTTTTTCTGACTTGCAACAACTTCTGAAACCTTTCTATTAAAATCCCTGCGTAAGTTCTTTAAATCTATTTCTAATTTTTGTGTTTTTGATTCTAGTTGAACTTTCATTCTATGTGTTGCTTCTAACATTTCTTGTAATTGTTTTATTTCTTTCTCTAATTTCTGATTGCTTTTTTCTAAGTCCTTTAACAACTCCTTATAATGTTTTTCACTTTCTTGGTTTGTTGTTTCCAGTTCTTGCACCATTTTCCGTAATCTATCTAACTCTTTGTCTCTTTGTTGAATTTCTTCATTTTTCAGTCTTAATTGTTCAGCAACACCTTGCCGTAATTTTTCTAAATCCTGTTGAGCATTTATAAGTAAGTCTCTTAAATTTTGAGTTTCTGCTTTTTCCTCTTCTAAAAGTTTTTCTGCAATCTCAAGTCTTTTTCTCCATTCACTATCCTTTCCTTCTGTTTCTTGTTGCACCGCACTTTTTACTCGTTCCTTGCTTGCTCTTTTCTCCATTTCTAATTGTTTTTTAAATCGGCATTTCTGTCTTCTAGCCGAGTAATTTTTGCGTAAGCGTCCTCTTGGACAACTTGTATTTCGTATTCATATGCTTCTTTTAATAATTCAATTTCGACCTCTTTTTCATGGTTTCTGGTAAATAACATATGGACAACTTGTGTAAGTTCGGCCACTTTTTTGGACATTCGAAAGTCGAATGTCTTTTTCGCCTTGTCACCCATTTTTGCGTCTAGTTGTGCGGGGTCCATTATTACGCGTTTTATAGAAAATATATATTGTTTTTCAGAACCATTTTATGTGTTGATTATTTCATGTGCCATCTGAAAGAAAAAAAAATAACGTTTAGATAATTGATACACTAAAATTAAATGTTACAAGATGAAATGTGAGTTTTAAAACTAACTCTTTGGACATACATGTTTTTAAGTGTAATGGGAAATTCACTTGTTCATACGGGAATTTGTACATATATGTTTATTTGTTATCTTATTGTCAGATTTTTACATACATGTATTTATTTTGGTAAAAATTCAGTTCTAAACTCTGTACATTTTACACTATAGCCTTTACAACTCAAAACTAAAAATTTGAGTGAAACATAATCTATTTGAATAATTCCTGGTAACCGGCAACAATAGACTAACAAGAATATTCAATAAATGGAAAATAAAACATAAATATACAGTTCAATGTTCAAACAACAATTCTTAAAGCAGAGTTTTTTAAAAAAAAAAAAAAAAAAAAAAAAAAAAAAAAAAAAAAAAAAAAAAGCTTTGAAAGTGTTAAATTAACATAAACAGGTAAAATTCCACCTTAGAAGCGAGGTCAGATGCTTCCGGAGAAGGTACGCAATTTTACCTTAGTTAGCTACATGCGTAATATCAAAATTGAGAATGAAAGGAACTATATACTCTATCTAGTATTGTCCGAGTTCCAGCAGGCAAATCATAGTTAAACGGGCCTAAACAATGTTTCTATTTCTATTCTTGTAATAATTAAACCCATGGATTTAGTTTATCATTATGTATGATTACACTTTGTCATATTTGATATTGACCTCATACAAATGTACCTTAGCAATAGACTTGTTTTTAATTTGTATAATTAAACAATGGATTTTGTATTTATACATAGATAGAACAAATATTATCTTATAATCTCCCAGATATTGCTTATAAACACATAATCCTAATCTTTATACTAATCCGGTATTAATCTACGTAAAGATTAAAATCAATACTATTTTTATTCCTCAGTTATAACATCATTGTTTTCTGTTTATATCACACTTATAATAACCGTAAACACGATTGTATTACAATAGTACAAAACAAAATTTTTATTTAAAAAAAAACAAAATTGCGACTTGCATTAGGACAAAGATAACATAAAAATCGCTTAGTCTTATTACAAAGATATACAGCATTGAAGCATTCTGACGTCCCCATTGTATACATTTAAAAAATGTAACATTATAGCTACAGATCCACAGGATCGTTGTTTTGACCATTAATACCCAATAGCGACTTTATGGACTGTACTTGCTTTATTTGTAAAACTTTTAGCAATGCAAGACATTTTTCAGATTTTTCAGAATTGCTACAAGATCTAAACCAAATTATTTTGTCCCGCATTCTGCAAACTGATACGTAAATGCTTTGTATTTTTGTTTTGTTTCTTTTTTATGTTCTGTTATAGCGCTGGTTATCGCCAAGGCACATCACAAGAAATCAAATCAGATTAACAAATGTCGCATCCGAACGACGGTTGACCATAGATTGAAAAATCGAGACAGACACGCAAAGCTGTTTACCTTAAATGCATTAAAGGCCCCGAGCTATGCAATTCCCACAGACCATTAACGCGCTTACGGAGACTTCTGGCAATGTTACAACAGATTAGTTATATCCTATATAAAATGATTCGTGATCAATGTTATAAAATAGACGTGTTTAACATAACTAAATGATTCGCCAGATAAATACTGTTTAGTCTAATATCTATGCCAATATAATGTACTGTAACATCTTTAATTTCGTGGAATTCAATGTATATTTCGTTCTTTTTTCTTTGGAGACCCTTACCAAAGCATTTGCATGTCAATGAAACAGTACATATAGATATAACAAACCTGCTTTAAGCGACAAGAACATGCAAGTAGCACGAATGTATCATCCGACTTACTACCATGAACATAAATGATTTCACAGGAATACTAACAATGTGCCTACTTATATAATTATGGTGATATATCTTTCGTGATGACGATCTTCAAACGAAGCTATTATTTCCCCAGAATATGCTCATCACGGTTTTCTTTAGAAGATTTTCATGTAATGTTAGTGATTTTTACACTTTCTTATAGTAGAAGGAATTCTGAATGTTGGAAAACAAGACAAAATATACGAAAGACCTGTCGATAGTTTATCACTGAGCAATGCAAAAGGAGTCGAAGTTCGGCTTCAAGTGGTCAAGATAAGATAAGGATAGCTGGTGATCGAAAACGGACCGGGATACTGAAACACTAGTATATAGCTATAAGTCAAGAGAGATTGTGGCCATGGCCAGCTGCCGGTTGGGTACTAAATCGTTAGCTTGGTGTTAAACATGGGTCTGTTCTGATCATGCGCATATAAATTGTTTCAAGCTAACACAATATAATTGTTTAAAGTTAGCAAATAATTATTTTGGTGACAATCCACACTGAAAAGTTGGAGAGTAAACAACTATGTACCAAATGAAATAAGGAAAACAGTCTCAAAGTTTAATAAACATACTATAAGCGATTACAAAAACAATTAAGAAACATTTTGTATAATATAAATATGCAAAAGAACAACAATAACCTGTAAAAATCGTTGACAACTTTCTTTTTTTGAAAACTCGCTACACAGTTACTACACCATATAATCAGTCTGATTTATCTAATATTTCTGGATCCAGAACTGTATATGTAATTCCGTTCCCAACATACCAAAATATATTTATACATACTTATTGAACAACATCTACTTATTTCGTTAACAATCTCAAAAGGAAAACCAGAAGCAGTGATGCCTTATATATGCAAATATACCATGGCAATATTGTCATATACCACTTTTAAATATATTCAAAAAGTGATATATGACAATATCATATATGTACTACTTTTCGAATGTGTTTTATGGTTAAATACAAACAATGGTATATGACAATATTGCCATGGTATATTTGCATATAAGGTATCACTGATTCTGGTTTTCCCTTTGAGATTGTTAACGAAATAAGTAGATATTGTTCAATAAGTGATATATAAATATATTTTGATATGTTGGGAACGGAATTACATATACAGTTCTGGATAAAAATCTGATAAAAAATCTGCACATTAATTAGGACGGTCAATTCAAATATCTATATACTCACATTCAGGGTTATACATCCATAGATACCTCTAAATATAACAATTACTTATAGAGTATACACCTAAAGTTGATCAAACAGAAATACCGGCACTGGCGTCTTTAAAGGCCTCTAGTTTAATGATTTAACTTTTTTTACCACTCAAATAAGGTGTATATTTGAATTATTAAAATTCACGTTAATGTTTACCTATATAGTTGATCAATGTTATTGACTTTATACAAAGGTAAATGTTAAAATAGCTTGTAGAAACACGTCTACTCCAATACACAGGTGGATACGAAATCAATGTATAAGCTTAAAAGTTAAGTATAGGTGTTGTACAGACCTGTCGAAAGTTTAACACTGAGCTAACAAACAAAAGTCGAAGCTTGGCTACCGAGTGGTGAGATTTGGATGACTAGTACTGTTGAAAGATAGATAGCAGCGCCCGGAAACCTGTCGATATAAAGCTTAACTGCTGGTTCGATGCCTATTTGTTAGGTCAGTGTTAAACTTTTGACAGGCCTGTACTGTAATTCATGTATTTATACCTACATCAGTTCTATCTTTTTTTAAAATATTTTAAAATTCTTTTATTCCAAAATAAGTCGGTATATGTGCAGAGATCTGTTAATTTTACGCATGTCTTTATTAATTTTAAATAAATCAAAACTATGTCTAAAATTAAATCTTTTATTTAAAAAAAATTGACGTATGTACCGCGTTATGCCTGTTGAGGGTGGAAAATGTTAAATGTACTACAGTACAGACCTGTCTAAAGTTTATCATTAGGCTAACGAATTAATTCTAAATCAGCAGCTCATAGCATTTCGACAGATGCTATCTACAGTACTGACTTGTCGAAAGTTTAACACTAAGCGAACCAATAAGTGCTAAATCGTCAGCTCATATTGACCCCACCCCAATCCCCCACCCCCACCTCGTTAGCAATATCTCGGTACCTGCAATCTATCTCTCAGAAGCTTATCAACAACTAGCTATTCATATCTCTGTCACTTGGCAGCCCATATTCGACTGCTTGCTTTCCGTAAGCTCCGTGTTCAACTTTTGACAGGTCTGTACTGCTTATTCTATCCATGTCTCGGCCACTCGACAGTCGAGCCTGACTCCTTATCGTACCCAGTGTTAACTTTTAGACAGGCATGTCCTGTAATTACAGTACTGATGTTTTCGTGATGTTTTTGTCACTGTTTTATGATGTTTGACAAACACTTAAAGTGAACCATGTAAAAGTAAATTGCACGCGTGTTCACATACCATTAAACATGGAAATCTTAAAAAAAAAAAAGTCAAAATGCACTACATGATAAACGGTAAACCGGGTAGAGAACATATTAATATCACTTAAATCATTACTTTAAAATACTTATATGTTGTCAGTTTCTAAGTTAGAGGGAACTTGGTCTTTCTTTTTGACATTGAATGTTTAAGTATTTATTTAAGATCTGAAATATTAACGGATTACCAGATAATCCTTTCCTTTAAGCGCATTGTCAGAGCAACACTGCGTTCCTTCTAGTTGTAAATCTCACTGAGTCTATATGTAATTCCGTCCTTAAAACTATCGAAAAGGCATATTTCTAGATACATGGTCATGTGTGTAATGTCAGTACAGAACGTAATTTATGCTTAGACTGTTACTTCGGGGTATTTCTGGCTTTACAAAAGTTTCAAATATATATAAAGATAATATATAAAATAAAATAATAAGTTTAACAAGACTAAAAGCTTGATTTATGTGTATTCATTGTTCATAGCAAACTCAAATTAAACAATCATTTTTTCAATTAAAAACTTAAAACTGATTTTGCCAAAGAAACACTCCCATGAACTATTAAGCAAGCCATCAGGCTTTACTCTGTGTTAAACAAAACATATAGAACCAAAACGTTGTAGGACACTTGTATCAGTGTTATGGAAACGAGTATGTTTCCATTGTGCACCCAAATACTAAAGTAACTTTTTCCAGCGTTTTTGTTGAATTGTAAGCAAAGCAATTAAATTGCTGTTGCTGTTATTTTGAGGAACCAGTGGTTATAAAAAGTTGAATGGGTTCGTCTTCCAAAGGAAATTCAACTACACCATTGGATACCAATTTGTTACTCCCATCCTTAGTCCGGAGTTCAAAACAAAATATGCAGTGTTAGGGTGCGTCTATTCACGTGTGTATGAAGAGCATTTTGTGCCATATTGAAGTATTGTCATGAGTGACTTGATGAACACCTCCAATTAAACCTGGGATCGTAAAGGTTTTGTTCGATGCGCATTGTGGTACGCTCTGTCAAGATCTAATCTTTTAGAGCCCCATCTTTATCTTTTATTGTAATTCTCATTCGACCACTTAGTTTCAGCATTTAGTTGTTCCTTATCAATACAACAGAATTCGAAGGTAGGACAACCAGAAGGTCGGTAAAGTCGGAAAATGAATTTATTCCACCAGTGAAAACGTTCCAATGGAACATCTTCACTAGTTAAATAGATTCACTTTTTATTTGTTCTGTATGAATAAAGTCGCAAGCGATACGTAGTAAATTGCAAATTCATTTTGATATACTAACTATGGTGTTTCAGGCTGTCCCAACCTTTTCAAGCCGGAGTAAAATCATTCTTATAAATGCGACGAGTACATAACTATACAAACTTTTTATCTGTCATTTGATATAAGGTATCGCCTGTCTCGGGTTTCAGAAATATTTTACAAAGTGGGTATATTACTTTTAAATACTATGCTGTACAGAAATTTAAAAACTTCTATGAGCTATTTAATTGAAAATGAACTCTTATAAAAAACCTTTAATACAATCATTCATGGCTTCTGTGAAGTGCTTCTATATGTATATATATATGACATATATAGTACATATTAATATTTACTTAAATGTCATTATACTAACTTATACAATTATACATATTATACTACCTTCTATTGTATCTAAAAAAAACTTACTCCATTTCACATATTTTCAGATTGAACCAATCTGATTTAAGGTTTTTCGAAAATAATTTCGGTTAAAAACTTAATCTTGTCTGATTAACTGTTGTAATAGCAGCCATAATTCACCGACACCCGTTCTAATATTTTCCGTCGTTATCGACCCGTAAGAAATCTTATCAATTCCGTCACAACATGATCAGTTAAAACAAGGTAAGAATAGGTAGCACAATACCGTTATAGAGATAAATATATGACCAACTTAGAAGTCCTATATATACCGTTTATATCAATTAGATTTTTATACCAGTCTACATTGACACTTTAAGTTAACTTGTTTCTAATATTTAGACGTCCTTAACAAAAGATATAATTTGAGTTTATAAAGAATGGCTTTGATTACACGCTCCACGCTTCAATAGTTCACTAAAATTATATTCAAATGTATACACCATTAAGCTTTATATGTACGTAACAGTAAGTATTAAGAAGGTTATGAAGTATTTTCTGTTTATAATGACCTTTGTATGGTAACATAAGATATGTTTGGGGTTTTTAACGGGGTGGGTGTAATTTTCAATTGAAGTGTTTGGTTTCAACCTGTAAAACAAAGATCCTATACCCTCCCTCATACATGTTTCTTAATATTCCACACCCCCATGCATACTTAATGCTGTTACAATGTATTGTTTCACCGGGAAAATTATCCGAAGTGAGGTTTTCATTAATGAGTTTGTTCCGACTTTTATAGTAAACTGGTAAATGTTGCTTGAATATAATTTTCTAAGGTCGTTCACCTTTAAATTTGGTTTGTGACTACTCGGTGGGTGTAAGTGAGCATTTTTAATACAACGTCAAAGAAGACTTTCAATGGTTCAAGTCGTCTTCATGTACATGAGTCATTCACATACTTCGAAAAAAACTTAATTCAAACATGAGTAAAATTATTCAGCATTAAGAGATGCACAAGAGTTAAATTCAAAACAGTAGTTTCTCTTTGGCATTCGGGTGTAAGACACTGCAATAACCTCTTACCCTATTTGCTAACCATGTCTGCGCAAGAAAATCTTCGACATTGCTGACAGGAAAAAGTCATATGCTAGTTGATATAATTCAATTACATTTTATTTGTTTTCAAATTGCATTTAAACAAAGTTTGCTTCTTTAAAAATGCGCTAACAATATTGCAAACTTTTAGAACGGCATGCAAAATTTACAAGTATGAAAAATAACGGTAACACCAATGCAACACAAAATAATATAATTTTTCTTGATGCTATATTTTCAGAAATATACTACTGTCTAAGTTTGCTGCTAGTTTAAATCCAAGGTATACACCATCATGCAAAATGTGTCCTTACGCTTAGCTAAATTTGGTAAAATATATTTTGGTCCTTTCGATACCTTTTTCAACCCATGGAAAAATATTTGGTTTCACAAATTTACTCCAAGAACAACTGACGAGGAATGGTATTCCGAAACGTCCATCTAGTGTTGTTAAATTAACACTGGTATAATATGCAATTTTAAGAATTGTGTGAAATTTTCGTCCTCCTTGTCATCTTAAGACGATTATTTGTTTTATTACGCAAGTACATTACATGAATGCCGCATTGGCTTATAAAAGAGCGAACTGAAACTTTTTTGCTGTGTTTTAAACAATTTTAAAATGTTCGCGAGAACTTCATAGGACAGCAACTTGACAACAAGCGTCAAATAAATCTGTTTCAAGATTCAATACTTAGTGTGTGGTAGCTTCATGAAAACTTCCTTCTGGTATCAATAAGCACAAAGCTATTTGTTTGATTATAGTTGAAGTATGCATCGGTCTGACTTAATGCATTTTAAAAGTTTTTCTTGGTTATGACGTTTCCTGATGTGTTAAACTAAACAAATTCGTTCTATTGTCCAGTGATTATTCAAGTTTAACGTTGTAGGACCAGTATTACTTTCAGTGTTCATTCTAAGTCACATGCTATAGGACCAGTATTGTGTAATTAACACATGTGTCTTGTAGCTTTTCCGTATTTCGTTATGTTGTAAAATGGGATTGTTGGTGCCCTCCGGTGAGAAAGTACGATAACAACAGCGGTGTCCAAAGCCAGATCCTTTGTCCAAACAACAACCAGAAAGCAAATAAAAGCATAACTTTCAAAACTGATTGATTATATATGTTGCTCGAGGCTGGACGTTAAAATCCAGACGGGTAAGCACCACTCGTCTAGTTAACTACATCTGCTACGCGTAAAATAATGGTTTTCGTCTTGTATTTTCTCTTCGAATTCATTTCCATCTGGTTGTTTTCTTGTTGGTCTGAATACTTATCTTGTATATGTTATAAGTTTTATTTTAATTATATTTTATTTTCAATCCTAGTCACACTGTCTTATGTTTCAAAATGCATTTAAAGTACAGATCTGTCGAAAGCTTAACCCTGAGCTACTTGTCAAAAGAGTCGACGTCGGGATACCGAGCGTCCGAAATATGGAGTGCTAGTGACTACCAAAAATAGATAGCTGTCATGCGCTACTTTTGAATTTGTATTAATTATATAATTCAAAAGCTTTTAAGTAGTAAATGGCAATGTGATACTTTTGAATTATATTATTTCATAAAAATTAGAAAGTAGCACATGGCATAGCAGTTAGCGAAAACCTGTTGAGGTAAAGCTGATGAGGGATCGAGATGAGCTGCAATACGGCACTAATTAGCTAGCTTTGTGTTAAACTTTGGATAGGTCCGTACTGTACTTTAAAGAGAAATTCGAAAATAGCGCATAACATTATTATCATGTCAACATTATACCACATCGATACACAAGCTTATACATTGAACTTCGGAAACGCGTTTTGATGTTCTAAAAACGTCAAATTTTAATTAATATTATCGAGCTCGAAATCAATGTTACGTCTATCGCAACAATTCATCTATTGTGTTTCAAATATTTACACCATTTATTCGATATTTCTATCTTTGTTTATTTTTATAAAATGTTATTGTTGACAAATGGAAAACTGACAATTAATTTGAGTGACTAATTTTAGCGATAATAACTAAAACATGGATGTTTGACAAGTCGTGTTAAAAATTTCTATCGGCATGAAAAAAAATTAAAAATATTTTTGTGAAGATTTGATCTTGTTCTGTCAGTTATAGTTAATGCAGTATACAAAGTGTTAATCAATTTCCAACACATTAATAACAATGATGGCACGATAAAGTAATTTTATGCTGTCATTCCATGTGCATCTAGTTGAGAGTTGAGTAATAGTGTTTAACGTTCAAGTAAAAAATATTTAATTTATATCGAGACATCGGCATCTATAGACGAAGATGAAGGTAATTTGTCTGTGCGTTACGATAATGGTATTATACAGCAAAGTTCTTTATCGTGCCATCTCTCTATGACACGGGACCTCGTTTATTTTCTTATCCGAAAGAACCGTGGCTTTTACGTTATAATGCCTAGTGCTTGGCGAAAGAACAGTCACTACCCACTTTCAAGTCTTGGGTCAGACCCGGTCGAGGTTCGAACCCACGACCCCCCACTTATACGGAGCGAGCAATCTGAGCTACCGCGCGCAGTGGTTACACTCTACATTGAGGTGAAATTGACGTTCCTTAATGTACCTTCATATTAAAGTGATGGTGATACAGTTTTAATTCTAGGGGGTCATGGGGACATTGATCCCCTATTTTTTGTCACCTGGTCACCGTCATATTTAACATTACATGAATGCAAAATCTTGCCGTTATGGTATTTTAGAGGAAAGTTGTTTTTTTTTTTTTTTAAAAACGGCACATTCTGAAAAATCCTGACGAAACTTGCTTTAACTGAACACCCCTCTTTTGTACGGAATCGATGGCTACATATATTGGTTTACATTTGATAATTAATTAAACATTATTAGCGTTAATGGGTATTAAGGATAAGCAATTTTTCAATTTACCCAAGGTTCGGTTTTCTCAGATTCCACTGAAAAAAGTTTCATCGAAAAAGTTTTTTGAACTTAGCTATAGTCAGAAAAATCAAGAACATGCCAATGAATTTGAAACTGTAATACATGTACATGTATTTAGCCACATCAAATGCAAACAAGAACAAAAAGGTCTAAAGTCTTGACTAATGGATCACATTGCCTTTCATTGTCTAGGTTCGGATCCCACTAAGGCCAAATACTAAGTTGCATTTGATAATGTATGACAGTTCGCTTGCTGAAGGTTGGCTGTTTTCTACTCCGGTTTTTCCATCATCCTGGAAGTAACGTCTCCGAGATACTAGTAAGTCAAAATATGGACTTGGGCGTAAAAAGCGTAAATCTATTCTATACTTCGGCTACTTTAGTTTTACTCAGTAAAACACAATTTTAGACTGTTAAAAGTTATAACCATACATACTCTACGAAAGCATCCGCAATTCCAATATTCCTCTCTCCTTCGTTCTAGGTCCTCAGTTGCCGAGTGGTCTAAAGCGTGCTTACGCACCACAGTACTTCTCCAAAATTGTCTATAGGTTAGCTAGAATCTCACTCGGGCAGATCCTAGTGTGGTAACGTTTGTCGGTTCGCATGTAGAAGGTCGGTGGTTTTCTCCGGCACTCAGGTTTTAAGCACCATGAAATAACAGACTACCTCGATATAAGGAAAAGAATCTTGACTGTGACATACTGAACACCATTTCTCAACTAAAGTTTGTTTCCAATAATTTTTGGTTGACCTAATAAGTTTCTACAGATTTTACAAATTACAAATACGTCCATTAAAAGACCATTAGGATTACCTATAATCCATTTATTTTTAATTAAGATATGTTACTTTTATATAGTGTAGACCTGTCGAAAATTAAACACTGAGCTAACACATAAGACCCGAATTGGCTGCTTATCTCGTCCCCTTGTTTGCTATATCTCAACTATATCTCAGCTATATCTCAGCTATATCTGCTAGCTTTCTCTATATCGCTTTTTCTCGTTTCTTTTGGCAACTAACTATTCATATATCGGTCACTCGTCAGTTCAGCTTTGGTTCCTTTTCGTTAACCCAGTATTAAACTTTCGACAGGTCTGTACTATAATTTCTCCATATCCTTGCTGTGATCAAAACGGTTGATCAGATAAGAAACCATTAACTGAAATTATTAATTTACTATCGGAAATTAGCTTACAAAACACTTCACTTACACGTTTCCTTATCGATAAATTAAGAAATAGAGAGGTTCTGTAAAATGTGAAATGATGCTAAACGTGAGAGCAATAAATCAATTTTATCATAGAATTGATATGATTAATTAAAACAAGGTGGGTTATTTATGGTCACAATATAAAATTTGTTGAAATTGCGTCTGTAGTACCTGACGAGGTTGTCTCCCTTTAAACACTTTGTCCGTTTATAAACACTGACTATTGCATTTGGTTGGTTGGTTGGTTGAATATGATTTAACTCCCTTTTTATGTAACTGTCAGTTATATAGAAAAAGTCACCAGCTATAAATCTTGACCTTTGTATTTGCAATGCGATCATGGTAATGTTCATAAATTAGCATGTTATGCCTACCGTGAAAGGGTGCATCTGTTTTTAAGGTCTATTCCGAAGGACCACATGACTTTCATTTCTAAATGCTGAATGCTTAGCAAAAGAACAGTCATATATATTACCTATTCCGGCCCGGGTTAGATCCCGGCTCGACCTACCACATGCAGAGCGAGCCGAGCACTCTATCAACTCAGCTTTCGTATTGGTATTGTTTACCATTTGGTCCTTTCTTTGTCGCTGTAGAATTGGACCACGAGTTTAAACACATGTATGTATAACATCACAATGTTGCTTGTATCGGTATGTACACATATTAATGTTTGCTATTCGAATCTTGACTTTTAGCTTGGATTTTTTTAACTTGGAGTTTAAATTTCGATGCCGAGTTATAGCGAAAGAACAATCACCACCCACTTTCGTCTTGGGTCAGACCTGGCCGAGCTTCGAACCCACGACCTCCCATTTACGGAGCGAGCACTCTACCAACTGAGATACCGCACTGTGAATTCTCTTTAAAAGAAGTGGTCCCTGTGGAAGAATTTTGTGTGTGTGCAATGAATAAAATACCATCGTGCATGGTGGTTTAAACGTGTAAATTTAATATAAAACTCTCGTTATTGAAAATACAAGAACTTTACTTTTTATTTTCAAATGATGAATACATTCTAATCATGGTAGAGAAACTGACTTCGTTGTTTCTGTGGAAAAATACACCAAAACTTTTGATTAATATAATTATACTATGATACATATTTCATTATACTAATTATAGTAATTCATGTAGGGCTGTAATACTACATAGAACACACACCGTAGAGCGTTCTCGGCACGTCATTACAAGTGCAATGACTGGTAAATGATATATTCTGTAATTTATGAACCTTTCAAAAACACAAAAATGTAAGTATGTTTGATGCACAGGCAACCCTGTCTATAAAGGTCAAACAAAGAACAAGTAAAAGTGACCTTTTAAGACCAGGTTGCCCTTATACAAGTGACCCTTAAGGCAGGTTGAACTGTAATTGTAACAATGTTCACTATCCGCATTACTGTACACTACAGTAGCATCGTTGATTATCAAAAATATCAAGAAACATAAAAACATAACATAATATAAAAATATCCACATTTTGCTTGAAAATAATAGTTTTCCAAATATGACTATGAGGCAAATGACAATCAGAGTAAAGGCATTATTGATACTAGTATATGAGACTCTTTATCAGGAAGGAACCGTTATCTAGACGCTAAACTTCCCGATGCCTGTTTAATAGCGGTGAATATAAAACTACTAATTAACCTGGAATACCGGTTTGTAAATTCATAGTTAGTAGAAAAGCCCATTTTCAGCAATGTTTCTTGTAAGCCAACCAAAACAAACTTGTGACGTCAACTTGTTAAATACACAATTGAAGAAAGTTAGTTACGACTTGTACTTGGCAATAGAAAATGCATCAGTTACTATGAACACGAAACAATAAATGTTTATGACAGAAACGGACACAAGACAATGAAAAACAAATATATAATGGGTCACAAATAAAAATAATTGTTATATAAAAATAATGACTTGCTTAATTGTTTTCAATTCCAAACTACATTTTGTAGTTTTCATTATATAATGGCGTCGTATAGAACATGGCGAAAGTCGGCCATTTTGTGTGGACATTTGTAGTTACTGAACAGACGCTAATCCGTCCTTGTAAGCAACTCTTCGCAACTCGGCCATTTTCGGGACGTGAAAATGAGAATTACGAATTCTACCGATGTTTGACGAAAACTTACTTCATCAATTTGTTTTCATGATGCAGTTTTATCAGTGTTTTTGTTTTTACTAGCCGGTACGGGTTTTATACTGAAGTTTCCACTGGATGCCGCTGTTCTATAATATGGATACATCGGTACATAAACAATTTTCCCGCCAATTTTCTCTGATTCGTCTTCATCAGTGATCTGAACTTTACCCAGCACACTTTCTTCAAATGACAATGATGCTATAAGAAGAAAAGAAACGTTTTCAGTTTGTATATTGAATTATAGGAAAGAATGTAGCGTAACATACAATACATCGAAAATTATAGTTTTTGAAAACCACACAACTGTGAAATTAAAGCGCCTCTCGTCATATAACTTCGAATCCGATCCAAGTAAGATTCTAGTGCCAGAAAGTTTCTCAATATCCGTGCCGAAAGTAGATGGATTTTCCTTTCCCAATCTGTCCACCTTTATCCACTGAATGAAAGAATCTTGACTTGTTAAGTTGTTAGTTAAACCCCAAACCACTGGTATATATAAAGGGACAAAACTCTTATTGGTATATGAACAAACTATCCTTATATATTCAATATAGTATGCATAATATAAAAGATTGATTGTTAGATAAGTATTTATGAGGATTGTGGTGTATTTTATCCTTTCTGGTCATATCCTTTCCGTTTTTTATGGTAATATGTTAATATAGCCTAGCGTGTCTGCTGTATGTAAGAATTAGTTTTGGCCATTTTGAAAACCATAAACCATTTATTCAAATTTTATCACTAAATACTTTTAGAAAATGGTACACTGTCATGTACTATTACTGAATGACAGGTATATAATGTATTGAATAATACAAAATTATATTATAAAAAATGGTATATGGCAATTTCAGTAATGCAACATTCTGCATACCGACAGTTATGTAAGTCACGTCAACTATGATAAAGGATTACAACTCTACCTTTACTGGAAGAAGAGGCCGATTCGTTTGATTTCTTCTTTATTCCATTTTGATTAATTCTTGAATTTTGTCCAGTTGAAGATCCATTAGATGCATCATTTTTATCAGTCGTGTCACTTTGATAATGGCTGAACTGAAGTGTCTTTATAAACGTTTCTGTAGGTGTTAAAGGTAGTGTAAAGTTTTGATGTAATGGCACAGTTCCTATTATAATTTCTATTTTAATGGGAAGATTGAACGCTGGTCCTCCAGGATGAACTGTCAGCTGAAACAACACAAATATGACAATGAAACAAATAATACACTTTTTAACGTGTGACAATGATATATATATAAAGCACAGGCACTTGTTTCTATGAATAAAGGGGGGTAGGTCAAGACCCATATTACTATATAATACAACAAGGTGTCTAAAGACGGACCGTGACCGACATCTCGACTACAGCTTTCAAATGCACATTACTTCCGGTCCGCGGTAAATGCTTACTTTGAAATAATTTTAAGCTAGTGTTTAAAATTAAATATGTATCATGATTTTTAATGAATATTTTTTTAGATTGAAAAAAATATTACAGTTGGACTCGGGGTTTTGTAAGATGGATTTTCAAACCCAAATAACTTGGCGATTTCGAAGCATCTCCATGTTCGTCTACTTTCACTTTCGTTTAAGAACAGGAAACAGCCAATCAGCTGCGACCTTTCATTTTCTGCAGATTGGACCGAAAGTAATGTGCATTTGAAAGCTGTAGTCGAGATGACGGTCACGGTCCGGTGGAAAAAAAATGGGCTGGTATGAATACGAGGGTACATGTAGGGCAATACAATTGTGTTGGATTTAATGATAAATTATTTCTGAATCGAACGATGTATGGCACGTCATATTTTTAAACATTTTAATAGTAGAAAATTCTGACTGAAGCGGAGTGGTCACAAAAAATTGGAGATCGTCGTTAGACACCTTGTATTATATAGTAATATGGGTCTTGACCTACCCCCCCCCCCCCTTTATTCGTAGAAACAAGTGCATGTGATATAAAGTGAAGAAAAACCTGT
This sequence comes from Anadara kagoshimensis, assembly GCA_021292105.1. Classification (NCBI taxonomy): domain Eukaryota; kingdom Metazoa; phylum Mollusca; class Bivalvia; order Arcoida; family Arcidae; genus Anadara; species Anadara kagoshimensis. The sequence goes on along the minus strand of CM037871.1, from coordinate 51,350,295 downwards.
TATAGTGACACTTTCTTTATAGACACTACTTGTCCACCAATTCTGGGGGAGACATCGATCAGGAGGACATGTGTACTTGCACCAAAAAACTTGCGAACTACATTAATGCTGTAAATGTGCTCTATCTAATTTCTTTTAATTGTTGAAACGTCGTCAATGAAGTACATGTGTATATACGTTTTTTAAACTCAGTCTTTAAGAGAAAGCACCTCTCAACAAAATTCTACTCCTCATTTAATGTAGTAATCATTTTGATGTCAACTTTAGACGGTTCAGTACTCCCAAACTGAAAATGTTATGCTGAAAACATTAAATTTTGTTATTCTATCAATATCATTGGATGGAATAAGATACAAATTATTTGTATCAATTTTGATTTAAATAAACTATATTTCAGTTTTGAATTGTTGGCGGTCGTCAAGGACGTAATGTGCGTTGTGTGCGTGATTTAACGTTTTTAGTTTTTTTCTTGATTAGAAAAATAATATTAATGAATACTGTTTTATTTTTATTCATCTGAAAATTTTATTTTTCAGAATGTCTCTACTTAAAAAGGATGCACAACGTCCGCCTATATCAATGTGAATAAAACAAATAAAAAAAAGAATCAATGCTGGGCACATTCTGTCAAGTATACTTATAAATTAACCGGGATGATACCATCAATATTACCTCTAAAATATACGATATATCTATAATGTTACACCCCTCCAGGAACGACGGGGGTACAGGCGGTATAGCTAGTTTATCGTTCCTCAATACCATCAATATGATTATATTACCTCTAAAATATACGATATATCTATAATGTTACACCCCTCCAGGAACGACGGAGGTACAGGAGGTATAGCTAGTTTATCGTTTCTCAATACCATCAATATGATTATATTACCTCTAAAATATATGATATATCTATAATGTTACACCCCTCCAGGAACGACGGGGGTACAGGCGGTATAGCTAGTTTATCGTTCCTCCAATTCTCCGTTTTTCCTGGTTTGATTCCTCCTCTGTTTACTGCTGCTATCAAATTACAATGACTCTTGACCTTCTTCATGGCATTATGTTTTATCACCTGTAAATAAATGTTCTGAAACATATCTCTAATGGACAAAAGACACAACACTCATGTAAAATGTAATCATTAATGAAAGATCCAAATTGAATATCATTACACCTATGCACATTTCGTAGTAAAAAACAATTTAAAAGCAACTTGCAAGTTGAACAGTAAATGTAAGCGGAAAAAAATATTTTAAACAATTATACTGGCCAATACCCAAATCACAAAACCTAAAAGAAAGTTAGAACTTCGAAAACTGAAAAGACTTGAAAGCCTACAACTTCAATAAAATAAGTTGAAAATTGAGGCTTGGTGTTCCAATAGAGCTTTTAGCAAGCTACACTCTATATTTACTATATATCAAATATTTGTCATTTAGTCTTTTTATAGACCATCAAATTAAAATAAGAAAGATAAGACAGATTGGTTGAAGAAATAGTAGGCTAACACAGATTAAGGTACATGAACATATCAAATTAGTAGCAAATAATTCTGTATTGTTTACTTAGTATATATCTGAAACAAACGTTCATTACAAGTTTGAATCAAACAAAAATATACCGGTCCATGTCCAAATCACAATCCAAATGCAAAAGAACTTTGAAAACTGGCAAATGAATTTAAACGAGTGAACTTCTTCATAGACGTAAGGTCGGGTGCTTCGGAAGGCTAAGTCCTTCCTGTATAGCTAGCTACACACAACACGTGTAAAATGAAAATCAACCTATGATTAAGAACACAAAGATCACGACAAACCATTTGTAAGGTAGCTGTTATCCCGGCGATCTTTCTCCTGCTTCTATTGGTTATTTCTGCATCAATGGGAATTACTTCTCCAGGGGCGTAGCCTATCTTATCCAATCGTAACTTAGCAATTATAGGCCCGGATTTACAACACAGACAACACAACATCATGTCGTTCTCTGCCTCTGCGGGGGACTGAAATAAGAGTTATAAATAAAAGTTGTTTCACGTATGATCAGACGACAAACAGGTACTTGAAATTAATTTGCAAATTATATATAGACAACATTAGAGTACTATTGCACGGTTCTATTGTACATGTAGTCTTGTAGTATTTGGTTGAGATGAACATTTTAAGGAGTTAGTCTTGAAACAGGGCCGCAAACGGCCGTGTTCATGTAAGAAAATGATCAACAGGCATGAATATGTCAACTCCTTAAAATGTACTACAGCAATGTCCTGAGTTACAATAGGAAATGATAATAATCTTTACTTCAATGTAACAGTAGCATTTTGCATTACTTTCTAACTCGCCGGTGTTGCCGAAAAGTTGGTTCGTCGGCAAGTTCATATTGATAAATTTACAATTTCGGGAATGTAAAATGTTTCGTAATTAGTTTCTTCTGTTTTTAAATCTATATTTAATTTAACTAGAGGTCTTAATAGCATGTTTTGGTGTCCGCTGTTTCAAATCTTATTACCTTCGATCGTGTGTCCTGGTTTAAATCGAATGGATTAACAACTGTGAAAGGTTTAAGACAAACATTATCCACAGACCACAACTTCTTTAATCTAGCTGACACATAGTATCGAATCTTTCCTATAGCTCCCTCATACGACGTTGGACATTCCTTAGGTACGAAAAACTCAAATGGAAACGTATGGATACCAACTGCTAAACTTTCAGCTTCATCTTTCGGTCCTATTAGATAGACGTGTAAATTCAGTGAATTAGAATCATCCGACAGTAGGTACTATTTGTTATTTGCTCTTATGTTCAAAGTACCATAACTCAAAGGTAAATAAGCAAACGAACTCGGGTTAATCGTATGCATATCTCTTATCTCAACTGATGCTTTGCACCAAGTTTTGCGAAAAAGGTTCTTTATACCTTTGGAAAATTTCTGCGGACAAGAAATGTCTGGACGTCGAATTAAAAATTTTCATTATTAATAAGAATTTTCTATACTGTTGGAATTAATCAGATGATATACTGTCATTTCGAGGCGACAGGTGAAAATTGATTACACAAAAATATGATGTAATGAACAATATTGTATGCAACAATAGAACAACAAAGACAGGTATGTTAATCCAAGATTAGGCTCTAACGGACAAAATATTCTAAATCAATACTATAAATTTATTCTTTAGCTAATGACAATTTCTAAACACATAGTACAGACATGAAGAAATTTTAACATTGACTTTACGAAAATGAGTCAAAACATGACTACTGAATGACTGCGATATGGACAACTAGTTCAAAAACTGCCGACTGATAGATAGCCGCTTCCTGCCAAAATAGAATGAGGGACCGAGGTGAGCTGTCGATTCGCCATAATTTCGTTAGTGTTAAACTTTCGACAGGTCTGCACTGTAAAAAGCATTACCATCAAAACAGATTGCGGATACCATTTAATGCTTCAAGCTAGATTGTTAATGTATTTCTATAAAATAAACTGTAAATGATTTCATTTTTCATTGAGAAGCATTCGGTGTGAAATTTAAAGACAGTTTACACAACAAAACGCCATATGTATCTTTAGTGATTCTGAAATCAGCCAATGAAATAAACTGAGTTGTATTGAATTTTCGTGGTGCGACGTTAAAATGTAAATTTTTAAAATTAAAAATTCAGAGATTTGGAAATAAATTGTAATAAGAGTCTATGATAGATCTGTAAGCACACAATAATAATTATACTAGCAGTCCTAAAACTAGATCAGCGATACCAAATGGCCTATTGTCTTGCGCTGTATTTTATTCTACTGTATATTAATGACATGTTCGACTGTTTATCAAAACCCTCATATTATGTATGGTTTAAGTTTCATTTTTATTAAGTGAAGAATAAGATTTGGTATTTACTTTTATAGACAGTTTTGGGAAGAAAGCGTTTTTTTCAACTCGATAAAAACAACTTGAAGACATTAAAAAGACTCGTGAAAGTAACCAATTGTCATGTGCTACTTTTGAATTTTTATGAAATAATACAATTCAAAAGTATGACACAATCAATCATGAGTTAATCAACCAATCTTCTATTGAGCAAACCATTAATAAACATCTTACCGAACACTATAACAGAATGGTCGAAATATAATTCATCTGCTGTATAATGTTTTGTCACGGCACGTTTGTTCTTTCCAGTTCCGCTTGAATGCCTTTCAGACCAGTGAACACACGAATATCCATGGAACCGTAATTTTATGTCTGAAAGTATAAATTTCAAAATAATTTGAAAATTATTTGACATGTAATAACGGATATTCCTTCCTTAAAACACCACTTCCAAGTTGATCTTAAGGATACCAATTCCTGTATTAAATAATCATATTACAATCACTGCACCTTTTAACGCAAAGATATACAAAATATGAAAAAAATTATTCAACCTTTTAACAACTACAATTTGAACTAACCTAAAGGCTAGGCCCACCTAGAGTGCAGCTCCATCTGGAAGGCTAATACAGGAATATAACATGTTGATGATTCCTGTTAAAGAAAAGCCGTTATATACTTATCTTATATGGAAATAATATAATTTCATTTTACATGTTTGTAGCTAAAAAGTCATGGACACAAATATAAAATTTTAAAAATTGTACGATGAAAGAAAGAACACATTCTGAGATAGTAAGTTACAAATATGTATCAGAAATATATATCAACGCCGTAAGTACTATATTTATCTAGTAAATTATGATGAAAATAGCCCCGCCCCAACATTTAATGTTTTCCCGGAACCTTGACCTTTCTGATATGACATTGGTTCAAGGTCATGTCACACCTTTAGACCGTGAAGTTTTATGCCAGTCGTCCACAACAGCTATGATCCGGACACAGTTTTACACGGGCGGACGGACGGACGGACGGACGGACGGACGAACAAACAGACATGGTGATTCCAGTATACCCCTAGACTAGTTTACGGGGAGGGTATAAAAATGACCCAAGACAACCTTCATCACAAGTGAACAGACGCTCTAGCACTGTAGTTCAATTGGTACCTAAAGAAAAAATAGAAATTTTAGCAAGTTATTTAATTTATTAAAAAGCAAAAAAACTATTACTAATTATGAGTAGATTATTACTTAAAAGAAGTAATAACTTTGATCAAATGAAGATCAAGATTGATCAAAGTTGAATCAAACTGTGAGAGAAAACAATTAAATCCATTAAATTAATTAATTTACCCTAAATGGGTTCCTAGAACATTGCTTTTGGCGTGCGTTATTTATGTACAATTTGCAATTCTAATGATTGAGTTTTATGTTTGTACATCGATGATGTATTGATATTGTCGGCTTCAGACACTGCGTATTATAAAGTCATTTTTTGTTGTAAATTCATAAAGAATAATTTTTTGTATCTTTAAACCCTATCATAAGAGATCTTGTTAAAAGCAAGGTTATCAGGTTTTCATTAACTTCGTCGCTGGAAGATTTATCCATAGCTGAAATAAACAAGCTTATCATCAATGATAGTATTTTTATTATCTCCTCCCAAAGAATCGCGAAAGTGTAATTATATAGTAATAAATTGCGTCCATCTGACTGTCCGTGCGTCCGTAACAGTACAATGCGACAGATAGTGGTGACATTTCACAGGAATGACCAGAGGAAGATATTGTTGTGCATATCGTTTTCTATAGCTCCTGTTCTTGTTGTCATCATATATATTTTCATGTCATCTATGAGCAGATTTAAAAAATCCTACCAAACAGAAATTTTGCCGAATACGTATTCTAGGATTCTGTTCATGGCAATATCGAAATTATTTATCCTAAACATAGCAAAAAAAAACCAATTGAACCAATCCATGTCCAAACCACAATCGCAAAGCAAAGTAAACTGACGAATTTAAAAAAAAACTTCCATCATGGAAGTGAGACCGGATGCACAGGAAAATAAATGGTGAAAAGTATTTCCTCGATTGTCTCTCCACTTATAAAATGGCTATTGAGATATTATTGAAAAATAGGTATTTATACCTATATTATTAGAAAAGTATCATCCATAAAGATTATCATCAATTATAGTCTTTTTATTATCTCCTCCCAAAGAATCGTGAAAGTGCAATTATATAGTAATAAATTGCGTCCGCCTGACTGTCCGTGCGTCGCAACAGTACCATGCGATCAGTGGAAGATGTTGTTGTGCATATCATTTCCTATAGCTCCTGTTTCTGTTGTCATCATATATATTTTCATGGAATCTATAACAGATTTAAATAATCCTACCAAACAGAAATTTTGCCATATACGTATTCTAGGATTCTGTTCATGGCAATATCAAAATTATTTATCCTAAACGTAGCAAATAAAAAACTATTGATCCAATCCATGTTCAAACAACAATCGCAATGCAAAGTAAAAACTTTGAAACTGACGAATTGGTTAAAAAATAACTTCCATCATGGAATGAGACCGGTTGCACCGGAAAATAAATGGTGAAAAGTACTTCCTCGATTGTCTCTCCACTTATAAAATGGCCATTGAGATATTATTCGAAAAATAGGTATTTATACTTATATTTTAACGATAACTGAATTAGAAAAGTATAATCCATAATAGCTACCTATGTTAATTTTAGTGCAAGAACAGTTTTTCTCACAAAATTGTCATTTTCTTTATTTTCAGATTTTACAAATGTGCTTCTGAAACAAAGTTTGTCATTTTAATTGTATTTAAAACTCGTATCAGATATAACAATTGCATGATTGCCTAATGGCAAGAATAAATTTAGTGTTCACTTAATTATTTTTCATTATTATGGGTAAACAATTATTCACCATTCAATTCTGTAAATGTAATTTAAACAATAATTCTGATCAACGTATATTCTGCTTCAAATTAATTTTATTTCAATACTTTTTTAACCCACAACAAAAATAGATATGTAAAAATGCATACAAAGATCTATTTTATTTGTTTTACGTTTGCAATTATGATATAAAATTAGTTGGGTTGAAAATATTGACTATATAATTTTTTCTATGTTCAGTTAATGGCATGTGTGGTAATATGATGTGTTATAAATTGCAACAGTTCATTATTCCATTTACAAATTCCATTTAGAGCAATTTATACATAATAGACTTTAATTCAATATTTTTTTTGAGTAACATTCAACATTTGAACCTGAATCGAAATAAAACTATAATTTTTTCCATTTATTTATTTTTAGATATTGTCTGTTATCCGTTACACTTATAAAGCATTATTGCTATACGACCCTGAAAATGAGATCATGTTCGGATTCAATGTACCGTTACTCTAATCCGATTTCAGAAATAATCCTCTCACAGTACTTCTTCTAATCACCCTTAAGTATAAATAATTATGTACAACTGACGTAGATTTCCTGGAAAGATTTGCGGTTTACTATCTTGATAATTTTTTTCACTTAAGTCCTTTCGGGTTTTTTTCTTTTTGCAAATAGCTATCTAAAAAGCATATGCGTTTTAAAAGTTTTTTTTCAGTATTAGTGTTAGCATCTGTCGGACGTAAAGAACAAAGTCACAAAATAATTTAAGCATAACATGTTTGCTAGAATTTTTTTTATGACAGATACTTGTTGTTTCTAATTATTTTTAAAACCAGTTTTCATTTAAATTAAACAAATGGCATTTCTATGGCTTAAAACATGTTATGTAAATCATATACATTTTTGAAATGCATCCAATGTTCTGCAAGCTGAAATATCATTAGGGTATTACTTTCAAATATAGCTATGTGCAGTTGTTTTATATATTTAGCAATAGTGTTCCTAAATAAACCAGGATAAAACGAAATCGTTAGAACAGACGATACGTGAATACAGAAAAGAAAACGCAATATAATTCTGAGAGAATGATACGCCCTTTATTTTATGCAAATCAATCTATTTAAATAAATAGATTGATTTGATACTGGAAAATATAATTTATCAATATTTTGCGATAGTAATATATACAAACTGTTTAAATTTAATTTGGTGTTTGTTCCCATTATGTAACTATCACATTCCTTTATTCTTGATATCGTATGTATAGTAATATTAGAGATCAATAATTCAATTATTTCAATTAATTCACAGTCCATTTTACATAAAAATATTGTAATCATTAGATCGAGAAACGCCTGTATCAGAACCAACATATATAAAAAATTATGGTTGTTTTTGGTAATCTGATTTGCCACTGTTATAACAAGTTCCACAACCTTGCCATGTTCTATAATATTTGAATAGAATATTGAAACCACACCCAATTCAACAAAATTTCATAATAAAAATAAAACTTCACAATTCAAATATCTTTCAATAATTTTCCAATTTTTTATTTCCAAGAGAAACAATGATCATATAAAAACTATATACACAGTCTTAATGTGTGTTTTTTCGGTACTGTTTATAAATGGTTCTATTGGCTCTAACGTTGATATCAAAATAAATTAGAAAGGGGTGCTTGTCGTTCAGAAACACCTGTCATCACTGGTTTCAAAGGATTAATTTTCCTGTTATGAATTTGATTTAGAAAAGGACCGGTCTGTTGTGTATGGTTGTGAAAATACTTCATGACACAAAACCATAGATAATGAGAAAGAGCTTCTTCAGATTTTAGTCGGTCATATTGCACGTGTTTTTTTTTTTTTTGGTTTTTTTTTGGGGGGGGGGGGGATGGTGTTGCGGAGTTTAAGGTTGGATTTTGTATTCGACGTATGTTTGCAGATTTTGTTTTACGTGTGTTTGTATTGCTTATTCCAGGCGACAAGATCTTAATTTAATCAACTGAATATTGTATCCACGTGCTTCTAGAACATAACGCGCGACTATATCATCACAACAAACGCTAAAATTGATACACTGTTAAAATGAAAAGCTTACATTACTTGAATGCTTAATGGGAAGCATAAATCTATCATGCAAATAAAAAAGATCGTCAAGATGACACACATTCCATTCTAGCCCATCATGTAGATGTATTTGTTGGGCTGAAATGTACATGCAGTTTAAGCATGGTCATTACTATTTCAGTCTTATGTTTAACCAAAACAATAACAATTGAAAGATATGTAATTTTAAAAAACCGATATATCTTTTTTTGTTTTAATTTGCAATAATTAGATGTAAATAGCAAATATACATATATTGAGATAGAAAAGTATGATCTCTCTATGTCCAGGATTATCCTGAATATATTTGACGTCCCATAGTTTAATGTCTTCCTGACACTCAAATTTGATTAATATGTGGCGGGTGTAGTTAGCTAAACAGTAGGTGCTCACCCTTCTGGTGCACCAGTCCACACTTACCTGGTGGAAAGCCACGTGTTCAACCGGATTTGTTAGTTTTAAAGTCTTTACTTTGCATCTGGTTTGTGATTCGGACATTGATTAGTACGTTTGTTTTTGACTGTAAAATTTAAAACATATGAAATTGTTTAATGATTCACAAATGTCGTACACGACTCAAAACTAATTATATTACTAAGCTAAATACTTCATGAACACCCGACCTCACTTCCATCGTGGAAGTACACACTTCAACTTGATTTGGCAGTTTCCCCTTTGCCGTTGGATTGTAATTTGGACATGGATTGGATTTTTGTTTTTCGTTCTCAACTTATGTTTATATAATCGGATTTCTACAATCTTCTCACAGAATTTGTTTTAATCGCCCTAAGTATTAATAATTACGGACAAATCTGACGTACATTTCCTGGGAAGATTTGCGTTTTACCTTCAAGAATCTTCTTGAAACATATTTGCTAATAGCTTTCTAAAAGCTTTTGTCAGTATTGATGTGTTTTTACTCATTTTTCTGTTTATCAGAATTTAAAGATAAACATCGAAAAATACTTTGAGCATTAGAGAGCTGTTGGAATCCTCTTAATATCAGAGCTTTGTTGTCTCTCATAAGTTTTAAACCTGTTTTCTTCCAATTAATCAAATGGCAGTTCCTGAAGAATTTCTGAACTCGTTTAAAATAAATAAAAAATATGACACGTTGAATTGTTTATCTTAAATATAAGGTAGTCATATTGGCTCTATCTTCAACATGGAAAACACGGATAAAGCAAAATCTTTATAATACACGATAATACAGAGTTGAAACATAGTAAATTTTTTTTTAAACTTCTTTTCACATTTCTTTCGATGGCGTTAATCAGAGAAACAGTTTACGTATGTGACGATCTTGCTTATTAATTAATCTTTTACTTTTTTGCTGCATCAATAGTTATGACATGATGTTTAAAAAATAGAAAAATACATTCTTTAATACAATGGGAAAATCTTGGTATTAATAACAGTTTAGCACTTTTCTGTCATCCTTAATCTCACGCCATCATAAAATATCTTTGATAAAAGCATCGTCATGTTAGAATTGAAAGGAAATATGGCTATTTATTTCATAAAACATTATAGCTGGTATGATTTTTTAGTTTTATTTTTCAGAAACGAAGTGCTCTTTATCCATATTTTAATTTTGTTTCATAATGACCATTTTTTCGGAGAGAAATCGATAAAGGGAAACGATAATAATAAAAAGCAACACTTTAAGTGGTAGTTTGATATGTATATTATGATGAATCTATGTCACATGGTTAAACTTTAAAACGTCTTTTCGATGTGATTTGTTACAAAACATTCATGCATGGAATATTTATGTCATTATTTATACACAAAACATTCGCGTTAATTATTTTAATCATTCAATGTACGAAATAAATAAAGGAATATAAACTTGTTACTATATCACGATATTTATACATATAAACCGTTTATATTTACTTTGATGTTTGTTCCGGTTTTGTCACTATTAGATTCCGATGTGATTATAGATGCTATGGGCTATAAATTCACCCAGAGAATCAATGATAATATAGTGTTGTTTATTATATTTACAAATATTATAAAAAATTGTTATGTTGACCAGAACTAAACACATAATAAGATTTCAAAAACGTGCTTTGAAGATAGCAAATGATCTTATCTGCCACTATTAAGAAATATGTTATAATTAAAAGTGAATCATGTTATGGGCAATCATTAAAAAACCATAAAACGCTCTGTTGTCATGTCGACTGAACAATTGGTCATAACGAAAGTAATTATTCACTAATTCAAATATTCTAGATTGTTTTTCCACGACATTGGTAGTATAATATATGGACTTTCTTTATGTATTGTATTTTTGCAATGCTCCAGGGTCATACATCGTAGATAAGATAGAAGATTCTGGAATATGATAAATCAAATCCATACATAATAAGAGAACAATCTCAAGAATTTAGCTATTCAGTCACCTTGAAATCGTCAATAAAACTAAATAGCGTTTCATAACAGGTCTTTATCTAATAGCTGAATTGAGCAGTGTTGATCAACAATTATCACCACGCCGGTTGCTCTTGAATTATAGGAATCTCATGTTTAGATAGCTACATCCTGTACGTGTTAAATCAACATCGAGAATGAAAGAAACATGGATCTTTAGCATTTTTTTAATTTAAATATCTTTCCAGAAGAATTAGAGAACAAGTATTCTATCAGACAATATTTTCCGTCCATTTCTATACTTACTCCTTCTCGGAATAGAATAGAAGAATCTTTGACCAAGAGTGACAAGACAAGGCTTTAAGAGTGACAAGACAAGGCTTTAAAAGTCTGGCATCATTTTGTTAACACGAGAAAATCGATCTCGCAAAAACGGTGATGTAAGCGATTCATTTCTCACTGCAACTTTCTCAAAGTGAAAACATGACCATTTACTATTTCACTTTATGTCAAAAAAGGACGTACTCCGTCATAAAACGCCATGACGCCATTCCCTTCACTTTCACGTCAGTATGTTTTTGTAGAAAATGTCATCTTACTCTACTTCTATTAGGCTTTGAGAATGCATCCTGTAGGACCATGAAAAGGGGTTTTACAATCACCAAAATTCCCGAAGAATCAATTTAACTAACGACAGAAAGCATGAAAACGAAGAGAAATCTTGCCTAATGTTGAGAATTCTTGATCTAACTTTGAAACTGACAAAAGCCTTATATGTGTTTACTGTATAATGCTTTTATTTCGTTATGGTTTTAGTTTTGCTATATTCGCGGTCAAGTGTATTCCCGCGAAAATTAAACCACCGTGAATAGACACTGGTATTACCAGCACATTAATCTTGCTAGAGTCGTTTTCCTTGAATCAGATAAGACGCGAAAATTTGACACCGTGAAAATAAAGCAATATACAGTATTTTTTTAATATGGCCTGCACTTATAGTGGTAGAATCGGTTCAAAAAGATAATGAACTTAATTTATCTCCTTGTGTCCAGTTCCAATATTCCAACCATAACGGCTTAATGACATGCAACATTGATACATGTATCAAATATATTTATACCGCTCTTGGAATAACCTTCTAGAGAAAAGAAAGTAGATTTAGCAAATATTCAGAAAAAAATTAAGAGCAATAAATCATTTAAAAGTTGATCACGGACAATTAAAAATAAAATAAATCCATGAAAAACTATGAGAAGGTCGAGAAATTTGCAGAGGAATGTACTCGATTAAAGCATTGTTGACAAAACCAAAGCTAGAATAAGTGCATATTGTGCATTTCACAATGTACTGAAATGATAATTCAAAACAAATCTGTCAAAAATTTTAAATACATTCAGTTGTTGGTTAAAAAAAGGTAGAACCGAAAAATAGAAAAAAGATTGGATTGGCTTCTGCTAATTCGTTCTTACATGACCTACACATGTACTTATAGCTGTTGATTTATTTCAGCGAGAAATCAATTTACATCAGTTTCAAAATGAATTTATTCAATAGATTGAAATGTTATTCTTAATAATTCATGATTTTTTTAAACGTGGGAATAAAACCTTCACATGTGGCAGTAAGTTATTAGGTCAATTTTATATTGAAGTATATGTATATATGTATGTATCTGGGTTAATTGTTAAGACCTGATTGTGAAATATTAACAGATCGATTATCGAAATTGTTTGACAAGGTTAGCTTTAACTTATTGGATGTGAAGGCGTAAATAGACATCTCTCTGTCTCTGTCTCTCTCTCTCTCTCTCTCTCTCTCTCTCTCTCTCTCTCTCTCTGATGCATACATTATTACAAAATTTTACTTGAACAGCATTTATAGCCAGAATACATGTAGGATATGATCTTTCCATGTGAGGCACAGTGCTGAGGACAACTTGGCTTTCTAATATTCAATAAATAGAGGTTTTTTTCTATCTTTCTTGCAATATTTCAAATCAACCACTTCTCCCTTTCTTAAAATCCTCGGTCATGATGCCCCCTTATAAAATGGATAGATTATTTCATATTTTTAAAAATAAAACTGGATAACATTTTGTGAGATGTAATTCCAAGTAGACACAAAACGGAATATATTTGCATATATTATTAAATAATTAATTTAAAGTACTTTGATGATATATTTTTTGCAAGTGTTGAATGATTGATGGTTGTCAATTATCATAATTGATTTTTATAATTTCATTGGGAAAGTAAAGAAAAAAGAAAAAATCGACCATAGATATTCTGTGTGAGCTATGTTCTTGGTAATGCTGTCTTTCATTTGCTTAAAATATTAATTTTTCTGTCCCAGTTGAAAATGTAGCTAAGGACTGATGATGTAAGATTATCGCAAAGGGATGAATATTAAATGCAAATAACTCTTTTTAAACTCTTAAAACTTTCAAATTAGATTGATCTATCGCATGTAACATATTCAACTAATTAAGACCTACATTTAGAAAAACTTTTAAAAACGTCATTAAAGACTTTTTCCAACTACATTTTTATTATGTGGCAATAAATAGGATAATACCTAGACACGTGAATGACAATATACATGTAAAGGTAGAATCTATTTAGTACGTTTTGTTTTTCCTCTAAACATTTTACATTTAATCTACACATATCCATCGATATGATACTGTGGCACATTCTGTTCTGCTTATTTTCTAACTTTGCTGCTAATTAAAATCTTAAATTTCTAAAAAACTAAGGTATACATTCTCTTGTAATGTATTTACTAAGCTAAATTTGGTAAAATAGATTTTAGTCTTTTCAACATCTTGAAGAAATTTTGGCTTTACAATTTTGGTCCAAGAACCACTGATGTGGATTGTATACCGAAGTGCTGCAAATTGAAACTGGTATAATATGAAATCAGGACAATTTATTTCTCTTTTATAAAGACGGTATACGGTAAAAACATCTTCTTTTAATTAAATAATTTTAAGAGTTTGATTGCTTTACAGTTTTAAATTTTTGTTTTTTGTAAAAATCGAGTATTTAGTCCTGTCAGTGTATTAATTAGGTAGTTCCATTTTTTACTTGTCTTAATTTTTGTCTCAATTAGTTGTTGTGTGTCCATGACTTCAATGCCTATTGCCAAGCACACGCTTTTAAATTATAAATAATCTTTTTCTATAATAATAATTATTAGCCATATCCTACTAAGATGTGTACATATACATGAATCAATTTATGTGTTAAAAGAGAGACAATATCATACCCTATGATAAATACGTGTAGCTGAAAGCGTTTCTGTGGGACAATATTAAAACGTTTTACTTCGCAATATCAAGAATGCGAAATGTAAACATCGAAAAGTCAAGAACAACGTTTTTTGTACGGTGAAACGTAAATGTATGCTATTCTTTATCTAGTGGAAATTACACGTTATTTGGTTGGTTGGTTGGTTGAATGCTGTTTAACGTCACATCAGCAATTTTTCAGCTATTCGCGACGAGAACTATTTAATTAATCTCTATGGATTAATCTATGAACAATTTTTGTGTATGCATGTGAAGTGCGAGTGTGTTGTATGGTCTGCCTTGTACTAGCGCGCACTCAGGGCGACTTTACCGTGCTAGCTCACAGAGTCAGTACGCCGCAGACAAGCGTACCACTCCCCCAGTCCATTATACTGATACCAGGTGAATCAGTAAAGGCCAACGGTAAGGAAAATTCACTTTCCCACATGTGGTCCGAGTGGGACTCGAACTCACAGCGGTGAGAGACCCTGGATTTGAAAACTGACGTCTTATCCATTAGGCCACCGCGCCCTCAACACGTTATTTGGTATCACGTTGTCATCTGTGATAATAATACATTGTATATTATACACTATAGACTGTACCAGATCTGATTGCAAAGTATTTATAGTCCGATCACATTTTCAGTGATGAAAAAACATGTTTTGAATGGGTGGTGTGATTCAAACTTAGATATCTCACTTAATGTAACTTTAATAGACTTGAAATTTCACATGTGTTATTAGAACATATTTTTTCATATTTTGAATATTTTTTTTTAAATATTCTTAGCTTTTTATTTTTTTATATTTTAAATTATATGAATAAATTTTAATAAACTTTTTTGATAAAAGTTTGTTGAGAAATTAATACTTGTTCGTTTGCAGTCTTGTTTTAAAGATAATTATTTAAAAATACTATTTTTCTATCTGCATGGTTAAATTTTTAATATTCACTGTAGTTTTTAAGTTTTTGGGAGTCAAAATTTAGCAATTATTTGAAAGGTAGCTGTTGTCCCTCTGATATTTTGATATGGCATATTCGACAGTTTCATTCATGTAAGTCATTCATAATTGGGTTCTGATTGGCTAATACGTATTCACGCGATACGGGTTTATACAGGTGTTTCTATTCCTAACTAGTATACGTCACGGACTAACCCATTGCACTTGATTATGAATGGACAACAGGTAAAACAGCACAAACATCAAAATAATGAATAATATTTGTTTATAACCCATGTTTGGTCTAGAACGACACGATTTTTTAATTTGATGTTTTAAAACTACAAAACCTTCAAGCTCAGTTAACAAATCCGCGAGTTTTGTCTAAAAAGATGTAGTTTTTGGCGATAATGTATTTTACTACGTGATACGCATCGTCTGAATTCAGATGCGTGTCTGATGAAAACTGGTTTTATATGATTTTTAGACTTAATATATGAAATTTAATCAAATTATTTAAACACATGTTATAAAAATAACAGATCTACATATAACGTTGATAAAATTTGAGGTAAGTAATCCACGATCTTTTTTAAACCACATCGGTTTTCATCACTGAATAAGTGATCGGACTATAATAAGCACTAAATAAATCGCACGAACAGTGTGTAATCGTGTATAAACATTCACGCCTTCTCACGCTTTATTTATTACAACCGCTCTTATAATAAAATAGACTTGTTGTAAACACTAGTACTGTCATCAGATTTATAACGGGTTTACATAAAATATCAATTAACAATGTTGTAATGTTCGTTTTGATTAACTATATTATCATTAGAATACCCTGGCAATATGCATCATAATTTATTGGTTATTATTTATTTGTTACACATTCGGTAATTGTATTGATGAAAATGTTGGCTTATCAGAAATGATACTTCCATTTTAATTCCAATTTAATTCCATTCACGTGATTTAAAAGGCGCAGTTCACCAATTATACGCATGTCTATTCACAGCCATCTGTAAATAACCGTGTCAGTGATCGCATACATATTTTAATCCATTGGTTTTCTGTTGTTCAAGCCGTTTGTAATATGGTGGTGATTATGAAACATTTAAGACCTGTAAACATTATTTTATCGTTTATAATACCGCTTATTATTTAAGTCATACTAGGCTACTAGGTACGTATAGTTACTTCTAGTGAAAGGCATTTTGTGCCACATTTATGAGCCGATCATGGCTAACTCCAATCAAACTAGAGATGATGAGGAGTTAGATCCATATTTTCTGTCGCACATTTTTCATAAACATTTTAATTCTGGTTCAATTGATATTTTTAATATTATTAGCTCGAAATAGAGATATAAGGACAATGTTTGGCTCAAAAAAGCTAAAAAAAAACTGTGTTTAAATAGTTTGCTGTGAGATCTTAGCAGATTTAGATATTTTGTTCTTGCTTATCTAAACCCTTTAAAAACGTTACCTTCCTACAAAAAGTTTTGGATTGATTCGTTTTATAACTATGCTCAGCTTGCTAGAAGATTGACAATCGTTTGAATTGGAAAAGTGTATTCGATGTTGGTAATATATGTAACTTTAAACTAAATAAGTTCCCCTGAATGAACTTTGGTCTGTTTATAAAGACAACAAACAAAAGCAAAAGAAGTCATGAACATCTTCCTTTTGGTATGCATTGTTTATAAAGGAACACGTCCTCAATGATGTAAAAATGTTCTTTTATAATCCGTAGTCTGTCTAATGAATGTATAGAAAAAGGAAATCGTGAAAAAGTTACTGTTAAATTTCCCGAGTACGATAATGACCAAATGGCCAGATTTTACTTTTTCTGAAATTGAAATACAACAGAAACAATTCTACTCAAATTAAATGTTTTATGTCCAATGCTTTTAAATTGAGATTTGGCTTTTACAGCACATTTTAGAGCGAGTCAAAGGTTGACAATGCTTTTTAACTTTCTGCAATATATATTTAAGACAAAAATTAAAAAAAAAAAAAAAAAAAAATACTAAAAGTTACTGCGCATCACTTACCTTTAATTTAATGCATGGGAAAAGGATATTATGAAAATGTTGCCGATAATTGACTTATTTGCCAGATTTAGATTTTTACGATTTTACTGAAATTTAAGACAAAAATAAAACAAAAGAAAAAATATTAGCAGTTACCGCGTGTCACTCACCTTTAATTTTGATTCTTCCACTCAATTCTATTGTTAAATATCCTTGTAAGGCACTACCAGAGTAGCATACTCCTCCATTATTGTTGAAACAAATCTCAAAATGTGACAGTTTCCCCATATTGTCTGAGTATCGCTACCTTTCTAAACGATTACCTACCACTACCAAAACCAAACGACTACAGAAGACGCAGCTTTTGGTAAATAATACAATCACATGATAGAGATGTCAATTATGATATATAACGCATGCATTATACGAATAAACATTTAGTTAACATCTTTATAGCTAGTATTGAAAAAATATGTCAATTCGTTACAAATGATGTTAACTAATTCAGTCGTTTTATGTATAAAAATCCATACGTTTTATTAATGGTAATGCATCTGGAAATAAATGCGTTCGAATGCTATCCAATACGATATGTCATCTACTTATATAGGTTTGTGACAAGTTATCCCGCTGATTTCCTGGTTTATACTAAATCATTATCGATGTTTGCATTAAATTGAAATGACGGTTGCATCACCTCTCCAAAAACACAATACTGAATTCCTAATGTAAGTTTTCGTACTATATGAAATAACGTTTATATCACATTTTGTAAAACAAAATGACCAGATACGGTATGTTATCTAGAATTTCGTGACAACTTATCACACCGATTTCCTGGTAATAATAAATCTCTATCGATGTTTGCATTATATGAATAACGGTTGTATTACCTCTTCATAGAATACTTAACACTGAATCCCTAATATAGGCTTTTGTATCATATGAAATCAGTTACATCACCTTTCCATCAAACAAAAGAGTCTAGATACTTTATGTCATCTAAAGGCTTGTGACAAGGTATCCCAATGATTCCCTGGATGTACTGAATCTCTATCGATGTTTGAATTATATGAAATAACGGTTGCATTGCCTCTTCATAGAATACTAAATACTAACTTACTAATATCGGTTTTGTATTATAACAAAATAAGCTATATCACCTTTCCGTAGAACAAAAGTGTTGGTTGGTGACAAGTTGTCCGGATGCTTTCCTGGATATTCGAAATTCCTATCAATGTTTGAAATATAACGAAATAACGATTGTATCTCTTTTCCAAAGAATACTTAATACAGAATTCCTATCGATGTAATGTGAAATAAGTTATATCATCCGTTCATAGAACTAAAATGTCTAATATTGCAATTATAACAAATTATTATCAGAAAATTGTAAAATAAGTTATATCACCTGTCCATAGAACATAATGACTAGTTTCTAATTATTCGGAACAAATTATAACAAATAATTATTGATCAACTGGAGTTATATTAATATCCAATAATCATATCTGGTCACCAAGGAAATGTCAACTTTATGAATGTTTAATAAGCACTACAGTACAGACACGGACAAAGGTAAAGATCATCACATATCAATATTACTTAATCGTATGAAGCATGAATTGCAATAGATTTCTTCGCTTAATTAGTAACGGAACTATGTTTTAAAAGCATGGGACATGCATGGTACTTTATTTAAATCAAATGTCTTCATGGTAGCTGTAACTTTGGTCAAACATATATCTTACCATGATGTCAAATATGAAGGTAAATGTATGTGAAGATATATCTAAACTGTTGTGTATTATACGATGCATCCTTTGATAGATACAGTGTAAACAAATCATTTGTAATTATAAATATTTATTATAGATACATTTAAACTGGCGCGTTATATCGTATAATGTATTTTATCGGATTTATCTCCAACTAAAGATTTATAGTAGTTTCAATTAGAAATGTATACAATCATATTTCATTGTTGTGGAATGCGCATGTTGTTTTATAGGACATATTTGCAATGGATAGTCTCTAATGGTATATATTTATTAGAGATACAAAGCAGATTAATACGAGAGAACTCCATCAAAAAGTGTGCAATGTCGTCATTTAGAAATAAACTTCGTAATGAAGCGTAGCATGCCAAACGTGCTATACAATTATACTTTTCCAATTAATTGTTTAATTCCGTTTGATTCAAACTTAAATGAATATATACTGAAGTTGAAATATAGTTTTGGTTTAAAACAAAGAATGTTAACTATCTTTCCTTTTATTGGTATTTATAACCAGAAGTTCCCAGAGTAGAAGAGCGGAACTTGCATCTAGGTGGTGATATACGGTGCTGAATACAGCTTGGCTGTCGATGCCCTTGTTTCATTGGACTTTTGTCGCCAGCGATGTTTTTGGTCCTATTCTTGCTTGACATGTGTTGGTCACAAAGAAAGTCACCAAGGAAATGTCAACTTTATAAAATAAAATATTTAATAAGCACTACAGTACAGACATGGACAAAGACCAAGTCCAACAAATATCAATATTACTTAATTAGAAACCAGGTTAAATATAACTCTGTCAATGTGTGTGTGTGTGTGTGTGTGTGTGTGTGTGTGTGTGTGTGTGTTTAAACTGTCAGGCGTTAAAATAAGATATATCATTCCATATCGCCATGTATATTTCAACTGATGCATGATTTATTATGTATCCTTTAATACATTAGAAAATTGTTTCGTAAATGTACTTCCCAAGTATATTTTCAGAGATGTGGATTAATTTAGATGTATCTTTCAATAATGTACCGTTTAAACAAATGACTTATAAATGAATCCGTATATATTGTTTAACTGATCCGTTATATACACGATATATTAAGTGTCCATTTATAAGATGTAGTGAAATTAATGTTTGAAATTGATTTGTTAGTGTATTTCCAAATATATTCTCACACATGCGTATTATATGATGTACCTTTTAGCAAGATACAGTTTCAGTAAATTGTTTGATGGTAATTATAATATCGGTGTAATATTTAATAAGGATCTGAAGGTAGTAATTATTATATTTTTAAATGGGTCACAAACAAAACATCAATATCTATGTCAATTAGAAATGTCCATATATATCAAAATACGTGTATATTTACACTTTGTGTAATGCACGTGTTTTTATGAGATACATCTTCAAAAAATGAATTCTGATTAAAATAAATATTATTTTGAAAAGGAGGCGCTTACCTTTGAGGAACACTGTGGTGGAAGTCCTCCTACTTCACCTAATTTGTCAGTTCCAAAGTTTTTACTTTGCTTTACGATTGTGATTTGGACATTGATTAGTGTGTTTGTTTTTGATTGCAATGATTTACAATAATTGATTATAACATACAAATTAAACATAGTTTAATTAAACATTATGATGAAAAAAATTATAATACATAACTAAACTGTAATTATATAAAACATACGTAATGTACAGCACATGATTTATGATACTCGACACACTTGAGCATCTTTTATTAACAAATCCGATTATTCTGTCTAAACATAAATTTGGAGACTATGTAAATGTCATCTATCCTAGTGAGCTTGAAATAAAAGACACGACTGATTCCTCAAGTTCTGCTTCATATGAATTATGACGCACACGAAAGGCTACATTTGAAACTTTATGACAAACGTGATGACTTCAATTTTTCTATTGTCAACTTTCCTTTTTTATGCAGCAATTACCTGCTTCTCCTGCTTATGGTGTATTTATTTCCCAATTAATACGCTATAGTGTAGCTTGTTCCCACTACGGGGACTTTGTACAACGAAGTAGGCTGCTTGCAAATAAATTGTTGACTCAGGGATATTGCAAGCCTAGGCTTATCAAGGCCCTAAAAATGTTTTATAGCCGTTATCACAGTATTGTTGATAAGTTTGATGTCTCTGTGTCCAGGATTGCCCTGGATATATTTAACGTCTCATAGGTCCATGTTCCTTTCAAACAATTTTGATTACACACGTGACGAGTGTAACTAGCTAAACAGGAGGTGCTTACCCTTCCGGAGCACCCGGCCTCACTTCCCTGGTGGAAGTTCACGTGTCTAACCTAACTTGTCAATTCCAAAGTTTTTACTTTGCTTCTGGATTGTAATTCGGACATGGATTAGTATGTTTGTTTTTGATTATATGTATCCCCTCTGACTTTTATGAAACTTATACACCCAACAAATGGTTTGTCATTCTGTGATCACAAGCATACCGGTCCATGTCAAAAGCATGATTTAGAAATAAGCTTCCAAATTGATTTAAACTAAAGATTACCATGCCAAATGAAACCAAAACTGTTGGCGTTTTACATAGTTTTTTTTCCCAATTAATTTGTTAAGTCTGGTTCAATTTCAATGAATGTGATCTTGAATGAAGCGTTGCATGCCAAACGGAACCAAAACCATACACTGTTGCGTTGTATAAAATTTTCCAATTAATTATTACATATCTTTTCGATTTATACTCAAGTGTGAAATATTGTTTTGATTTGAAACAGCGAATGTTAATTATTTTTTCACGATGAAAATGCAATCGTGATATGTATTCTTGTAAACACAACTCACTGATTTTCAAACCTCTTCAACATTTTAAACATCCGTTTTGATACATGTAAGTACAAATGCATATGTATATAGAGGTGTAATAAAAAAAAGTACGAATCAATCCTCTTTCCAAAATTTTAATAATTAATTATGATAAGGATTTAAATATTACTTCCAATTTTAGATAAAATACAGAAAAAGAAAATATACCAAAACGAACGTTCCATATGTTACCGATCGCACAATTCTATAACCATATTACGGAAAGAAAAAATACCAAATCACGATTTTACATTATCCCGATAATTGATTTTACCAATATTCTCTAGAATACTTTATTGTTTGTCGAGCATGTTTTGTATTGGTAAACAAATTTCCATGGCTTAATGCTAAAAACTGTTATTCCCGGAAGCAGTGAGATTACATCGTTAAATTAATTGACATACTCGTAAAACCAGCAAATCAAAATTACTAACTACAGTACAGACCAGTCGAAAGTTTAACACTAACGAATTATATTCAGTGCCAAATCGACATCTCATATTGGACCCTCGATATTGAAATTGACACTGTATTTTCGTGGGAAGCTGTTATCTATCTCTCGACAGCTCTGCGGTCACTACCTATCCATGCCTGCGTCACTAGGCAACCGACCTTCGACTACTCAAGATTTCATCAGCACATGTGTTAACGTGACTTTTGACAGGTCTGTACTGTAGATTGGTTCAACTCTAGAGTTCTGTTATAAACCACGGGGGTAATCCTGATACACCGTATTTCATTTACGTCGGAGTATTCCGTCGGTTTTTATTTACGTCTGAGTAAAATCATACATTTTTGGTCGTTACGCTTTACGTTAAAGAGCAAAGAAGACGGTTTTTCATATAACTTCACAAAAACGAAACTTTAACAGAAAGCAAAAGGTTATTCGCATTATATTTGATGGTATTTAACTGCCTCATATAAAATCTTGCAAGAATTATTGATATTTTCCACGTACCTGTAACATTTCTATTTTTGGCAGGTCCTTTTGTTTAGCAGCTGATTTTAATAAAGCGGTTTTGGATTCAAATGATGTTTCTACTCAAAATTATCAAGAAATGTCTATACTTTCATAAACTTGCGAAGACAGAAGCTTTACTCTGCTTTTAAGCGAAATTTCATGTTTCGTTTAAGCGGAATGGCATAAATGTTACGCTTTCCGACCAGCTGTGTTATGCTTTACGTGAAGACATGTTACGCTTTCCGTTTAATATGATTCGCAATTGACAGAGCACACTCTTCGTTATAACTTTAGATCGAACGTCTTTCTCGATTAAATCTTCACTGGTGTTTCAGAAATGATTCAGAAAGCATTGCAGAACAGGATTCAATTTTTGAAAGAGAACAAAACCACACACAGTTCGTAAATTGAACCAATAAAGAACAAAACAACGTTAACATACAATGTACAAGCCTTTATACAATGCACTTCCCCCAACACTTGTGTAAGTGTAAACCGACTTATAGATAGTTATACCTATTTTACAAATAAAACTACAGTCAATCCTGCTGATAAAGGCAACTCAAGGGAACTAGTAAAAGTGGCTTTATGGGCAGGTAGCCCTTATATAAGGTTCAAATGACATGAAAAAAGAGCAATTTAGATACAATTTTTCTGACCTGTAAAAGCAAGTGGCCCTTATATAGAGGTGGTTTTTAAGGCAAGTTGGACTATACGCGTTAAATACCATTTTAAACAGGAAAACTGTTCATGTATATGGTTTTCAGCCCACCTGAGCTATGGGCTCGGTTGTGCTATTGCAATCTATCACCGTCCGTCGTGTGTCGTTCGTCGTTCGTAAACTTTACATTTTGATCATCTCATTCAAAACTACTTGAGCAAATTTGATGAAACTTTGTGATTATAATGCCTGGTTAACAGGAATTTTGAATTGTGATCGGGATTTGGCCACGCCTAAGAAGATGGCTGCCGTTACTACATATAGCAAACAAGACCAAAAATCTTTGAAATGATTCAGAAAGCATTTCAGAACAGGATTCAATTTCTAAAAGAGAACAAAACCACACACAGTTCGTAACATTAACCAATAAAGAACAAAACAACATGTACATGCATTTCTCTCAAGAGGAAACACTTGCGAAAGTGTAAACCTACCTATAGATAGTTATGCCAAGTACACAAATAAATAAAACTATACATGAGAAATACCATTTTGAAAAGGATCGATGCAGTTCAATATGTTTTTTTTTTAATTTTTACCTTTTTCATCTTGGAATGTAGTTGAATTGGTTAATTGTGTTTTACGCCCCAGTCAAGTGAAATGGTGTTTTATGGGTGGCCAAGTGGTCTAAAGGGTGCGCTTATGGAGCATAGTGTCTGCCTCTGGTCGCCTTAGTACGAGTCCCACCTAGGATAGTGTGAGAAAGTTTGCAGTTCGCTTGCCGTTATTTAACGGAATAGGTACCCTCTTTTCAAACTCCGGGAAACAATGCCATTAAGGCCAAGTGGTACAAATGGGCACTATGCTACAAGTTTCTGATTTTTTCCATATCTGTAAAACTTTTTGAGGCGTATCTGAAAATGTAAAAAAATATAGGGGTCACCTTTTTACTTTTTTAGCTATAACGCGTCAAAAATGTCAAAAATGTCGGGATTTTAACATAAGATTAATGGGAAATTGCATTTTATCAGGCTCTGAAAAATTGAGAAAAGTGTAGAAAAATAACATATTGTCCTACAAGTTTTTGAAAAACTAACATAATGTAGTTCTGAATTAATATTTTCTGAAAATGTAAAGAAATACATATGTCACCTTGCTTGATTTTTCGGTATAAAACCTTAAAGACGAAATTTGATGCGAAAATATGACCAAAATTTACAAAAACGTCATGGTTTTGACGATATTGCTAAAGGATCGACAAACTTGCAAAATTTAACGTAAACTAGAAGTGTTATGTTTGTGCTTCTCGCTGTTATAGTAAATATATTAATTTTATTATTTGTATACAAATTACTTCATCACTTATATTATTTATATTCCTAGTCACTATGGAATAATAATTATAACAGAAATAATAATATTCAGAAACATTATTACTTCGAATAGCAGAAGAAAAAGGCCCAAGAGTCAATGATGATACTTCGAAAATGCAAGAACAAGGGCCATTCAGAATCAAGGAAATATTTTCAATGGCTACATTTGAAACATGAAAAAGATATTGAATTATTGAGACAAAATCTTGACTACAGTGAAGAAATCATTATAATTTAAATCATTTTACTTGGCTAAAGTGAGTTGCTTTTTTCAAAAACCACCGAGCTCGAAAATACGTCACTCAGAAATTCCGTACGCAATTCTGCAGATACTTCGTATTTCGTCTAATCGATATAAATTTTTATGACGTCATTGCAAAACAATTTTAAAAGTTATAGTGTATGAAAAATATGAAAATCTTTAATTTTTAAAATCTGAAAGAATTTTGAAAATCGAAACAATATTAAAAAAGATATCATCAATTAAATTTTGTGAAAAAAAGTCTTTATCAATTGAAGGTATAAAAAGGCAAATCTTCAGTAAATCACTGGTATCTAGATCTGTTGAATTTATCCGTTTATCGTATTTATGATACTTTTCTTGTATGTTTTCATTAATACTTTCAATTGATAGATATTATGTATTATATTCCCTGCAAGTTAATCAAAATTATTACAGCCCCTTTAAGTTAGGACTTAGAATAGTACCATCAAAGTGCATAGATTTGTACACGCCGTGCGTAACGTCAGCATCCATTTGTACCACTTCGCCTTAAGTCGGGTGCACATCTTTGATAACCTTTTGATATATACAGTACAAAGTAACTAAGTTTCAAAGTCTGGAAAAAATGGGAAAAAATCCTGAAATATTTCCATAAAGTCAGGTGCATATCTTCAATATAATAGAAACATTCTGTGAAGTTTAAAGGTTTTTGATTGAAAACTGTAGGAGTAGTTGAGTTCACAAAGTAGGTACCCCCATTTTAAATACTTGCTAAAAAGTGACTAAGTTTCAAAGTCTGGAAAAATGGGAAAAAATCTTGAAATATTTCCATAAAGTCAGATGCACTTCTTCAATATATATATAAAAACATTCTGTGAAGTTCCAAGGTTTTTGGTTGAAAACTGTAGGAGGAGTTGAGTTGACAAAGTAGGTACCCTATTTTCCCCGCCCGCCCTCCCGCCCGACATTCACTTTATTATAAACCGGATTTGCACTCCGTGCAACCCGGCTAACAATAGGAAGATGGGGGCCTTAACGCTCGACTGGGTATTTACAATGGATCAATGGCCGTCTCAACACAATAACACGTGTGAGCTTAAAAGTTGGGTGAGATATGTAGAAAGTGATGTCATTATCTGTTTATATAGTTGTTTCCACTTCAGTATTCTTTCTATATCTGTAACATTGACCCTAACCCTCTGTATTCTTTCTATATCTGTAACCTTGACCATAAACCCATGACCTTGATCTATATGATCACCAATGTTCTAACACACATGCCTATACAAAAAGTTAATAGTCAGTGCAGATAATTAAACATTTTGGTTTACTTGTGCATTTGTGAATTTGACTTTTGAACCAATGGCCTTGATCTATGTATAGAAATGATTGTCATGTCAATATCTACAATAAACTGAAAATCCAATGCATTAACTATCACCTGAAATGTTTTAAAAAAAGTAATTTTCAAAGATCATAAACTGGGACATGACCTTGAGCTTTGATCTTGACATCATTCGAAGAAAATAGCAAAACAAGATCAATAGTAAATTCTCCATACAGTACAGACTTTGTTGAGTTTTACAAATTACGAACTTTACGCAAAACACGCGTTACATATTTTCGTCCAATTTTCATATTCCCATTTATATATTCTGAATCCAAATATCAATCGAAATTTGCTTGCAGGTTTTGGTTTCAGAGAAAAAGATTTTTGGTCTTGTTTGCTATATGTAGCAACGGCAGCCATCTTCTTAGGCGTGCCAAATCCCGAACAATTTAAAATTCCTGTTAACCAGGCATTATAATCACAAAGTTTCATCAAATTTGCTCAAGTAGTTTTGAAGGAGATAATCAAAATGTAAAGTTTACGAACGACGAACGACACACGACGGACGGTGATAGATTGCAATAGCTCAACAAGCCCATAGCTCAGGTGGGCTGAAAACCATATACATGAACAGTTTTCCTGTTTAAAATGGTATTTAACGCGTAAGTCCAACTTGCCTTAAACCACCTCTATATAAGGGCCACTTGCTTTTACAGGTCAGAAAAATTGTATCTAAATTGCTCTTTTTTCATGTCATTTGAACCTTATATAAGGGCTACCTGCCCATAAAGCCACTTTTACTAGTTCCCTTGAGTTGCCTTTATCAGCAGGATTGACTGTAGTTTTATTTGTAAAATAGGTATAACTATCTATAAGTCGGTTTACACTTACACAAGTGTTGGGGGAAGTGCATTGTATAAAGGCTTGTACATGTATGTTAACGTTGTTTTGTTCTTTATTGGTTCAATTTACGAACTGTGTGTGGTTTTGTTCTCTTTCAAAAATTGAATCCTGTTCTGCAATGCTTTCTGAATCATTCTGAAACACCAGTGAAGATTTAATCGAGAAAGACGTTCGATCTAAAGTTATAACGAAGAGTGTGCTCTGTCAATTGCGAATCATATTAAACGGAAAGCGTAACATGTCTTCACGTAAAGCATAACACAGCTGGTCGGAAAGCGTAACATTTATGCCATTCCGCTTAAACGAAACATGAAATTTCGCTTAAAAGCAGAGTAAAGCTTCTGTCTTCGCAAGTTTATGAAAGTATAGACATTTCTTGATAATTTTGAGTAGAAACATCATTTGAATCCAAAACCGCTTTATTAAAATCAGCTGCTAAACAAAAGGACCTGCCAAAAATAGAAATGTTACAGGTACGTGAAAATATCAATAATTCTTGCAAGATTTTATATGAGGCAGTTAAATACCATCAAATATAATGCGAATAACCTTTTGCTTTCTGTTAAAGTTTCGTTTTTGTAAAGTTATATGAAAAACCGTCTTCTTTGCTCTTTAACGTAAAGCGTAACGACCAAAAAAGTATGATTTTACTCAGACGTAAATAAAAACCGACGGAATACTCCGACGTAAATGAAATACGGTGTATCAGGATTACCCCCGTGAATACATTATTAAGGATTTATAATAAAATTTGTTGCAGCTAATTTTTCTACTATATAGCACTTAATATATCGAAACAATTGGCAAATACAAACCATTTTGTTGGTCACACGAATGATAATGAACTTCAAGACATTTTCCATGATCATTCATTGACTGAAAAAATTTGTCCTTTCGATGTTTATAGAACCCCCCCCCCCCATTTTCTTTATACTTTGACGGACGAAACCATTGATCTCAGTTTTCAGTTATAGAGCTTGAACAATAAACTACTTGTCGTGAATAATTAATGTATTAACTTGGCATTGTATGTTACATTTTTGGTAATTATTTTCAAACGAGATTTCAATGAGAATGGAATACCAGAATATTATTATTACTGTTAGTAGTAGTAGTAGTCAGGGGCGTAGCTAGGTCAGAGATATTATGTAGGCATAGATGCATGATGCGCAAAGCGCCGATGGGGAGGGTGCGGGAGGGGTTTTGAGTCGGTTCCGGAGGTCCCATTTTGAAAATTTTGAAATATGTAATCGAAAAACGCGCAATTCGGAGTGTTTCACTATCTATCATACACATTGTATGCTCAGTAAAATCTTTATACTGACTGAATAGTTAACTAGCTCAGTTGGTTTAGTGCTAGTCCGACTAATCAGCCCACTAAACCCCCATTTTAATTTTTTGACTTTTTGGAGGTTTGTGGTCTGACAGCTTCCATTATTGAATTCTTGAAATTTCTGGCGAAAACGGCAGAAACGAAAACACGCGTCGATAATTTCCATTATTTCCTTACCTCACTCTTGTTGACAACATGGAACACTTCCTAAAACATTATTCTACCGATCCATGCTTAATTTTTAATTAACATCCATCGATATCGGTAGAAATACAAGGTTTTCTGATGTCTCTTCAGCTCTCTGTCACTTTCACATCGTGAAGACATTACTAATTTGCATTGACCAATCAGATCGCGCGTTGCATTTGGATGGTGAAACTCGCAGTTCTATCTTTAGAAAGCACATGGTGATGTTTATTTACATTGGTAATTCGCGTTATTAAGGATGTTTTACATGGTGTTTAATACATGTACTTACAAAAGGTATCATTGAAATGTATTCAAAATATGCAGACTTTCAAATAGAGTAGTCGCGATCTTCTCTATATATTTTTATATTCTTGACCCCTCTCATTTTTCTGAACTAATATCCTAGAAATATTATTTCAGTAATTTTGGAGAGAAAAAATTAAGCACCTCACTGTATATATATAAGTTCACGCAAAATACAGTTAAAATTGAACCCTATGACAAAATTTACAGTGTGGTCGTGATGAATATAAGAGAATTAATTATAATAACCTTGCGGACAAGTACTCTTGTGTTGAACTTTGTATTACAATTGGTTTAAAAACTTATAATTCTACGATCTACAAAATATTGGACAAAACTTGACAGCATTTCGGGAGAACATGCAAGTCCCAGATATGATAGAATATTACCCAATTTGAAAGAAAAAATAATTTAGATCATAGGCGTAAGAGGGTTTTTAATATGGGGGTGGGGGACAAACCGAAGCTATGTCTATGTCGTGCCGCATGTACGACCTCGTGCCTATATATGGCACGAGGTGGGGAGAGTATGGGTGCTAAACCCCTCGCATAGGTGGGGGCCAGGGGGCCTTCCCCGGAAAATTTTCAAAACTAACCCCTGTCTAGACGCATCTTCAATGTATTTTGCAGCGTTTTGATAGGTTAAAATACTGTGATGTCAAGGCAAAATTAAAAACAATAACCGCATGACAAGTTCCATAATCAACCCTCTCATTGGAGATGGATATGGGAGTACCCCAGAAAATTTTGCAGCGTTCTGAGTGAGAGACTGAAAAGCAGTAAAATATTAAGACAAAATTGTACAAATAACTGCATGACATAATTAAGTCCAATGATTAATTTTCAAACGTACGGTACTCAACTCACGACTTCTGGCTACATGGAGATTAAGAAGGTTTGGTGCCATATAAATAAACTAATTAACCACACCAATCTACATTTACCTTTGATGTACATCATTAAGTTGGCTATGGGCCTAGCATTGATATAATTCTCAACCCCCCCCCCCCCCCTTTTCAAAAAATCCTGGATCCGCCCCTGCCATTGGAGATGCTGTGAGCCGTTTCTAAGGGTGAATTTCAAGACGCCCTTTTACAAGTATAATGATGAAATTGATAATTGATTGGTTACTAGATGGACATTTCCTGTTAAAGCCCTTGTTTTTTTGGTTTTTTTAGCACTTACACTGTAAACATAAACTATGATACAAAATTTCACACCATATATCGCCCCCTGCTCCCCCTGCTCCTACGCCTATGTAGATATAAACGAGAAAAAACATGAGAAATCTTCACTGCAATTACTACACATGTCTTCACATGGTATTGATAAAAATAAAATAACTAAAATAATATGTTATACGCGTGAAAACATCATTAATAATGCGAATTGCTAATGTAAATAAACATCGCCATGTGCTTTCTAAAGATAGAACTGCGAGTTTCACCATCCAAATGCAACGCGCGATCTGATTGGTCAATGCAAATTAGTAATGTCTTCACGATGTGAAAGTGACAGAGAGCTGAAGAGACATTAGAAAACCTTGTATTTCTACCGATATCGATGGATGTTAATTAAAAATTAAGCATGGATCGGTAGAATAATGTTTTGGGAAGTGTTCCATGTTGTCAACAAGAGCGAGGTAAGGAAATAATGGAAATTATCGACGCGTGTTTTCGTTTCTGCCGTTTTCTCCAGAAATTTCAAGAATTCAATAATGGAAGCTGTCAGACCACAAACCTCCAAAAAGTCAAAAAATTAAAATGGGGGTTTAGTGGGCTGATTAGTCGGACTAGTTTAGTGCTTGTTTCGTATGTGTCTTTCGGAAGGTTGGGGTTCGAATACCGGCCAGACAGACCAAAGCCTTGAAAAGTGGTAGTCTTCACCAATTAGAAATAAAAGTCACGGATGCTTTGGATCAGATTTTTAAAACAACCGATGCCCTTGGCACGGTAGGCGTGACTCGCAAACTGACACTCACTGCACATTGCACACACGCACTAGAAACTTAAAACTTTAAATAAATTAAATTTATTTAAAAATTCCTAATTCTAGTTCCTTAATGTCTTTGTCAAAATAATGTGTAGGCACGTGCCTTTTTGCCTTAAGGCAGTTACGTCCCAGTAGTAGTGCCTGAGATCTAGTTGGCCAGTTAGTTTAGTCCAAAATTGGATACATATAATAGGGTACGTTTTGGAAAAGGTACGTTATATGTATTTCCTGGCCGCCAACTTTCAGATTCAACAATGGCAGATGTGTTGGAATGTACGGGTGTAAATGAAGCAGTAATTTGGGCCATTGAGAAATTAGAACTTTTTTGTAAAAAGATCGGATTGTGCTGTAACGCAAGTCGTCCATGTCCATTTTCAAAGGCAGAATGCGACGCAGTGCCTATCTATTGCCGTGAAGGTGCTGTAGCAGCAGTCGATTTCAAGAACATTTTCGAATCTGGATTTCAACTTATTGCAGAGTTGAAACTTCGTAAACGAACATACGATGACTTAGATATTCAGTGCAGAAAGGCGTTTCAGATTTTGGACGACTTCATGAAAAATAAAAGTGAGTATCCCCACCTTGAATCTTGATGATGGAAATACAAATTAATCATTACCATCTGTTGGGAGTGTTTGCTCCATACATGAGGTTAGGGTTAGAACCTTGACTGGACCTGACAAAGATTGAAAATATATAGTGACTGGTGAAGTATTCTTTTACCAAAACACTCTCACTCTGTATTCAGAAATCTGAAAGCCAAAGATCCTTCAGAAAAGATCTTAAAATTAATAAAAATCAATGTCCTGTGCCACAGTAGGCATAGCTTGCTAAAGAACCCAGCCTGCACATTGCCCTAAGTGCACTGCAAATTAAAAATTCCTGGCTCTTCATCTATAGCTGGTGATGTCCCCATATAAGTGAAGTATTCTTAGACTTGGAGGTACAACCCCATTCAGTAAAACCGTCTACATGGAACACCAGTACCATTTCACTAAATTCTTAAATGATGGTAAAAATCAGGGGGTGGACACTGAAAATCTATTAAAAATGTAAATGACTTTCTTATTCTTGATATTTTTTATGATAGATTTCCATGAAAACAGCATTCAGGTATTGAAGAATGGTGACAACCTAACAGAAATTGAAGCAACTACTGTGTTAGCTGAACATTTATTGAGCAAATTGGCACCAAGACAATCATATATTGTTGATAAGAACTGTAGGAGTGTTGATAAGCATGATTATTGTCAGTGTGGGTGTGGGGCGAAAATAAAATATGGAGACACAGGCATTGGTAAGAATTTATAGGTTGAAAAATAATTGAAATTCAGTGATTTTGGTTTGCCTCAAAATTCTACCAAATAAAGGTACCACAACATATTACAAATTTTCTCAGTCTATACAAGTTGTAAAACTATTCCCAATTCAAAAGGCAAAAGGTATTTATTGAATAAAGTAGCAAAATCACTGAAAACTACAATACATGTTAAGTCTTTATATGGTGAAGCCAAACAATTTCTGTAATCTGCCCTAAGCACACTTTAAAGATCAACATTTATGTCACTTTACATCTCGATATAAATTGAAAATTTTTGACTGGGACGTAAAACCTCATTGAATTGATTCAATCAATTGGATTATTCAACATGTTCTTAGCAGAATAGTTTGATGTGAATAATATTAAGTGTGTTTATTTCTATATTAGACACCTTTTAATAGGCCCTGGGCCTCTATTGGCGCATTTTAATATTTGTCAGCCAGATCAAACTAGCCTACACTGATGTGACCATGACTGGCAGTGTGTATTGTGCGTATGTCTGCTTTGTACTAGTGCACACTCAGGGTGACTTTTTAGGTGCTAGCTCACCGAGACGTGCAGAGGTTGCTGCCTCACTGGTCCATCATCCTGACACTGGATAAGTCAGCAGCAATGTGAAATGAAGTAACTTGCTTAAGGTCACATGTCCCAGACATGATTCGAACCCACAACCCTTGGATCTGGAGTCCGACGCTCTACCAACTGAGCTACATGCTTCCACATTATTTGCATCATTGTGTGTCAGGTGCATCATCTATACCTATTTTTACTTTTTTGTGCACTTGTACCACCTACATTCCTATATGTCAGTTGTTTCAATAAAGCCAGCAAGGCGACAAAAGTCATCTGCTACTTTTTTTTGGATTTGAATTAAGTTTGTCGCCTGCATGAACTTCCACTCAGTTTACATTTTCTTAATATGTTTAACAGTACATATTACTCCATACTTGCTGCCTTCTTTGAGAAGGTTGTGTTTTACTTGAAAAAATTACTGAAAAGGCTTTTCAATGTACTTTGTGGCAATATATGTTTTACATACATTTTACAGGGAGTTATATGTTTTACATACATTTTACAGGAAGTTATATATTTTACCTACATTTTACAGGGAGTTATATGTTTTACATACATTTTACAGGCCATGAGGAAGTTATATGTTTTACATACATTTTACATGGCAATTATGTTTTTAACTTTTACATACATTTTACAGGCCATGAGGAAGTTTGGCATGGTTTTATTGACATCATGTTTTCTTCACATGAAGTATTAGCTGAATCTGTATCTTCTTCACATAGAGAGTTAGTACCTGAAATTGGAGTTGTAACAGAACCAGTTGCTAAAAAGTCTAAACAAGGCAAGTACTTTCTTTATACATTATTAAAAGAGTATCAATCTTTAAATGTGTAACAGGAACCCAGTAAAACAATACCTAGTATTGCACCCAAATGACTATTACGTATAAAATACAGTGCAAACGATCCAAGACCTAAACATTAGAACAAACAGGTAAGTATAAATGATGGTATAACGACCGATAAAATATATCGCTGTTACAAATGTAAGGTTTTGTAAGAGTCATATTAATATACAATAGAACCCAATTCATCATTATTCATTTTGGCGTTATAAAAGAATTTTGTGACAAATTTAGGGAGGCTGACAAAGGAAAGCTTAGAAAAATAGGATTGTGGTAATGCAAAATAGTGTGGCAATAAGTAATGTGCCAAAGTTATCTAGGGACATTGTAATGACTAAATGTGGTTTAGGCTTATTTAAAACATCTAGGTTTAGTATGCCTATCTTAATTGAAATTCCACTTAACTTATACATGGTGATGTTTTAATAGTGAAAAAGTCTTGATTGAGACATAAAACTGTATTCAATCAACTGAATCAAGCAACCTAAAATGAGACCTCTTCCCGTAAAATCATTTATATTTTCATGTCCTCAAGTAAGGTACTTAAATGCTAATAATAAGTCAGAGGACCTTATTGCCAACCTGAATTATTGAACCGTAAAACCTCATTATAATGCCCTTCAAAAGGACTGCAGCCCTTGCTAATTCCCAACAACTATTTCTTGTGTGTTTTTCTTTACAAGTTTCCCTCAGTTTATTACTAAACCCCTTTATAATGCCCAAAATCTGACTGTACAAATTGTGGGTTTGCATCAAAGTTTTTAAGTAGTATTGTCATAGACAGATTTTAGCTCGAGACAAATTTTCCATTATTGACCCCAAGGTATTTTCACAAATAAAATAATTACATGTATGTGTGCCCCAAAAGTTTCAAAGGTCAGTGTAGAAAACCACTCAGCAAACATGACCATATAATAAATAATATTTGCTGGGAAAACCACACACTAGGAATACACTGAGCAAGGCTCTACGATTGCAATTTTTTTCACTAGCCTCCTGGCTAGTAAACCCAAAATGTTTACTAGCCAGAGCAAAAATGTTACTCGCCACATATTTGTTTTATAAATACAATTTAACTGGGATCAATTAGACTGGAAACATTTCCCATTATTGCTTAATTTTGAAGATGCAGGCACAGCAGATGGTGCCCAATGTTTTAAAATATATATTTTTCATTCAATTCACTTTTATTGTGGTATCAAACACAAAAAAAACGCAGTGCATATCCAAAAGCAAAGCAAAAACTTTGAAAAACGGAAAATTAAGTTTAAAACACGTAACTTAATTCAGAGGTGTGAGGCGAGTCGCCCCAGGAATGTAAGCATTTCCTGTCTAGCTAGATGCATCTGCTTCATGTAAAATTTAACACCATATCTTTTAAACAGACTTTTGCCGGTTTGAAACTGTTTTTCAGGCCTCGGCTTTTCATCATCGCTTTAGTCAGTTTAGAGGATTACGTTTGTTTTCCATCGAATGATCACTGGCACCGAGTCGTAGACAAGGTCGATTTTTCCTGGTCATTGATAAGATTAGAATTCTCGAAGCTTCTGGATTTTTATTCGTACTCGTGGCTTGAAAAATAAATATATTTGCCGATTTTTGTTTACGACTCATAGCGATGAAATTGACACTTGAAACGTGATCACACAAACGCTTAACAACTTTACAGATTGGAGCTATATGATTCAAAGCGCTTTAAAGATTAAACTTGATGAGCGTAATTTCGTCATCGAAAACGGAAAGGAAAATCCGGATTTGACTTTCTACTTTCTACTCGCACATGGGCGAGTGAATTTGACATATCCACTCGCATTTACAAATAATTACTCGCAAATGCGAGTGTTTTACTCGCAATGTAGAGCCCTGCTGAGTAGAAATTGTCTCGGTTGTTCTGTGGTAAAGTCACCACATTTAGATCAGGCATTCATAGGTTAGATACCCCAACCTGGCCATACATAAGATGCAGCTCCCTCACCTGGTACTCTGTATCAACTGGTTCATCCAGTGTCAGTATAATGCTACTGTGGGAGAGGCATGCTTATTTGCAATTCTGACTCTGAACTAGTGCTTTCAAATCATTCAGAGTACACACTAGTCCAACACTGACCGTAAAATACTCTTGTACATCTCGTTGATACATTAAACCTGTTTGTAGGTTCATCCAACGATTAATAAATTCGCTCCTGTTGCAAAAAGCCGAACAATTGATGCTGTAATATTAAACAACTTTACAATAACAGTTTAAAGAGTAGAAGGTGTCTATTATTTTTGTAATAGTATGGTTACTTACTTACTTATCTTCTTCATCCTTACTGGGACATAAGGCATCAACAAGTGTCCTCCATTTGCCCCCAATTTTATCTCAGCTCCTGCAGTTCTATTTGAATGGTTCTCCTCCAGGTGGTACAAGGTCTCAAGCTTTCTTTCTCCAGTTGGTGTCCAATTCAAAGCTGTTTTTGGTAAATAGTATAGTTAATACAGTATTAAAACTTTGTTCTTCTTTTTTAGAATCAGAGGACAATGAGACAGACATTGATGAAATAGAAGAATCACCAGGTAAAAAATCAGACAGAGACAAGACAGAGGAATTAACAAATGACAAATGTCCTGTTGATGTTCAAAGTGACATAGATGACAATATTTACTCAGAAGATCAAACTATTGCCAAAGCTATTGTATTTTCAATTTTGCAAAAACAAAAATGTCCAGATTTGAAAAACTTCTTGATACCAACCATTGTTATATCAAGAGAAGACTTCAAAATTATAATGTATGATGCTGAAAATGACGTTTTGCTTCGGAGCCAGCCAATTAGCTTATTTCAGAATAAGGACTCAACATTATTGTCAACGAGGTGCATTGTTATACTTTGGTTGATCTTACACTACCGGATCTTTTGCACAGGTTTGAAAAAACTTAATCTGAGAAGTGATTTTCAAGATCTGACTAAAGTAAAGACAGGGTTTAAAAGGAAACTAACACCAGAAAGCACTAAAGTTTATGATTCTAAATTGAAATCATGTGTTGGATTATTTCCTAAAGTGCAAAGAAAAGGACATATTGAAGACTTTTGTTCTTTTTTAATTAATAAAAAGTCTGATAAATTTTGGCTGCAAATGGAGTAGCATTTTGAAATTGCTCTTATAATTTATGTTTATTTGAAAAAATAAATTTTCAATGTGAAAATTTTTTGTCAAATTTTGCAGAATGGTGCTAAAGTGGGATAAGGGCTTTAGCATCAGTTTGTACTGTTAAAAAGCAGGTCAGAAA
Source organism: Anadara kagoshimensis (assembly GCA_021292105.1). Classification (NCBI taxonomy): domain Eukaryota; kingdom Metazoa; phylum Mollusca; class Bivalvia; order Arcoida; family Arcidae; genus Anadara; species Anadara kagoshimensis. The sequence goes on along the minus strand of CM037871.1, from coordinate 51,312,840 downwards.
CACTTGCACAAAACTCATGCACCACAAGAATGTGTTTACATCAACCCTCAAGATAAATAAGAAAAAATGTTATATGTGAAGTAAAACAAGTTTCAACAAAACTATTACTCCATTAATGTGTACACATCTTGAATTTTACATTTCTCTCTCCCTCTCTCTCACACACACACACACACTCCCAGAGAATCTTTTAAACATATTTTTTTATTCCTATTTATAAAACATTTTATTGTTTCATGTTCTTATTGTTGGTTCCTTTTACATTAAATTCAGCAAGTTATTTTGTATTAATTCTCTCAAACTAACTGGACATAATATAGATTTTGCATTTCCCATTACTCTTTTTAACCATTGCGGTAGCTCAGTTGGTAGAGTGCTCGTTTGATCCCCGACCGGGTCTGACCCAAGCTTTAAAGTGGTAGTGACTATGCTTTTGCTAGGCACTCTGCATTTAGAAACGGAAGTCATGGTTCTTTCGGATTGGAACTTAAAATAAATGGTCCCTTGTCACGGTTGGTGTGGCACCATAAATAACCCTGCTGTATAATGCCATCAGCATAACACACTGGCAAAATGCATATGTCTGCATCTTCGTCTATAGCTTGTGATGTCTCAATATTAGTGAAATATTCTTGACTGGGATGTTAAACACCATTAATCAACTTGGCTGATTATTGTTTTTCTTTTACTTCAACTATTTTATGGAGCTTGTGTCACAAAAGGCTTATCCAGTATTTTCAAACTTCATAAGAATATTAAGGAATTGATGTTATTGTGCCATTTGCTATTCTTTTGGACCATGTCCTTTTTATGCCAAATTTGGATTCAAATGGTTTTTGTTTTGCCAACTTTTGGCAACATTGTAGTGGCACCCTATCATTACAATTCATATTTGTATTCTATTCTAGGTTTTGTAGTCAGGCTGTGCTTATTTTCCTTTAAAGAAATGGTATTCCCTTTTTATTATCCAAGTCGAAGTAATAGTGGTTTCTGAAAAAGCAAACAATTTGTAGAAATATTTTAAAAGTTGTATTACTTTCAGCTGCACCTTTAGAAACAAACTGAGAAAACAGAAGCATCTAAATTATCCATTGTGATCATTGTGACATTCCATGGAAATCATGATTTTAATAGTTGCATTCACATTCCTAGCCACATTATCATTTATGAGTGTGTACTATAGAAAGTTTGGAATTTAATGATGGTGTTTTACACTCTTGTCAAGATTCTCTCCAGTTCTTAGAAGTACTTTTGATTCCTTACTTTTAGAAAGGAACAGTTTGTTTATTTGGTTAGACTGGATATTTTGTAGAAAGTAGAATTGACCCGTAAAGGTTAAGGCTCAAATGGAACCCATATTCCCTTTTTCATTTTTCAACCAAACAGAACCTCCCATATTTAAAGTTCAAATTACTAAGCTTCTGAGGGTGCTCTTTATAAACATGTTTTACTATACACATATATTTTACTGTTGTGGCTGTAGTATATTTTTGGTAAGAATGTTGTATTTTTATTAAAATGATTGGTCCTAACTAAAGTTCAGAAAGAATCGAACAAAACGGGATTGATTTCTTATATCTGTCTTTTGTTAAATTAAAATATGAAAACTAAACAACCTGGTAGAACAACTTTTTGCAAATATTTGACCAATTAATCAATTACTCCCACTTCGTTTTTGGCAATGCAATCATGCAGGTTTGTAGACAAAATAACTATTTTCATCTTTGTTTTAGCTATTGAATTACTTTAAATCAGCACACTGATAAACAATAGAGAACACACATGTCTGCCCTTTTGTTTACATTTTGCATATACCATACATAAATAATTCTTATACAAAGAAGGTCATTTATTGTTGTTTAACCATTACTTCCATGAAGAATTTAAATTAACCACAAAATAAAATCAATTTTTTTCCGAAAAATTGTGTTAAATACAATGCAAGTTTGTCATTATGTTATCTTTACATTACAACTGCTACAGAGTAATATTTTTCATAACTAGAACAATACTCTTATGAATGAATTTTGAAAAAGTGTTAATGCTCAGTGGGCGTGCTGGCTTCCATGGATTATCGGCCGTGAAATCATTAGTTTTGTGGTGTAATAATGTCCGTTGTTTCGTGAACACCCTGACGCACGGATTTACATGTCAAAAAGACAAATCCGAGAACGTCCCGTGCTTTCAGAGATTACTGAAAATCATTATCATAAATGTTCGTCGTGTCGCAATTTCTGTTGTTTTCGTGGATACTGTGGCTCACGAACTAATATGTCAACGAATAATCATATATTACAGACTTTACCTTAACATTTATCACAAATAACTAATCCATCACCGTAACAGGAAATGAAATGTTTTTCTTGAAGTCACGAAATTAGACACCACAAAAATAAATGATTCCACAGTCTCGGGGATTTTTTTCTCTCAATTTGAATCGTATATTTCAAATTTTCCATATTCGGATAGCAAATAAAATCTGTATGTTTAACGTCCAATGGTCACATGCTCCCTTCATTCTGCCCAACTTATGGTTTTACAGGTGGTGGATGTACCTAGTTGCTTAGTCTTACTAATCAGCCCACTAAAACCCCATTTACTTTTGACTTGTTGTCCCAACAAGTCAAAATTAAAATGGGGGTTTGTTGGCTGATTAGTCGGACTACTAGTTGCTTACCTATCCAGAGCACTTGACCTCACTTTCCTTGTGGAAGAACGGGTGTTTAACTTAATTTTCCAAATTTTGAAAATGTTTACTTTGCTTTTGCTATTTGATTTGAACATGGAATTGTGTGTTTTGTGTTTGATTCACCAGCGTACCACGTGATAGCCCATAAAACCTGTGTCAAATTACATATTATACCAGTTTTAACTATTATTTCTATTTGATATTTTATCGTTTTTCCACAAAAACCCACATTCTTAGAATTTGGGGCGTAGACATTTTTTAAGAAGTTCGATAAACGTTAACAGCTATTGATTATAGGGCACACCGATGAACTCCATTGAAATACAAGAATTGTCACTTGGCAATAATTATAGCCACCAAGAACACACTGCAACACAACGTAATGTTAAAACCCAAACTACTTTTAAAGAAACATTACATCTACAGTATTTGTACTGTTTCTTCTGTAGTTTTCCCGTGACATGAAAAAATAAGTATTTGACCATTTGAAAAACAAAATGGGACAATATATGAATCCCGAACTTTTGACCTTGTCCAGAATTTTAAATTTTTCAAGAAAAAATAGGAAATTTTGCATTAAATGACTTTTTCACACTACTCACAAACCGAACCATTCATCACAACCTCTCGTCAAACGACAGACAACTAGTTTTAACGCAAATAATATTCCAATTACAGAATTTTGGTCGACAAGAACATTGATGGTCAACGTTTAACATTCTGTATAACAATATCACTTACACTTTTCCATTTACTTGCTTCAATAACATTCCTATCGAGTTACCAATAATTAGAATTCTAATATCAGAAATGGAAACAGAATAATGCGATTTTATGATCTCCGGATATTAGTTTTCCGATACAAAATAAATGCATTCAATTGTTGAAGTAATTGAAATATACGAATACAGTATAACGACGTGCTATAAACGTTTTATGTGATTTCATTGCAATAAAATACAAAATAAAAATATATCACCATAGACATAGCTGAATGTTATGTGCTTTAAATGGAAAAAGCAGTAATTTGTACTTCGTAGCCTAGTATCTGAAAGACAACAAAGAACACGGGACAAAGCAATTAGAATTATAATCGAGTACACGTATTTAATTAGACCAGTGTTAATTGATTCACTAACTTCGGAAGGGAACGGGACCTACTGGCAAAATTGTTAAAAAATGAAATATAAGTTTGCTCGCTTTTGAGTGACCGATATATTCATAACTAGTGACCAAAAAAACAGCCGAGAAAGAGATAACAACTATAGAAAAAGTGACGATAGATGAAGTACCGTTTGATTATCAATTCGATATCTTAGTGGTAAACGTTGGTCAGCTCTGTACTCTCCTTTGTATCTGTTATTTTTGCATAAAAGGATTGGATTTCAGCGACATCCTACTGAAAACGTATTTATTTTCGCGGTGTACTAATTTTCGCTTATGTCGCGGTCGTTTGTTTTGCGCGAAAATTATATTATGCTTATTGTGTTAAAGTGCATGTTTCAAAAACGCGAAAATTTAATTACACGGATATGTCTCAATATTTCATACCGCGAAATTACATACATTTACAATATTATTTTGGTCGACACACAGAGATTTTTGAATTCCTACGCAATACCTATGCACCCTAAAGATTTTTAAATTCCTAATGTTTTGTTCGAGAAATTCGCTAAATTGAATCATATTAAATTAAATATTAAAATAATTTTGTTATGGAATCAAGAAGAAATTGGCCATTTTGCACAAGTAACATAATTCGCGTAGCAATGTGAGGTAACTTATTTCGATACAAAATGTGTTCAGGTTAAAAGCTGTGAAACACCGATGTAGTTATGTAGTCGTTTATTCAGTATAAGAAAGCGAAACATCTAAACACAATTTAATCAATGGTTGTTTTATGTGAAAGTAAAACAAATCTTTTTTTATTGGCATTATTAAATACAAAATGAGTGTATTTAACTAGAATAATTGGTTGCTTATATAAACAGCTAAAATGTTTACCGTTATTTATCTTAATAAATGCATATTTACCTAACTCAAAGATTCAGATGAAGGATATTTGCATTTTAAAACCGAAAAATCATTTTTGACACACTTTAATTTGAAATACGATGTTTATCAATGTTTACTCATGGTGGGATAAATGACCAAAAGTTCAAGGATATTGGATAAATGCTTAGAATCCATATATTAAGTTTTTCAGGTTTCATTAGGTTAGCTTTGATTAAACAACCGGGAATTCTTCAATAACCTGAAAGACGTAAGTTATCAGCAACGTTACTACAAAAAGGCAATTGTGTAGATGTTTGTTATGTTAGGGGTCCATGGTAAAAAAAATATCATTTTAAGAAATCAAATACAAACATACCGGCCCATGTTCATACCACAATTCATAAAAACAAACAAAAACTTCGAAAACTGGCAAATGAAGTTAAATTCGTAGATTTCTTCCAGGGCAATGAGGCCGAATGCTCCGTTAGCACTTCCTGTTTACCTAGCTACATCTTCTACGCGCGCAAATAAGTATTAAAATTCTGAATTGAAGTAAGTTGTTTCATCTCTTATCAGCAATTTATCCACCAAATAGACATAGCATGGCGTCTGTTCGGGTTTTGTCAAATTGTCCGTGTAAAAAGCAGAAAAAATCTAAGGTAGACAAAATACTAATGTGACACAATTTGCCCTATTAGGAAAATATGGTAAACTATAGTCCGTGTGTTATATTACATTCGATACCATAAATAGCCTTTAAAACAACAATCTAACAGAAACGTATAACAAGAAACAACAAGTGAAAGGAACATGTAATCAAAAACAAACAAACTAATCCATTTCCGAATCAATCCGGACGCAAAGTCAAAACTGACAGGTTAGACCCGTGAACTTACACCAGGAAAGTGAGACCGGGTGCTCAGGAAGGATAAGCATCTCCTGTTTAGCTAGTTACACACTTGCCACATGTGAAATCAAAATTGTGTGAAAGGAACATGGACCTATGGGACGTCAAATATATCCAGGGCAATGCTGGACACAGAGGCATCAAACTTATCAACAATAAAGTGATGACGGCCATAAAACTTTTTGAGGGTCTTAATAAACCTAGGCTTGCATCATCTCCGAGTCAACATTTTATTTGTAAACAGTCTGGTTTCTTTGTACAAAGTTTCCGTAGTGGGAACAATCTCTATCGTAGCGTATTAATTGGGAAACAAATACACCATAAGCAGGTGACGCAGGCATAGTGAAAGTTGACAATAAAAAAAATTGAAGTCATCGCGTTTGTCATCAAGTTTAAATGTAGCCTTTCGTTGGCGTCATAATGCAGATTTAGGTCTAAATATGAAGCAGAATTTGATGAATCAGTCGTATTTTTTTTTAAGCTCACTAGGATAAATGACATTCACATAGTCTCCAACTTTAGGATTGTTAAAAGACAGAACGTCATCTACATGTATTTATTTGTATGTTGAGTTGAATAATTTGGCGACAGTCTTCTCTCTAGATTTAAGAAGGTTCTGCATAAATTCTGCTTCATAAGAATAAAGAAACAAATCAGCAAGCAATGGTGCACATAATCTCAATATTCCATACAATAAACCTCTGTAATAAAAACCATACTATTACTACTACATACTGTAATATCGTTTTCGTGAAACGTTTTTGGAAACCAATGCGAGACATCTCAATGTGCTTGCCATATGACGTCAACTTTTCATTGTTTCAGACACACTTCATTTAGTTACTTTAATTAAACATGTGCAGCGCCCAAACGAGTATTGCTACATTTTTATGGGTTTTATTATGACAAAAATAGAATACTGACTTTTCCATAGAACAAATAAAAAAACAGTTGTTCCCAAATTATACTTATAACTTTTTTTATGATATTAAAATAACTAAATGTATCTTCAGAAAAATCTGAAATTAGAAGATTTATGTTGATATAAAACGTGCCAAATGTTAACCTATCGAAGTGTTATCCAGCATATTTTTCATTTGGAATAACGCAACCCACTCAAAACATCTATTATGTCACTGAAAAAAGTGATGTAATAATTATACATTATATGGACAACAGCAATCCTTCAGTTTACTATCAAATTTTGGCTTCCATGTCTTAAAAAGACTAGTTATTATTGAAGTTTAAAGCAAGAAAAAAATTAATGTTTACCGTTATTTAACAAAATGTCTTATTTTGACACATGGCGGGTGTAACTAGCTAGGCAGGAAGTGCTTACCCTTCCGGGGAACCCGGCCTCACTTCCCTGGCGGAAGTTCATGTGTCTAACCTGACTTGTCAGTTCCAAAGGTTTTACTTTGCTACTGGATTGTGATTCGGACATGGATTAGTATGTTTGTTTTTGATTTGAATCCAAACATTTTTTCCTCAATGAACAACTGATCGAACTATAAAAGACAAGACAATTTATTAAAAAGGGAGTGTCTATTTAATACTGTTACCATCAGATTAATGTGTATTGAATAGCTGGATTTTTTTTCCTTTTTTTACCTTTTTAGTTTTTACGTTGTGCGACAAACCGATCACATAATTTATCATGTCACACTGTAATATCCTGTACAAAAATGTTAAGTAATCACCTTAGTTTTTTACATTTTAGTACCATATTATCAGAATAATGGAAACATTGATGAGAACTGTTATTCAATGTGTTATATTACGTAACATGATTTACGCCTTTACATTCTAATATATCAACGGCATCTCTATCTGATTACTAATAAATGTGAAATACAATATGGACAATGGGAACGTCGTTAAAGTACGGAAATTATGTTTCCAATACAAAATACATTGTTTTGTTGAGTCGATTTTGATGTTATGATATTAGTTTATCTTAGTGCAATGAAAAGTTGTTTAACAAATGCTTTACGGATATTGAATGTATCGGAGGTGGTGCCATCAAAATTCGAAAAAAATGTGTAAAAAGAATCTATTTCCGAATGATTTGAATCGTTACATACAGTATATAGATTACATATATTTACAGGAGAATGGTAAAATGGAAGTTTTACTTTTGTTTTAAAAATATGACATAAAGTATATATTTTGGATCATATACAACACAGTTATATTCCATTTTATGGAATCTATTCGATGGCCATTGTTTATGTATCGTTGACTGATAAACAGATTGAACAATAACCAGAATCCGCTAACATTATAATTGAAGCATAATTATTCTGAAAATCAGTTAATGGATAAAACAGGTTTACTATTTCAACTTCTTAATTTGGCAACTGATATAAAATTTTAATGTATAAGTGCAAATTTAACGCCACAACCACAACCTAATAATAAGAATAATAATTTCACCATTTAGAATTTTTATCTTAAACATCTTGAAACATCTGATAACTATCCCCTTTAATGTACAGTACTTTCGAACTTCATTGGCCATGAATTATAAATTAATTGTTAATTCAAGTATAGATGCTTTCCCGAAATGCAGACAAATATACAACGCGATTTAGTTGTCAAAACGCCGAATTGAATCTTCTCCAATTGTTATTATTTTAAGTTTAAATTAAATATCTTCTTCAGAAATTCAAGAGACATTGGTTTATGAGAATATCTTGACTCGAACGTAAAGCCTCATATGATCAAATGACACTCAATTCCAGAATTTCAAATGTGCGAAACTATCCGACACGAATGGTTGTAAAAAAGTAGAATACTGCGTACTCACTAAAATTACTTTGAACACATTAAGTAGATATGTTAGCAGTTTCACAATCATTCATTTTCTAAGATTTTCTGTTACTTAAATTTTGCAAATTATGGACTTATTAATAAACATTTTTAATAAATTTAAATACAGATAATATAAGCTTGAACTGTTTCTTAAATGGTACCTAAAATTACTGATTCTTTTTTTTTTATAATGTTTATGTTTATTGGCATAATAAGGTATATAATGATAAATTTTATAATTTTACAAATATAATACATGTACATATACATATCAATAGACAGCAACAATGGCTATACACCGTGATCATTCAATAATAACAGTACGTAAGACAGTTATACATCGTGAATGTCCAAGTTCAGTGGTTATACCTGTTAAAGGTTAATCATGCGTGTATAAAGAGACACGTGTAACTTAAATGGAATATATTTAGTGGAAGTGTTCAAAAGTAAGTACTTTATATAATTTGATATATAATATTTAATATTGACATAATTTATACTTTTATTATATGTATATCTATATGTGTACGGTATACTCGTGTGCATATAAAATATAACTACTAAGCGTGGACATTGCGGATGTTATTATATAAGCTAGTATGATTCACAACATTTTTATTTTGGATTATTCAAATAAATCAAACCATATGTTTTGCAGTTATGGACATTTTGTAAGTTTGCAAAGGAACATAAAACATGCTTCCAAAATTCGTTACTTATTTTTTTTTGATATATCAATACAGGCTGTTTTGCCTTGTGTGTATATACTTTTCGAATTTTTAACAATGGTGTAAAATATTGTTCTATATTTTCCATTATTTTTTAAAGTTCTACTAATCCAAGTTATTTTTAGTGATTCTATAAACTTTTGTAAATGAATCATTTTTAAACCACCGCTGAAATATTTTTGAATAAGTGCATTTCTATTAATCTTATCATTTTTTGAATTCCAAACAAATTCATAAAACATGCTATTCAATTTATCCAACATTTGAGGGGGTGGGTTTGGAAGTGATATAAAAAGATAGTTCAATTTCGATATTATCAACGTCTTAAGTATTGTTATTCTTCCTAATGGCGTAAGATACCTGCTTGACCAGGAGTGCAAAATTGACTTTATTTGTTCAATTTGTTTCTCAAAATTAATTTTTACTATTTGATCAAGATCAGTTGAAAATTCTATTCCTAGTACATTAAAACTTGTTTGATTCCAGTTTAATTTAAGCCGGTGGTTAAATGTTTCCCCACAAAACTTCTTTTTACCAATCCAAATTACTCTCGTTTTTGAGACATTTATATTAAGACCCGAAATTTTTCCAAAAAATTCAATAACGTTCATAGCTTCATCGAAGGCTGTTTTTGAACCATCTAAAATTAAGGTAGTGTCGTCGGCAAACTGCGATAGTTTAAGTTCTGTGTCATCAATAACAATTCCGCTAATGGATTTATTATGTTTCACTAGTAAGGATAAAATTTCAGCACATAATAAGAATAAATAACTGGAAATAGGATGCCCTTGTCTACAACCTCTTTTCAATATAAAAAAATCAGATAAGATATTATTTTGATTAATTGCGGATGAAATATTGGTAAAGAAGAGTTTAACCCATTTCTTTATAGATTCTCCAAACTTAAAGAAATTCAAAACATTGAATATAAAGTCCCACGAAACGCTATCGAATGCTTTAAAAAAGTCAATTAATATAAACATGCCTGGAATATTTTTCGATTCCGTATATTGCATTATATCATATACAATTCTTATATTTTCACCTATATATCTACCGCTTAGAAAACCAGTTTGATCTTCAGAAATAATTAAAGGTAATATATTTTTAATTCTTGAGGCTATACAACCAGACGCAATCTTGTAAACAACATTTAAAAGACTTATTTGTCTCCAGTTTTGCATAAACTGTCTTGGTTTGTCGCCCTTAGGAATGCAGGTAATAATTCCTTGTTTTTGTGTTACAGACAATTCTCCCTTCTCATAAGCGTCGTTAATTGATCTAACTATGAAAATGCCCAAATCAGACCAGAAAAACTTAAAAAATTCAGCGGTAAATCCATCAGTACCTGGGCTTTTGTTGTTTTTCATGTTTTTTAATACAGCAAGAGCTTCAGATAGGCAAATTTTGCCTTCTAATTTACTTGATTCATTATTAGTTAGTTTCGGAATATCAAAATTGTCAAGAACATTTTCTAAATCTAAAGATTCTACCTCTTTTTTGGAATACAGTTCTAGATAAAAAAATTTTATTTCATTTAAAATTTCTTTTTGATTTCTAATTATTTCTCCATTATCTTTTTGAAGTCTGGTAATTGTCTTATTAACAAAGTTTCGAGATTCTAGATTTAAAAAATATTTTGAAGGTTTTTCATTGTCTTCGACTAGAGAGGATTTAGATCTTATTATTTGTCCTTTTATTTTTTATTTTTCTTAAGTTTTCAAGTTCGGTATGTTTAGCTTCAAGAATTTCAAGGTCGGTGTGGGTATTATCTGTTTTATTTTCTAATATTTCAATTTCTTTGATAAGAGTGTTTTCTTGTTTAAGTTTTTGTTTCTTTTTAAATGACGAAAATGAAATAGTTTTACCTCTAATTTCCATCATTAAAGTTTCCAAAAATAGTTGATCAGAAATAGAAAATTGTATATCATTATTATCAATACTTTCAATGTTGTCTAATTCATAAACTGGTACTGCACATTGCTTTTTAACATTTGTAATACACGACTTTACTTTAGAGACATAGTCTTTATCACTTAATAGAGTGGAGTTAAATTTCCAGAGCCCCCTCCCTTTAACAAATTCGTTTAACTGGACATTTAATATTATCATAGAATGATCAGATCGATATCCTGGATTTATCTGAACATCTGCAACATTTGACATAAAATTTTCAGAAATTAAAAAATAATCGAGTCTAGCTTGTTTAATGGGGTTGCTCTTTCTCCAAGTATATCTCTTTTTGTCTGGAAATAATTGTCTAAATGGATCAACAAGGTTAAGGTTGTGTCGTATTTCTAGCAATTTTCCTCTTGCTTTAGGGTTATTTATGGAACTGTAATTATATGTATCAAGTTCAGCATCTTGAACAATATTAAAATCTCCACAGATAATATATGATTCATTTTTAAAATCAGTAATGGTATTCTCCAGTTGTTCAAAGAATTTTGGTTTGTCAGAGTTAGGACCGTATATCGTTATTAATGTTACTTTTTTATTTTCAATAGTAATATCAAGAGCCAGAAAGTTACCATCATTATCTTTCTTTTCTTTATGCAGTATACATTGTATATTCAAAATTATTATCAAAAAGAATACAGACGCCTCTAGAATTATTCGTGTAAGAATTAAATACTACTTGTCCGTCCCACTGCAATTTTATGTTATTTTCCTTTTCTCTCGTAAAGTGAACATCTTGTAAACAGTATATGTGACATTTTTTTGACTTAAGATATTCGAAAACGTCTGTTCGTTTTTGGAATTGACCTAAACCTCGCACGTTTGCCGACAATACACGGATTGAATTTTGATTCTTACTCATTTAAAAATATTTTTTTAACATTCGTGTCTATATAAACATAATAATTTGATATATAACAATATGTACAACATTTCATTAATATGCACTCACTATGCCAAGCTTTTAGAACACTGAAGTATAAGAAATAGACAATAATACAAGACAAAAACAGAGACAAACACGGGGACAGATATGACATAATACGGGAGGGGACTTATAAAACAATACAAGATTTTTTGCTGGTTCGCCTGCTACTTTGGGTATAAGATACTATATACATTTATAGTGTATTTTCAGTAATAGCAATTTAGCTATTAAGCGTTTTTTATTACAGAAAATCAACAATTTTTAACAATTGTCAAAATTATTAAAATGTCATGCTAAGGAAAATCTTATTAAGAATGATTGTAAAACTGTGACTTTACTATTGTCATGCTAGCTCTATCTCGTCTCTTGTTTACCTAGTGCATATCTTGCCAGCTCTAAATTACTATTATTCACAAACACAAACAATCTAATCCATGTCCAAATCACAATCCAGAAACAAAGTATAAAACATTATCTCTTAACAATCCTAAATTTGGAGACTATGTAAATGTCATCTATTCTAGTGAGCTTAAAATAAAAGACACGACTGATTCCTCAAGTTCTGCTTCATATTTAGACTTATACCTGAATTATGACGCACACGAAAGGCTACATTTGAAACTTTATGACAAACGTGATGGTTCATTTTTTCTATTGTCAACTTTCCTTTTCTATGCAGCAATATACCTGCTTCTCTTACTTATGGTGTATTTGTTTCCCAATTAATACGCTATGGTAGAGCTTGTTCCCTCTACGGGGACTTTGTACAACGAAGTGGGCTGCTTGCAAATAAATTGTTGACTCAGGGATATTGCAAGCCTAGGCTTATAAAGCCCCTCAAAAAGTTTTATGGCCGTCATCATAGTATTGTTAATAAGTTTGATGTTTCTGTGTCCAGGATTGCCCTGGATATATTTGACGTCTCATATTTCCATGTTCCTTTCACACAATTTTGATTTAACACGTGGCGGGTGTAGCTAGCTAAACAGGAGGTGCTTACCCTTCCGGAGCACCCGGCCTCACTTCCCTGGTGGAAGTTTACGTGTCTAACCTAACTTGTCAGTTCCAAAGTTTTTACTTTGCTTCTGGATTGTGATTCGGACATGGATTAGTATGTTTGTTTTTTTTATTAAACTGACAAGTCAGGTTAAACACGTGAACTTCCACCAAGGACTTGAGACCTGGTGGTCCGGAAGGGTAAGCTCTTCCTGTTAAGCTAGCTATACCCATCACGTGTGTACTCAAAATTGTATGAAAGGAACATGGAACTACGGGACGTCAAATATATCCATGGCAATCATGGACACAGAGACATCAAACTTATCAACAATACTGTGATGACGCCCTTGAAAACTATTTGAGAGCTTTGATAAGCGTAGGCATGCAATATCCCTGGGTTAACAATTTATTTGCAGGCAGCCTTCTTTGTTGAACATATTCCTTGTATAAGTGTAAAACATTTTTCAATGTCTTGTACTGACATCATTAAATAAAGTTGTATTTATCTGGACTAATTAGTTACTTATGTCAATAGCTTCTACAATTACAAACATTGGAAATATAAAAAAACACTTTTGCCATCTTTAAAAATATTGAAGACGTTTGCTTGTGAAAACCAAGAATTATTAACAATATACTTTATTTGAACCTGATTCTAAATATGTTCTACGTATGGCGAAAACAAAAGATCAAAAGTTCAAGGCTAAATGCATAACGAAATAGTACGGATATCTTGAGTTCCAACATGTAATGTCACGAATAGTATACAGATTTAGTTGATAGAGTTAAATGTGTTCAGATTACATTTCTCTGAAAAATGCAATACCCTCAAAGCAAACATTGCATTTTAGAAATCATATATATTTTTATCAAGTAATTTATTTTAATTGCTCGTCAACTATGAATTATGAGCTAAAACCCTATCTAGCATGTGTCGTTTTATTGTTTTATAGCTTGAAGTTCACGTGTCTAACAAAATTTGTCAGTTTCAAGTTTTTACTTTGCTTCAGGATTGTAATTTGACATTGATTAGTATGTTACATACGAAAATATATTGTGATAATTCAAGTAACAAACTTTCAATCTACGCGATGTATTAGCAATTTTCGTTTTAGTCAGTAGCTAGAATTATGTTTTCAAGTAATAGAAATATTCCGTTCATAAGTAAAGTCGGCCGTTAAGGAAATGTAGATTTAATATGTTAAAACGAAATAATTATTTTGTATGATCAACTTTTCGTACTGATATCATTAAATAAAAAATAATATTTATATTACATTATATTTATCCAGACTAATAGGTTACTTTGGTAAATAGCTTAAACATTTACCATTATTAGAAAAGGTGAAAAAAGACTTTACTTTTCCCAATGTTTTATATAAATATTCTGAAGATGTTTGCTTGTAAAACCAGAAATTATTTATAATAAACTATAAATGAACTGATTCAGATATAGTTTACGCATGACGCATGCATGATGAGATCAAAAAAACAAAAGTTCAAGGATGAAAGCATAACAAAATAGCACGGATATCTTGAGAGATAATGTCATGTCACGAACAGGTACAAAATGTTATATAAACATTCTGATGAATAAATAATATTGATAGAGTTAGCGCTTTATAATAGAGTTAGCACTTGTTTTTTCAACTTTGTTTCTTGGAAAAATAAAAGACAAATCAAATATTATATTCAATATAAAAATCTTTGTATTTCGAAAAAAAAGCAAAAAATATAATCGTTATTTCTTTTGATTGCTCGTCAATATTGCCTCAACAATGTGTTATGAATGTCAAGGTATTGAACATTGCGTTGTGTTGCTATTTCTGTGATTACAAAAATATTATTAACGTACTATTTTTGAACGTCATTCAATAGACAATTCCCTTTTATTTGAATATTATCATATATCAATATAAATGCAGGTTTTATGTTGTATAAACACATGTAATTTATTATTTTTTATGTTTCACTTTATATAAAACTTCGTGGAAAAAATGCAAATGTTTGGTAGTTAATAATTAAAGCCTTTCGGTTATATGATGATATCATCTGAAAGTCAATCGGTAAGGATAAAAAACAAACATACCGATCCATGTCTAAATCACAGTCCCAGAGCAAAGTAAAAACTTTGAATCCTGGCAAACACTTGAACTTCTACTTATTTAATCATCACTTATTTATTTATTTATTACATATAAGTACATTGGCTTCAAGGATACCATCAAAAGAAACCTGAAGCAGAGAAACATCAAGCTGAACTCCTGGGGGAAACTGTCGCAGCATAGGAACACATGGAGACAAGCGGTGAAGTAATTTCAGGAAAACAGACATAGTCGCTCCGCGACTGTCAGCAGATGATGATGAAGTACATTGGCCCAAAAGTGTAATTTACATAGGTTCTACGTGATATGTTTAACAAAAAGTTCAGGAGGCTCATGGACAGATATATATATATATATATATATATATATATATATATATATATATATATTATATATATATATATATATATATATATATATCGCAAATTTATGGACCGAGCAGTCAACCCAAAAGAAATCAAGAAAGGGTAGATAATTTCAATCGAGAATTTGATCCATTACTGAACAATAAGGTATAATACATCGTTTTATGTAAAGTTAAAAACATTGATTACCTTCTTTTACTGACATCATTAGAAGAAACAAATGTTAACATCGATATTTACCCAGACTAATTGGTCGCTTAGATAAATAACTCTACATATCAAGCATAAATATTGATATTGTCCTGGAAGTGAAAACTTGTATTCTAAAGAGGTTTATATTTTAACGATCAGAAATCGTTTTTGTCGGAAATTAATTGAGATCAGGACTTCTTCAAGGACGTATTCCCCGTTGAGATCAAAGAAAAGAGAGTTCGAGAATAAAAGAAGATAGCAAATGAGAGTAGTGATTTATCAAAGTTTAGAAGTTTAAGCATTAATCTTTGAAAACAGTTCTTACAGGGGTGTGTGGATAAGTTTCGATGGTTTGTCGTTGTTTCCTCGTAAAATTTCACTAATGTTCAACAACCTTCTGAACATAGGAGCAAATAACAATTCGAAATTCAATTTCTACAAATGAAAAATAAATGATTTTGATAGCATAAGATTTATGTGAAAACATTTATTAAACATGGTCTGCTGCAGTTGATTAATGTTAAGATTAAAACGAAACAAACAATATAACCCGCATTTATTTTCCTCATCAAGATTTTCGAGATTGTAATCGAAACATTATTTTCAAAACAAGTTTATTGCTAAAATGTTATTCTTTATTGCAAAATAAAAATTACAGCAATTAATATAAGCAATAGAAGCATGATCACAGCCAGAACAATGGTTTTAAAGTTATTTTTCAAGCAGTTTATCGCCTTTCTAATCCTTGATCGAAAACCTGTTTTTCATAATAAACATTATCTATTGTTTATAAATGTATACAATTGTTTGTGGTGCGAAACTATTAATGACTTGATGTATTCAGTTGACTGGTTTAATTCTGTTTTTAAATGGACATGTTTAATGATAATCGAACAAATCTTTGTATTGTAGACATCATGCAGTGCCGTGGAAACCTTAATGTGTGAACATCAAAGATAACTAAAATGTTGACAAATAATTCATTCGTTTTATCAAGAACCGTGTAACCCATGTAAAATTTATTTTAGACAAACAACAAAACCATTGAAAGGATAAACATTCGCATTATTTGGTCATATATAATTTAGCAATAAACAAAATACTATACATTGTGATTAATGCATTTATAAGTTTTTCATACAAGTTACCAAGAACACGAGACAATACACAGTTAATAGCAGAAACAGTCATACTAGGCAAATCATAACAAACAAACATTGAGGTGCATATAATGGAAATGTTGCAAAACAAATGTCAATCAATCAATTATCAATTCATTCTGTCACAAACCTACCAAGAACACATAATAGTGTCAAGCTAATGGCAGAAATGGCAACACTAGTACTAGTCAAATCAATTATCAATTCATTCTGTCACAAACCTACCAAGAACACATAATAGTGTCAAGCTAATGGCAGAAATGGCAACACTAGTACTAGTCAAGAAAACAGAAAAACATATTGAGATATAATGTACATAATATAAATTAACCATGAAAAATGCTTCTAGCTATAGCTTCATTAAACAATTTCCAAAAGCCCCGAAAACTTAAAGTTAACCGGGTCATCAAATTGATTTTGATAGTTTGAAAGCTTTTGGATAAAAATATTTGTTTCATTTTATTAAGTTTTAGAAATTAAAATTATATGGAAACGAATGAATAAGACTTCGATTATATTAACTCCAGATCAATAGATATGGAGTATTATATTCAAAAACAAAAATTCTAATCCATGTCCGATCCAGAAGCAAAGTATAAAACTTTGGAACTGACAACTCAAGTTATACACGTAAGCTTCCACGAGGCAAGAGACCGGGTGCTCCAGAAGGGTAAGCACCACCTCTCGTTTAGCTAGCTACACCCGCCACGTGTGTAATCAAAATTGTGTGAAAGGAGCATTGAACGGCAAATATATCCAGGGCAATCCTGAACACATAGACATCAAACTTATCAACAATACTTTGATGACGGCCATGAAACTTTTTGAGGGTCTTGATAAGCCTAGGCTTGCAATATCCCTGAGTCAACAATTTATTTGCAAGCAACCTGTTTTGGTGTTTAAAGTCTCCGTAGTGGGAACAAGCTCTATCATAGCGTACAATACCTATTGAATACACCCATTATATATTATGAAAAACGTGATTACGTCAGGTTTTTCTATTGTCTAATTTTCTTTTTATGCAGTAATATAACTGCTACTCCTGCCTATGGTGTATTGTGTTACAATTAATACGCTAAGGTAGAACCTGTTCCCACTACAGAACTTTATACAACGGAGCAAACTGCTTACAAATAAATTGTTGACCTAGGAAAAAATACAAGTCCAGGCTTGTGATTGTCATGGTCGTCATCACAGTATTGTTTGTAAGGATGATTTATCTGTGTCCAGGATTGACCTGGATATATTTGACGTCCCATAATTCCATGTTTCTTTCATGTAATGTTGATTATACAAGGGACAGGAGAGCTAGCTAGGAGAAGATGGTTACCCTTCCGAAGCACCCAGTCTTACTTCCCTGGTGGAAGTACACGTGTAATTTGTTGGTTTTAATGTTTTAACTTTGCTTATGGATTGTTATTCAGACATGGACTAATATGTTTATTTTTTTTTTATTTATATGACTATACTGAACGAAAAAAGTTAATTACTTCATATAAATATAATAAAATCACCATTAAAAAGGGGTATGTAACTGTATGTCATACGCCATAAACTAAAAACAATGTTGTTATTACAATGGACATGACTTCGCACATATGAAACGACGTTAACCCAATAAACAAACGTTCTGCACAGATGTCTCCGGGGGGAGGGTTTTGACTCACGTGATATGATAGTCAACTCTATTTTGATTCGATAATCATAATTTTTTTTAAGTTTGTTCACCGAATGAAAATCAAAATTATTTTTTTAATTTTAATCTAACACGTGGCGGATGTAGCTTTATGTGCACGATGTGCTTATCCTTCTGAAACACCCAGTCTCACTTCTCAGGTGGAATTTCCGTGTTTTTGTGTAGTTTGTCAGATTTTCTCAGTTTGTGGTTTGAAAATGAACCGGTATGTTTGTGTGTGATTGAAAAAACCTCATTACAAATCAAACAATGATAATAAATAGAAATCATAATCTAAATGCGTGTTTTAATCGAGAAATTCCATTATCATCATCATAAAATAAATCGATATCAAATAAACGCACATTAAAAATCATTTGCTGATTTTTTTTCATGTCACTGTTTGATTGCAGCGCAAATCTAATAATGACTTCGATGAAATAACCTCACTGAGTCTATTTCCTTTCTTTAAATGGATTCTATTTATCATAATGGAACAAATGTTTGTACCGTAGTTATCATTTCGTGGTGTTGCTGAAACTCCAAAGATAACAAAATTGTTGACATTTATTGAATGCGTTTTATCAAGACAATGTGAAAATTGTTTGAATCGCCTACATAATTTTATTATTTCAAACGTTTACATTTTACATCACTTTTTGTTAAAAAATATGATTTTATAATATAATGCGGGGCGGCAAGACCTCTAACATTTTTAAATAACTACAGTCAAACCTGCCTATAAAGGCCACCCAAGGGAACCAGTAAAAGTTACCTTTATGGGCAGGTTGCCTTTATATACAGGTTCAAACAATATGATTAAAGAAGAATTTGGATAAATTTCTACTGGTCTTTATAAGCAGGTGACCCTTATATAGAGGTGGCCTTAAAGGCAGGTTGGACTGTATTTTACATACCGCACGAAGTTAAACAGAATTTAAATAGCAAAATCGTGAAAAATTTATGATATTCATCCTTATTGACTGATTTATGTCACTTCACACATGGTAGAGGTGCCAATGCATGGAAGGTCCGTTAACAAAACATGGTAACAACACGAAGCTAAAGTATGTCGAACAAAAACAGTTGAATGTGTAGTTGAAATATGCATAATATGTTATACAACCCAATTAAAAACTAAACATTTCAATGACAATACGCTTGTCAGTTGTCACATTGACCAAAAAAAAACACTCCAAAACCAAGATTTATGGTTTTTTTATATTCCATTGTAAATCTCAAGTGTTTAGAACTTTAACTAAATTTCAATAATAAAACATTGCTATTTCATAATTGTCCGCGCCCTTTTCATGTTTGAAGTGTATATTACTTCCAAACGATAAATGCGACGTTGACTATTTATTCAATTTCATCTCCATCGTGGTTGTCGATTTCTTTGAAACATCCAAAGACGTCGTTCAATTTGTCGTACTTGTCCCTCAGAGCTCATCGTTTGACATCCAATTATGCAACCAATTCTAGCTGCTAAACACCCTATGTTACAAAGTCTCTTCCGCCATCTTGAATTGATCAGACGGCACTGTTGACTGCACTCTGAATGTAATACATTGCATATCAAAATACACGTGATATGTCTTCTGGAGGTATTTCTATTATTTCCAGACGTTGGTGACGTTGTAGTTGTTTCAGCTGCGTCGTCGATCTCGGCAAAAGACGATGTAAGAACGATAATCAGTAGAATATACACAGTCTTCATATCTGAAATGTTTAACATTATAAATTTATACATGCATGTGTAATTATATTATGAATATATGATATCGCATGTTTTGTTTGAAATAAAATAGAAATAAGGTGTTCTGAAAATTTGGCTGAACAGAACATGGCTCATAAATATTGATCGAAACCCTTATTATCTCCGGCTTGACTGGTGATGTGCATCCAATCAGTCCTGAAGACGTCTGCAATATTCCACAATGTGATATTCCCTTAAAGTGTCCAGACGTCCTCTAGCACTGCAGTTCGTACAAAATAATTTGCATTTATAGTAAAAATGAGTTTTAAAAAATACCAAATAACATTCTTACTTCAGCTTTTGTTTGATTTGTAGAATTAATTATTTTATAATTTGATTCAAAGTAAAAATAAGAAAAAAAAACACGAATAACAATACTTACTTCATAAAAGAAACGCTATAAGACCATACAATATTAATGTGATCTAAAATGAAATCTTATATACTTATATACGACTTTATCATTTGATTTTTTTTCTGTTTTACTTAACATAAATACCTACTATAATTACATTGTATTATATTATTTTCAAGGGTCATTATTCTCATTTTTGACCATGTATTGTCTCCAAAGTAGCGTCATAGCTCTTGTTGATTTGACAAGTACGAGACAAAAATATGAGGTGAACAATAAGATTTGTCATCGAACACATACTATTGAACTTTATATAATTTCTATTCGGATATTATTGTTGACTCCGTAGCATAGTTTGGAAACTTCGTTAAGTTTTCAAATGCCTTTAGTACGGGACATTATATTGTCCCTTTCAGAGCACTGTAATATTACATACTACCTATAGTTTCAAAGAGAAAATATTTCATGCAAATAGTTACATGAAGTAAGTGGGTGTTGGAGAGTTTGGAGTCTTAACAATATTTCTGCAGTGTTCAATATCACTAATGTCATATACCATTTTTTGAATTTAATCATAAAATACATTCAAAAAATGGTATATGACACTAATATAACCGTGAATTTTTCACTTATTTTGGAAAATATTCGGCTCATTAAACAATGTAAACACGGAAATAGGACAATTCCCAAAACGCCAATGACCTCTGATCTTACGTGTTTATGATATGATAAAGCTGACAGGTCCAACATGGTGTTTTTATGTTGTCAATGAACCACTGGATGAATGAAATTACAACGTTTTAATAAAAGACTTAATTTGCGGTTCACGCGCTAGTATCGGGTTTCAATGATATAAAGGTCTACTTATTTTTATCAAAATGTTTCAGCATGTGCCATATACCTTTTTTAATTTAAATTATAACCATCTTATGAAAGCATTTTATAATTCAATTAAAAATTATGACATATGGACTAAATGTGCTGGAAAACGATGGGGTTTTCCTTATCTCTTTCCTGTTTTTCGAATACTAAGTGTACCACCATTATATAGCGATGACACAAGCCTTGCCCCTAATAATGTTTAAAACTACTAAATTTATAAAAAAAATTACTCCATTGAACCAAAATTAAATCTTATGGTCGATTTGGTAGTGATGCAGGATACTATAGTTGGGACCAAAAAGGGATCGAACTCGCATTACTGTAGGAGCCACTCTGTTTGTGACAGTGAAATACCCTTCATATCCATAGAAAATCAAATAAATTTGAATAAAGATCGATATTTTTCACTTACTTGTACCTAGACGTAACAGGAAATCTGTATGCGCATCTGCGATTAGCCCAAAATATATCTGCATAGGGTAAAACGTTGGTGCTATGGGGATTTAACATGTTGAAAACCCAGGCAAATGGCGGATTCTAGTGCGCATATTATGACGTACAACGTCACCAAGGACATCACTTCCGGTGTAAACATCGTCATTTTCGCATGTGTAAAATCCCCGTACCGCCAACATTTTCCTTTCTACAGACATACTTTATGACAATCGCGGATGCGCATACAGATTTCCTATTACGACTAGGTACAAGTAAGTGACAAATATCAAACTTTATTGAAATTTATTTGATTTTCTATGGATATAAAGAGTATTTCACTGTCACAGTCATAATGGTTTCTACAGTAGGTTCAATATCAAAATATGAAACTTTGTGAAAAAATGCTTGATGATCCAAAATGTTACATATAATAACTTAAGAATCGACTGAGAGTGGGTTTAACACGCCCGGTTTGATTTATGATTTCCAAATACATGTACCTGACAAGTTTAAAATCTTCATTACAATAAATAGACATAAACTTGTGTATACTATGCCGGTACGTTACTATATATAAATACTTACCTTGTAATTTAATTAACCACTGAACCTTTAATTTATATGCGAAATTAATAAGTCAAAGGCATTAGATTTGTTTTAATGAAAAGGTGGAATATAGGACCCAAAAACAATTCATCACTGGTAACTAAATACCACTAGTGAGTTAGATTTGAAATATCCTTATCCCTGTCATGTGTGTTCTTCAATGTCGGTTTAATAAGAAAATTGCCTTTTTGTACAAGTATATGTTCTTTGTTTTTCTGCTTTCTGCAGCAGGCTTATTGCTTATGCCACTCTGTGGTGTGTAGATTTTATTTATTTATTTATTTATTTATTTATTTATTTATTTATTTATTCATTTTGTCACTGCTTCAAATTGATTGCTTTTGCCTTTTGATTTATTTTGCCAGTTTTATTTTCATTCTGGACATTTTATCATGATATTTTCGACTCTAATTTTATCTTCTTTGCTATTTTATTTTATTGCTGTGTTTTAATTTGTTATGTGATTTATTTTGTGATACTTTATATTATCTTATTGCCGTGTCGTATGTATGTAAATCATCTGCATTACTTTATCTATAACTTTATAAATCTAGTCCCCGATGCCATGGTTTTGACAGTTTAATCTCAGGGGCCAGATTCATCATGAATTTTTTTTTTTAAAATACCCACGTTAAGTAAAATTAGTAGCGTGGATATTATGTAAATTTTTAATAATGAGTATGGCCATTAAACAAAATGCGGAATGATATCTAGTCACTCAAGAACCTGCCTCTTATTGTACTGAGGTGTTCTGTCATATTATAAATTTTTGAATTTTCTGAATGAAATATTCAAAAATTTATAATATGACAACTGTTGTCATATTATAAATTTTTGAATATTTCATTCAGAAAATTCAAAAATTTATAATATGACAGTTCTAACAACAGATGGAAACTACAAATAAGAAGTAGTTTCGTCCAAGGGAGATAATTCCAGATTACTTCCGGTTACGAAAAAGTCCACGCAAGCAGCCGGTTCGAGTTAGTGCTTCATCTACTGTTTGATCGACAGTGCATAATTAAAATGGGTAAAAATTTTAATTAATTCCACTAATCAATTTACAGTACCTTTTGTCATTAGTGTCCAGACTAGTTTCTTGCTGACAGCTATTTCGTGACTTCATCCGTGACCCCCCCCCCCCCCCCATCCTCCACTGGCACTGCCCTAAGTTCAACTATTGACAGAAATTTTAAGAGAACACCAGCATCAAATTGATCACCCTTACCTTTGTAATAACTTATTTTGCCACAAACATAGGTACTCTGATTGAAATAAATGAATTTCAGTGATTTGTGATCGGGAAGGAAATTTTCAATTTCAATGTGCAATTTTGGGGGGGGGGTTTCATAGATTTTCAGAATAGTAAATTATGGGTCATTCTTTTTACGAATCACGTAAAGTTTTATTAATTAATGGGTCATCTCCATTTGCATTGTGCTAAAGAGCCGGTGCTAAATGGTCTGTCTCCTTCCCTTGTTGCTGGTATTTGATTTGTGGCGTAAAGCACCAGTCTATTTCTCACAAATATGCCTCTCGGTCTCAATACCTAGGTTTCATTCCAACTCTGGGTAGATTCTAACATGAGAAAGTTTGACTTTGTCAGTTCATTGGCAAAATTTTTTTCTTGACAGTCAAGTTTCTTCCATCATTCCAGAGCTGACTGCCCCAAGGTATATTGTGACATTTCACTTGCAAGTGGAAGAATCTTGACCGGGCACAAAACATCATTATTTCACTTACCTTGTCATTTATTTCTGGTGTGTAGCACCATAAACTGAATGACAGGATCTAAATTAAAATACATTTTACTAATCAATTTTCAAAAGATCCCCATATGCAATATAAGATGCAGTTTTTCAAATATAATGATGATTATGAAGTGCCAAACTGTGTGTCCTGTGATAGCCATTAGTCAAATTAATGTACAATATCACTTGAATTGTTCCTTTTTTTTTGTTTATTTTCAGCTGTGTCTAGTTCCTTGTCATGTGTCCTGTCATTCACCATATCACTGACTCTGTTTGCTGGAATGCAGATGTTTAAACAACAACTAGCTTCTACAGAATACATGACCATTGTTGGTGGACTGATAGGAAGTTTGGTCTTCTTGTTTGTGTTAACTGTATCCTTTTTTACTCACTAAAATAAAATGTCAAAGGTTTTCATTACACCAGAAGTTGAGATGCAGTTTTTTACCCATTAAGGAGTTGAGTTGAGTAATGGTATTTAAAATCACAGTCAAGAATATTTCACTTATATCCAGACGTCGCCAGCTACAGGGGAAGGTGCAGAAATTTTGCCTGTGCGTTGTGCTGATGGCATTATAGAGCAGGGTTCTTTATTGTGCCAAGCCTACCAAGACACGAGACCTCGTTTATTTTAAGTTCCCATCCGAAAAAACCGTGACTTTCATTTCATAATGCCGAATGATTGGCGAAAGAACAGTCACTACCAACTTTTAAGTCTTAGGTCAGACACGGTCAGGGTTCAAACCCACCACCTCCCACTTACGGAGCGAGCACTCTACCAACTGAGCTACCGCAGTGGTTTTCTACCCATTAAGGGTCTAGGGGTTAATATTTATTTTTTGTCTTAAAACTGAAATACCACCAAACCTGTCTATAAAGGCCACCAAAGGTAACCAGTATAACAGTAAAAGTGGCTATAAGAGCAGGTGGCCTTTATATGTACATATTCAAATAATATGAATAAAGAAGAATTAAGATACAATTCTACTGGACTTTATAAGCAAGTGGTCCTTATCTAGAGGTGGCCTTTACGGCAGGTGGGACTGTTACTTTTTTTCTAAATTAAAAAAAAAAGATTGAGTGGAATACTATGAATAGTAGAAATAAATACATGTAGTATAAAAAAAACTGATGGCCATTTGTCATGGTAGGTATGGCATGTTTAACAGTACTCTATGCATATTGCCCTCAGTGCACTGCAAAAGGTTAAAAATTTCTGCTACTTCACCTGTAGCTGGTGACATCTATATATGTGAAATATTTCTGTAAAAGAATGTAAATTCTCATCAAATTAATCGATTATTCTTGAGGTGGATATTTAGCAATATGTATCCAAAGGGGGGACAACTCTCTCTGTCATACTTGAGATTAGTACTGTAAGATGATGTAGTTTATCAAGTTGGGTTTGAAATATCTAACAAAACCACTTTTCCTGATATAGTATGGTAACTTTGTTATCTTTTAGTCCGAAATAAAAAAAATCAAGTGGTGGGTGAATAGTAAATCTCCTATTTCATTATTTTACAATGTTGTATGGTGACAAGTTTTTCACTTTATTGGATTCTATTGTAAATGAATGAAAATACACTTGTTTTGTGTAAACTGTAATTAAAATTACTAACCTTATCACAGTGCTTCAAAATAAGTCAATTTTTTCAACAATCCATGTCTTGATAATTTCAACATCTTTTTTTGTGGTATATGGGGTACTTTTAAAAATATAACCAGCCTTTCCCAAAAGTTGCCAGTCTTGGACTGTTATTTTGAACACTAATGGTTGGTTTTGATAGTGTTAATCCAATAATCCTTTTAACAGATCCAGAAGCAGTGGTTAGACATAATCACAGATTTTTCTGTTTTAGCTATACATTTCCTTAAATAACTATTAGGGTGTAGGTAATTTAGAATCAACATTATTTGGAAGTGGATTTCAAACAAAATTATTTCCAGAAGGTAAGTTTGTGATATAAATATTAAGATTAAATATTAAGTTGTTTCTTTTTACAATCTACAGAACATATAGAGTTACAGTGGTCAAAGCATGCACCACCTGAAGAGATTTGTAAAGCAAGATGAGCTTGGCACTCTTTCAAAACTTTAGTGACTTTGAAGAAAATATCTTTGTAAGATGAGCTGGACTTTCAAAGTTATAGTAACGCTGGAGAAAAATCTGTCTTCTGAGAAAAAAAATGTCTGTATTATTTTATGTCATTTATAATTTATCTTAAACTCATTTGTGCAATTCAAATGTTGATTTACTGATAAGTATGGCCAGCAGAAAGGGATATGTGACATGATTTTCAGGTACTTTGAGGCTGGTTCAGAGAGGTTGTAAATCACATAATTTTCCTTTCTATTTTTCAGTTATGTTATGTCTAGTTATGGCAATGTTTGCTTCTGGTTTGGTACACAGAGTTTGTGTAACAACATGGTAAGTCTACTACTATTTATATTTAACTATTTTGTTTAAACAGGGTTCGTACAGGCCTGGAAAAGTCCTTAAATTTTGAGGTTTGCCCTAAAAAGACCCTAAAAAGCCCTTGAATTTATCCCAAAGGCCCTAAAAAGCCCTTGAATTTAGCCATTTAGGTGTCTGTATTTCGTGGTTGCAAATAGACTGATATAAAATAAATAATTAATTGATGTTACATTGAAATGTGCAATTTAAAGGTACCTGGCCCAACTGAACGCCCAACTTCAACCTCCACTTTAAGTGTCGTTACTATGGACATGTTTGACTGATTTAGCTGTCTTTGCACCAATATTTTTTTGCTAAAGTTGTCCCTTTTATTAGGCCTTAAATTTGCAAATAAGACCCTGAAAAGACCCTAAAAACTCCTTAAATTTGGAGTCCAAATGTCTGTATGAACCCTGTTAAACAAAGTACCAGTGCAATGGTAGATCAGTTACTAGAATGTGAACACCATGTATGGGATGTAGGGATTAATCCCTGTCCGAGTCTTGCCAATATTTAAAAAAGGAAGTAATTGTTCTTTTGCAAGGCACTTGGCATTAGAAATGAAAGTTGCAGGTCATTAGGAGAAGATCTTAAAGACTGTTGTCATGATAGGTATTACTCCTAAAGCACACTGTAAAGATAGAGTTTACTGGCAGTTCATCTATAGCGAGTATAATATTGATTGGGCTTTTGGGACATAAAGCCCCATTCAATCAATGAAACAATTGTATACAAAGTACGGGGAAGGTGGGGGGGGGGGGGCTTTAGTCATTCCCCCAGGGCCAGTATAATCTACAAAATAAGCTTCATGCTTAGGGTACATGAATCTTTTAAATAATACATTTGGCTCTGTAACCTGCCAAAAAACTACAATTTAGTTTTCACCCTTTAAAGTAGCCGACTATGAATGGATGACTTGCAAACTTTGTCACCATGTTTGTTTACCATAACCAGATCTGCAATGTAATAGTTACTCCCCCTTATACTGATAAAAATTGCTTGTATTTATGTACCCTGGTAGATTTTCAAACCCCTGTGGTCCTAGCATGCTAACCTATTGCTATGTGAGGTATTTCTTTGAAGAGTGTCAATGGCATCAATGTATGAATTTTAATACTTGTATTTTCAGTTTAATATTTTCATTGGTTGCCTTATACTATGTCAACAAGATAGCCCAGACAAAGTATGCACCAGCTGTAGTGTCAGCAACACCTGCAAAGAAGAAGAGATAAACAGCTTTAATTACATATATTAATATTGTCATTTAACTCGCATTCATTTGTAGTAAAAAAGAAAATATATAAATAATTTTAAAAAAGGCATTTGGTTGATTTATGTATTCAATTTAAGATTGAAACAGAGTGGAGTGATACTGTTTTATGCCTTGGTCTATATTCTTTCACTTATATAGAGGCGGTCAGTTCTGGAATCATGGAGGAATCTTGAATGCCCAGAAAAAATTGCCTTTCCCTGGCAGGTAAACTGACAAACCTTTTTAGCTCACCTGAGCCAAAGGCTCAAGTGAGCTTTTCTGATCACAATTTGTCTGTTGTCTGTCGTCGTCGTCGTCGTCGTTGTCGTCGTAAACTTTTCACATTTTCGACTTCTCCTCTGAAAGTACTTGGCAGATTTCAATGAGACTTGGTCAGAAGCATGTCTGGGTCGGTGCAATTCAGATTTGTTCGTGGCGTTGCCATGGCTACCATAACTAGGTCAAGGTGACCTAGGGGTGCAAAAATCTTAAAAAATCTTCTTCTCCGAAAGTATTGTTTGGAGAAAAAATCTGATGAGATATTTTGCTTCTCTAGGGTCTTAAGCCTATAGTTTGTTCATTTTGTGAAATTCGGTCGAAAAATGGGTTACGCGTTTTTGCGTTTAATTTTGAAAAAATCGTAAAATAGCTTCAAATTGTTATAACTTGACTACTTGACCAGATAATGACATGGGGTTTTCAGTTTTGACATCTTCTTGTTAGTATCTTCAAAATGAGGTCAAGGTCAATTGTGAAGGTCGTGACCTAATTTTTTTTACCTCTGATTATAATTATTATCTCGAAAACTATAAACTTTTTGTATAGTCATGTATATTAGAATGTTGTAGGTATTGATACAACGATCATTTTGATGTATAGAAAAAGGTCATGGGTTCAAAGGTCAAGGTCACAGATGCGAAACAATACCAAAATGGTTAATTATCTCGAAAACTATAAACTTTTTGTATAGGCATGTATATTAGAATGTTGTAGGTATTGATACAACGATCATTTTGATGTATAGAAAAAGGTCATGGGTTCAAAGGTCAAGGTCACAGATGCGAAACAACACCGAAATGGTTAATTATCTCGAAAACTATAAACTTTTTGTATAGGCATGTATGTTAGAATGTTGTAGGTATTGATACGACGATCATTTTGATGTATAGAAAAAGGTCATGGGTTCAAAGGTCAAGGTCACAGATGCGAATTAATACTGAAATGGTTAATTATCTCGAAAACTATAAACTTTTTGTATAGGCATTTATATTGGAATGTTGTAGATATTGATACAACGATTATTTTGATGTATAGAAAAAGGTCATGGGTTCAAAGGTCACAGATGCGAAACAATACCGAAATGGTTAATTATCTCGAAAACTATAAACTTTTTGTATAGGCATTTATATTAGAATGTTGTAGGTATTGATACAACAATCGTTTTGATGTATAGTAAACGGTCATGGGTTCAAAGGTCAAGGTCACAGATGTGAATCAATACTGAAATGGTTAATTATCTCGAAAACTATAAACTTTTTGTATAGGCATGTATATTATAATGTTGTAGGTATTGATACAACGATCATTTTGATGTATAGAAAAAGGTCATAGGTTCAAAGGTCAAGGTCACAGATGCGAAACAACACCGAAATGGTTAATTATCTCGAAAACTATAAACTTTTTGTATAGGCATGTATATTAGAATGTTGTAGGTATTGATGCAACGATCATTTTGATGTATAGAAAAAGGTCATGGGTTCAAAGGTCAAGGTCACAGATGCAAAACAATATTGAAATGGTTAATTATCTTGAAAACTATAAACTTTTTGTATAGACATGTATATTAGAATGTTGTAGGTATTGATACAACGATCATTTTGATGTATAGAAAAAGGTCATGGGTTCAAAGGTCAAGGTCACAGATGTGAAAACAATACCGAAATGGTTAATTATCTCGAAAACTATAAACTTTTTGTATAGGCATGTATATTAGAATGTTGTAGGTATTGATACAATGATCATTTTGATGTAAAGAAAAAAGTCATTGGGGTTTAGTATTTACGTTTACTTTAAATCTATCAGCTAGCCATTAGTTATCAGGTGAGCGTATAAGGCCCATGGGCCTCTTGTTTTGCACTGGGATCTGTCCCAAGTTGGATTTGAACCTAGGCAGTGAGAGGCCATGTGATTTATAAACTGACACTTAAGACCACTCGGCCATTGAGGCCCCTAAAGATTGAAATGTTGTGGAGATTTTTGTTTACTTGATATCCATTTGTATACAACAAAATATGATAAAAGTTTTAAAAAGACAAATATGTCATTGTCTTGAATTTAAATTGCCAAAGCACATATGTTGCAGACAAGATAAAGGGCTTTTTATATAAAAATTGTCATTTACTGGTGACAGAAAAAAAATAAAAAGTTTAAAAAGACAAATACTCTGACACTGTGATCAATATAACTTCAGACTGAAACACAACTGTTGCCTCAGTTATAAAAAAAATGTGATTTTGAATTGAAACTGAACTGTTACCCAATTAATGAAAAAAATACTACTAGAAGTTCTGACTAAATTAAAACTTAGTAAAGTTCTGACTTTGTGATGATTTTATACATTAAACTACTAGTATAAATATGTTGCTATTTCTTAACGTAGTTATATATTGGTAACAGGAATTGCGGTACTTAAGAGGGCCTTCTTGGTTGAGGGGTCTAAATCACTGGCTCGGGTATACCGTAACAGTGCCTCTCTGCCAAAGATCAAATCCCACTCTGGGAAGGAACCACTGCGATAGGGTATAATAAACGAGGTCCCGTGTCACGGTGGGCTTGGCACGATAAAGAATCCTGCTGTAAAATGACATCGGCGCAACGCACAGGCAAAATTTCTGCACCTTCGCCTATAGCTGGCGCCTCCTCGATATAAGTGAAATATTCTTGACTGGGACGTTAAGCACCATTACTTAACTCCACTCTGGAAAAGAAGTTTGTACTTGCCCAAGGTAAGGGGTTTTCTCTCGGCACTCTGGTTTCCTTGACTATCTCAGAACTGACCACCTGGATATAAGTAACAGAATCTTGTACGTAAAACAGCATTACTCCTCTCCACTCGTTCTTTACAAATATCGGGGTATTGGAGTCATCAAATTCTGACAAATGACAATTTTTAATGTTTTTCGTCGCATAAGCAATTTTTCAGCTTTTTTTGACGAGACAATTTTTCTTATTGATGTCAAGGATTAATCTGAACACACCCTCTTGTGGTGTGTGAGTTTTGTGCAAGTTATTTTTCAAAGATCTTCCACGACTTCCTGTACTGTAACTACCGAGCCAACTAAATGGTGACTCGGACATGGGCATGTTTATTTATACTTGCAGCAAAACCTAAAACATCTAGTAATTAACTAATATGCTAAATTTGTTAAATTATATATTATCTTCAGTGCATATGAACTTAAATACTTTTAAAAGGTCAAGGTTATAGTGATTTTAAATATTTTATCAGCTTATTTTAAATGATGCCTAAAAGATTAAGACTACAGATTAAGTAGCATCAGTGCATTAAACGCCTTGCCTTAAAACTGAAAAAAGAGTTGAGCTCCTATGTAAACGCATCAATAACATTTATAATTTGACTTTTCATGACACATGATAATTTGTCTGTTGATATATTACAGGTTTACATGTCTATAGGGTATATTTTAAAATTTTCAATTGCATTGCAACATGTATCTTTATAATTAACAGGCTAAACCAGGGTATGGTATTGAATGAAAATTCACAATGAATAAGCTATGACAGAGATTGCAAATACCCAATAAGGAAACTTTTAACGAAGAAGCAATCAGCTTACAAATAAATTCTCGAGACAGGGATATTGCAAGCCTAAGTTAAATTATCAATGCCCTCAAAAAGGTTTATGGCTGTCAAAGTGCATTTATGATGTCTCTATGTCGAACATTATGTCCCCTAGATATATTTGACGCCCCATATCATTCCATGTTTCTCTCATTTTCAATTCGATTTCATACATGGCGGGTGTAGCTAGCTAAACAGGAGGTGCTTACCCTTCCGGAGTAACCGTCCTTCCCTGTGGAAGTTCATTTGATTTGCTTTTGGGCTTGTATTATGATATGTCAAGTTTTGTATGATTAAATAGATTTCAACAAAAATTCAAAATTAAAGTGAATTTATTTATAGATAAACTTTCGAAATACTTGGGCAGACCATTGTGTCGGAAAGTTTGTTTCTGTCTTGTCGGTTTGGGGTCTTTTTGGGGGTAGGGGTATTACGGTTTATTTTCGTCCAATTATACAAGAGCTGACCGCCTAATTATATAATCAAAATTAAACATACTGATCCATATCCGAATCACAATCCAGAAGCAAAAAACTTTGAAACTGACCAAGTTAGGTTAAACACGTGATTTTCCACTTGGGAATTGAGGCGCTAGGTGCTCCGGAAGAGTAAGCACCTCCTGTTTAGCTAGCTACAACCGCCACGTGTGTAATCAAAATTAAATGAAAGGAACGTGGAACTATGGGACACCAAATATATCCAAGGCAATCTTGGACACAGAAACATCAATCTTATCAACAATATTGTGATGACGGGAGTTTGACTAGAGCATACAATAAAAACACTAATACACATCGTTACTAGGCTTCTCTCAGCTGGCAGTCACTATTAAATTATTTTGTAAACCATTATCTGGCAACAGATCCTCTTGTGCAAGAACTTTTGTCTACAATTTTTACCATATATATTCAAGTCATTCTAGCTTCAAGACTGACAAATTATCGACATATTGGTTACCATTCATTTCTTATGAACTTGATGATAATAAATTGACCTTCAAATTCTTGAACTATTTATCATCACGACATTGGAATCACGATGTAATAAATATAGAATCACTATTCATGTATATGTATCGCTGGTGATGCAGATTAATCAATCCTTGTATCCGGAAGTAGTTAAGTTCCGAACAATATTTTGCTGTTAAGTCTCATTGGTTATCGATTTATTATACTGAGCCACTGATCATGAATAACACACTTTATGGTTAATTTTCTTTACACTACAATCAAGGTTACAGCAGCAGTATAAACCATAGGTTTTATAAAATACTTAAAATCCATTCACTGAGTACCTATGGTATAAACACCATCTCTATATAATTCAATAACTCTACATACATTTCGCTTTTTTATTTTTTTATTTTTTTTATTTTTTTTAAATCTTACTATGGGTTTTTAATCCTGCTGCTTACGACAAGCATTTTCTGTTGCTGTAACTGGAAATAAATACCGCCACATGCATATATGCTAAAGCATAAAAAAGAAGGAAAAAAAGTGAATTGTGCTACCTCACTTTATTCATGGTAGTTATGGTAATATAATTGCATTTGGTCTCAAACAGAGTTTTAAAGAACACAAACATTACATATTTTATATTAATAAACAATAATCGGGATTGTCTTGCGTTCAGAGTCTGCATATATACTATACATTCTTGTTTACAAAGTGTTCCTAAATTGCTGTACACAGTGCTGTCTATAAAGGCCAACTAAGGGAACCATTGAATGGGGACTTTATGTACAGACGCCTCTTATATGTATACAGGTTCAAATAACATACATAAAGAACAACTGGTACATTGTATATTTTACTGTCCTTTAAAAGCAGGCGGCCCTTATATAGAGGTGGCCTTTAATGCAGTTTTGACTGTATATTCCGACTTCTTTTTTTAACTTTTAAAACTGATTAGAAAGCTTTCTTGTTATTTTTCTTCTTTATTGCTCTATAGAACTGATATCAATTTATTGTTCGAATGTAAAGGCATTTAATAGACTTAGTCACAATCATCATACAAATCATATAAATGATGCCCTTTAATTTACAGCCAAAAGACATATTGGAGAGAGAGAAAAAAAGAATTAAAACAGGAGTCTTGATCAGCGCGTTAAGGAAATGTGGAAGAATACCAGGAGTACACAGCTATAAGCAGAGTATGACTTTACTAGCTAAAATATTTCACTAGGTTTAGATTTCTCGGTCAACAGTCATTCTAACCGAAGGAAACACGCGGAAAGAACCACTTACTTTCTGCAATTGGACTTGCAGAGATCTTTCTGACTTGTTTCCCAGGCTATCTTAGATTATGAGACGGTTTAGAATACTCGACCACCAGTTATGCAAACTGGATAAAGAAACCAGAGATTCTGACCTTCGGCAATTGAACCGACAAAGATATTTACGAGGGACATGTCTCGACAAATGCCCATGAAAGCAGGGAAACGGAAACCCGAGGCAACCGCCTACTTTCGGCAATTAGATGTATCCCTAGAAGATCGATGCGACGGATTGCACTTCTCGTTCACCGGTTATTCCAACAGGAAAATGAAATCCGAGTTAAACTCCCGACTTTCGCCAATTGAACTTTTCTTTCCTAGTTGGGTCAATCCTAGACGTTGCTATGTTTTAAACCTCTTTACCACCGGCTATACAGAATTTTATTTTATACATGTAGGTTTTGTGATTCTTAAAATGCATTTTGCTGTTTCTTGCTGCAACTATACTGTTTACAAAGGTCAGAGATAAAAAGAAAAGATTTGAGGATTACTTTGCGTTTTGAGTATCCGTGTACCTACGTAGAGGCTAAAATCTTAAAATACTGTCTTACCATCTGTTGTTTTAACCAAATGCGCTTACTTGTGAGTAAGATAGACATTACCTTTATGGTATCATCGATACAATGGATAGTATATTGGCTCTTTGACATTTTTTAATTACTTTAGGTAAACCTCTTATTTAGAAATGTGTTATAAGACGGTACATAAACCTATATTTGGAATTGAAAAAGTCCTATTTTTCTGACGCGTTGTTAATGTTTTTTTTTCTGTTAATGATGGTTTCCAAGACTTCTAGCAGCGTGAATCAAACTGATATGTTAACCATGTAATACGAGATATAACATAGGATTCCAAATTCATTAAAACATCTGAAAAAAATAATTACATGGAACAAGTAGAAAGCCCGAAGCGATCGCGAGCGAGACAGAATGTTAAAATAATTAGTTCTATAAATTGCATTTTGACATTTTCGTTTTCAGTCCTGGAATTCAATTAGATAATATTCTATTTGTTTGCCGGAATGTTATTTCATCCTGCGGGTTAGATCTATTTAAAGAAAATAATTATATATAAAATCGGATGAATTCACTAAGTACGTGTATACACTTAAAAAGAAAATGAGAGCTACAAATGTTTCGACTTAAAACAGACTCCCTAAAATCTGGATTACTTTACAACTATGTGGTCTCATAACATGTGTAAATTTGTAAGAATATTTCAATTTTTTTTCATTATTAGACATGTTATTAGTATGTCTATTTATTCAACATTTCTCTGGCTGTATTTGACGTCCCAAAGGTTCGTGTTCCTTTCATTGTCAATTTCGATTTTAAACGTGACGGATGTAAATACAGAAAGTGATTACCATTCCGAAACATCCAATCTTACTTCCTTCGTGGCAATTCACCTCGTCATCTTAATTTGTCAGTTTCCAAATTTTCAACTTTGCCATTGTGATTGTTATTTGAAGATAAGCTGGTATGTCTGATAGAAATGTATACCGGTATGTTTTTTCAACACTAAAAATATATTCATGTGTTGTTAACATACGGTTTTCAGACCTGAAACTTAAATAATTGTGTTTCATCTTTCCTTCGACCAATATGGGTCGTCAAAATTTGAATATTAATTATGTTTGCGGGGACTAAAAAAGACGTTTTACCTTTCACTCATTTTGAACCATGAGAACGCGTTTATGCGCTACTTTTCTTTAAAACGTTATTACGTCTTTCTAAAATTCAAGTGTATTCTTATTTTGTTATTAGAAATTTCACAGAGGCTAGCTAGATGAAAATCTCCAATCAAACAAAAGATGGATAGCATTTGGAATACACACGTGATTAGTTGTATAGTTCTAGAACATCAAAACATTTTTCTGAACTTTTTTAGCCTTCCAGTACACCCGTCCTCACATCCCTGGTGGAAGTTCACGTGTTTATATATCTAAATTTGTCAGTTTTCAATTTTTTATCCCCCGCCTTTCAAGGAGAGAGGGGGACATTAAATTCGAGTTTCCGTTCGTCCGTCAGAATTTTATGTCTCCGCCAATTCTCCTATGAAACACTATTTCACGAAACTTGGAGGAAACCATCAGCATAGATAGGAGATGCGCATATTGTTAACCCGAGTTGGTTTGTTCATTTTCCTTGGAGTTATGACCCTTTGACTGAAAAAACCTAAATAAGTTCAATTTTTTAATATGCATGTCTGAAGACAAAATCTGATTTAAAATTCGCCTTCTGTATAGTCTTAAACTAAAAATTTATTGATTTTTTTTAAAATATGCTCCAAAATTAGTAACGCGTTTTGGCCAAAATTTTTAAAAAAATTGAATAATTCCTTCATAATGTTATGTCCAGACAAAATTCTTGTCTGTAATTCTCCAAAACGATAATAGAAACACTATTTTACGAAAGTTGGCGCAAAGCATCAATATTGAAAATAGATGCAAATATCATCAACCCCAGTTACTTTGCTTATTTTTCTGGGAGTTATGGCCCTTTGATTGAAAAATCTTAAATAGTGAAATTTCTTAAACACGACTGGGGGCAAAATCTAATTTGATATTTGGCTTTTATGTAGTCTTTAAGTAATAATTCATGGGTCATGCAAAGAATCGAAATTAACAGGCACATCATTAATCTGCTGGCGGGGATCCTAATTCACTGAATTTGCTTGTTTACTTTCGATTGTGATTTGGAGAAGATCTATTTTTTCATTTATGTTATAATGTGTATTAATACTGCTGCGTGTCTGCTGTTTGACAGTCAAAGGTTCCCTTTTCCGATTACCACATTACCATATTTAACACGACAGGAATCACACAAAGTTAGGTAATTGATCACACCAATCATGGAAATAAATTGGTTTTAGAATCCTTTATAAAATCCATTTGTTATCAAGAGGCTGTATAAAAACGGAAACTACACAGAAACCACCAAAGCAATCGTCATTAATAATAAAAAGCTTTTCCATTTTTCGTGTAAATTGATACAGTTGTGTCAGATTGGTATTAAGACAATGCTCCTTGCCATTTACCCTTATTAGGTATCCATACACATTTTAAGGATTGGTGACGCATTTTACACAAACAACATATTTCTATTGTCATTGTCTTATAAAAAGAAGACCTTAAGTACAATGTCATTTCAATATTCAATTTTGACGTTCACTATGTATGTGGTTACATTCAACATTTGATCAGATGCTTAGGAACAGTATTACACTCAATAATTTGTCAATTAGTAAAACAAACACTTTCCCATAAATATCTCACCTTTTCCTGATAAATTAAACAAACACTAAGATTCTATTATTAATGACATAATATATACTTTTTATGGTATATATAAGATTGGGATTAGACCCCACTAGCATGATCACCGCTCGAGTTACGTTGCAAAACACCATAAACAAAAACTATAATATCTCAACATTTAAATATTTCGATGCAAACAACAGTGTTATGGATTTATCTTGTTCCATATTGTTTTTAGAAGCGATGTCTTCACATTCAAGGTACCAAGATATGACTTGAAATAGTTGTAAACATGAGAAACATGTATATTGATCCAATAATTGATGAAAAAGTTGGAAAGAACGTTGATGCAACCAGATGATTAATAGTAGGGATATATATATATATATATATATATATATAACAATACAAGCACACTTATTTATAACCAGCACAATTATAGCTAATAAAATTACTAGTTCACCCAGTAACTATAATACGTTTATCAATACAATAGACCCAGGTGTATTGCAAGCCTAGGCTTATCAAGGCCCTCAAAATGTTTTATAGCCGTTATCACAGTATTGTTGATAAGTTTGAAGTCTCTGTGTCCAGGATTGCCCTGAATATATTTGACGTCCCATAGTTCCATGTTCCTTGCTCACTTCCCTGGTGGTAGTTCACGTGTCAAACCTAACTTGTCAGTTCCAAAATTTTATTCTTTGCTTCTGGATTGTGATTTAGACATGGATTAGTATATTTTGATTAATTAAACTGTTGTTCTGTAAAATGTCTTTCTGTTCCTCTATAAAGCTATAAATCAGACACAAAATTATTGTTCCATTTCGAAGTCACAATCCAAAAAACAAAGTGAAACACGCGAAGTTCCACAAAGGAAGCGAGACCTTACTTTTAGCTGACTCCATCTGTCTCGTGTATAATCGAAAGTGAGAATCAAAGGAACTATATCTTACGTCAAATGTATTCAGGGTTATTTTGGATTCAGAGACATCATACTTATCAATAATATTGTGACGACGGACATAAAACTTTTCGAGGAAGTCTTGGCTTGCAATATCTCCGGGTCAACAATTTATTTGTAATCACGTTGCTTCATTGTATAAAGTTCACGTGTTTGTCCTGTTATATGAGTCTTGGCCTACAAGGAAAAACTGTCTAGGAACTGTCGTAAATCGGAGATCGATTATATTGATCCAATAAAGTTGATGGGGAAATTAGAAAGAATGCTGATGTAACCGGATGATTAATAGTCGGGATATTTAACAAATGCAGTTATCTATAGCTAGTACAATAATAGCTAATAAAATAACATACAGTACGTATAATAGTTTATCAATACAATAGATACTTTGAATTGTTGTTCTGCAAAATATGAATCAAACACGAAAATACTGGGCCATGTCCAAATCATAATATAAAAGGCAAAAGTAAAAAAAGAACTTCAGTCAAGGAAGTGAGGAATGGTGTTCCGGAAGGGTAAGCACCTCTAAAACCAGCGGAGAATTGTTGCAAATTCTCTTTGATGCATACAAAACATAGGTTTAATCCGAATTGTCAATTTCATATTGATTTAAATCCGCAAAAGTAAGTATATTTAATTACTTACAAGAACTTGAAAAAATGTTTGGTTAAAGCACTACTGATGAGGAATTGTATTCCGAAACGGCTGTCTAATGCTGTAAGACTGGTATAATATGTAATTACAATGATATGCAATTCTCTCCATTCAGGCTTTCATAAATCTTCGATTAATTAAAAATGAAATCGAAGATAATGAACATTTTGGATTAGTTGCGTCGTTGCAATAACTTTTTGGGCTATCAAACACTAGACCGTTCAAATAATTTAATTTATAATTACTAGCTTTGTAAAGCGCATTACAGATACAAAAGATATTATTACAGGTTTATAACGGATTAACAAAACGAACATCCTTAAAATCCATTAACATTTTGAACGGTCAGTCTATCTTATCATCGAATGGATGATGTTTCTGTGTACTGTGATAGTTACTCTCTAAAACACATTCTCGCTATTTACTCGTATGTTTTAACATCGCCGCAAAAGATAGTATTAAAACCACTAACATATTCAATCTAAGAATAATTTTTTAAGATATCTATTGTAAAATATATAACATATTTTTATCAAAGGTTTCAATTTATGGCCTTAACGTTTTTATTGCAACATGTATTTGTCAATCCAGCTATATATATATATATATATATATATATATATATATATATATATATATATATATATATATATATATATAGTTCAAATAATAAAAAAGTCTTGCACAAGGTAGGTATATAATCCAAAAAGATTATATAAAGGATTATATATATATATATATATATATATATATATATCTTTAATGTGAATACCACTTGTCAGCAAATTTTTAAAGGCTGTTGAATCTAAATGCATGCAATTGCTTTAAGATTGAAATAGAAATCAACTTGAAATATAAAAAACATGTATTTGGCAATATCCAGCTACATTTATATGATATATATAGCTTTAATGTGAATACCAACTGTCAGCGAATTTTTAAAGATTGTAGAATTAAAACACTATGTATATGAAGTACGAAAGAGATAGTATAATTTATAGGTCTAGTTTATTAAAACCATTCTGGTGAGATATGGAAATTGTTTTAAGATTAAAATAGAAAGCAACTTGAAATAAAAACATGCACTTTTCAACATCCAACTGCATATACGTTTTTATTATATATAGGTTTAATGTGAATACCAAGTGTCAAA
Organism: Anadara kagoshimensis; assembly: GCA_021292105.1. Taxonomy (NCBI): domain Eukaryota; kingdom Metazoa; phylum Mollusca; class Bivalvia; order Arcoida; family Arcidae; genus Anadara; species Anadara kagoshimensis. Next base: position 51,272,666 of record CM037871.1, on the reverse strand, counting down.
TGAATTATTAAAGGCTGAAGAATTAAAACACCATGTATCGGAAGTAAAAACGGGATTTTAAGTATAATTTATAGGTCTTAATATTTAAGTCAAGTTCATGAAAACCATTCTGCTGAGATATATGGCAATTGCTTTAAGGTTGAAATCAAAAACAATTTGTAATAAAATGTACTTTTCAATATCTAACTGCATTTATATTATATATGTATATGTGAATATCAAGTGGCAACGGATTTTTAAAGGCTGTGTAATTAAGGAAGTAAAAACAGGACTTGAAGCGACGGTTGATTTGATAATCAAATCTTGCGATTGGGATTTAATAATTGCGGCGCAGTGTTGGGATTTATTTTTCTATCGGACTATGTTATAGCTAGTCTGATGAGGATGTCAGATACAATGCTAGTTTATGATGTTGTAAATCGATGGAGCTAGATAACTCTCTAACATACAGTACGATCTGCATTTAAAACACTGTCGTGTACATGTGCTGAGAATAAATTGAGCTATCGATGAATGGGCTGACGGTTATGTTATAAAAGTAGTGAATATATGTGCAGATAACTATGTACTTTACTTGGCTTAACATTTTCAAAATGTTTGAAAATTTGAAAATTAAGTACTGATACAGGGGTGGTATCAATACATAGGTTGATGATGTGATATATGTTCAAAAGATGTTATGTGATTGACTTGGCTAAACAATTTCAAAATGTTTGAAAGTTAAGTACTGATACCAGGAGTCGTACATGTGCTAATGTTGTTGAAGTAGTGAATACTTGAAAAAGATTTTATGTGCTTGACATTTGAACAATTTCAAAATGTTTTAAAATTAAGTATTGATACAAGGGATACAGTGTACAGTGATATATACATGTGTTAAGGATACCGAACACCTAATTCAGCTGAAAATTTTAACGGGTTTGAAAATCGATAAATTGATTTATAAATAACATACATCATCGTTTTACAATGTGTTAAAGTGTGTATATTAGCTGACAATTTTTTAATTTGTGTATTTGATTTAAAATCGCATTGTGTTATTTTAACAGCAAAATGCAGAGAAAAGTACTATATAATTATATTATATAATCTAGATTTGTTTTAAAAAACATGCATATACAAGCCGTGAATAGTGTTTTAATATTATTAGAGACTGAGAAATGCATATCTGAAAATTTATAAAATTTATAGAAAACCGAAGATGAGAAATGGAAACATTGATGATTAGTTTTGATTAAAAATTGAAGTTTACTATCCAATATGCGGAATTACATAAGAACAAGTAGAGAACAAAGGCGGAAATCCGGATCCAAATATCCGGACGACAACTTATTACCTAATCAAGCATTCCAAAATAATTGCCACAGACGTTTGTCGGGTTATGCGGCTGACGGATCACAATACCTTAGTCCGACTTATGACAATGCAACAAGACGGGCGTCATTGCCTGCATACACAAGTGGATCTACATGTGTGTCTGAAAAAGCGTATTCATCTGACTGGGAAAGAAGTGGTACAAAGAGATTAAGGCGGTTCCACACTATAACTGGTGACTCTTTTTCACGTAGATTCTATATAGTTGTGTGTATTCTTGGTGGTGTTTTAACAATTGCTCTAGTGTTTTCAATGTATAAACTAATTTTGGTTTGGAATGAAAAGGAGGTATAAAGAAAAGCTATTTTACATGAAATATGAATTTCATCGATTCTGGTTTGAATTTGATTTGGAGTTTTAACAGTTGCTCTAGTATTTTCAATGCATGAACTGATTCTGGTTTGGAACGAACGAAAACGGATTTTCTTTTTAGCGATCTTATTTTAGATACAAGTTGTTATATAAGTTTGCGTAATATAGTCCAGCACATGGTCTGTCGAAAGTAAAGATTTTTGGGGTGTTTTTTCCAAACCATTTGGCTTCAAATATGAATTTAACGATTCTGGTTTGAATTTGGTTCGGATTTAAACAATAAACATTAGCATTTTCCGAAAGAAAACAATTGGAATCTTATTCGGAGCGCGACGATCCTAGTATTAATTGAAATATTTTCTTGTTTTGAAATATAAAATTCTCAAAGGCTAAGCATATTGAAGAATGGATGGTTATTTGCTTGTAACGCTAAAATCCTGGTATTAAATAAAATGTGTTCCTATATAATTCCGACTAGATAAGCAATTGGAGGATGGATGTGTATTTGTTTAGAACTCGAAGATTCTAGTAATAATGGAAACATGTTCTTGTTTAAAAATATCTAATTCCCTTAGGATAAACAATCGGAGGATGAATGAGTGTTTTATATAATGTTTACATTGTTGCCAGGGGATCATCGATTTTGGTTTGAATATTTTATTTACTGTTATATATATGCCGAGGGTATCGATAGCTCAGGAGGCAATATATAGTTGTTTATTAAAAATTATGATTCTTAAATTCAATATTCCTAAAAAAAACTTAGCAAAGCTGAAACCGTGCAAAGTTTAGGTGGATTTGGGAACGGGCATTTTCATACATTATTCTCATACCATTTTTTTAAATATATGGATTTCCACAAATTTGTTCAGAGCGCTACTGAAGCAGAGTTGTATTCCGAAACTGTCGTCTAGTCCAGCAAAATTAAAACCTTGCCTTTAGTGTCCCCTGCATTTGATAAAAGTGTTGCAATATACTATACGGGCCGGCCTGTATACAGTTTTTACACGAAGCTAGGGTATTATTCTCATCTCGGCCCTGGCAGCTTCTCGGTAGCTTTTTGATCACTTTCTATCTATATATTGGTCACGTGGCACGACATTTTGTTAGCGTAAATATCCATCACAAAATTTGTAATGTACAGTAACATCTGTAGAAGTATATATACACAGGATGCATTTAAACAACGGGTCAGGAATTTGCACCATAAGCGTGCTGAATATTGAATATTTATTACCAGCTGTGACAATAATCATGATCTCTGCAAAATTTACAGTACCTATTTTTTATTGAAAAAGATAAATATATTCTTTATTTATTTTTCATTTCAATATTTTATTGTATTATTAAAGTCATGACATTACAAAATGTTAGCTTTAGAATTTGAAAAACAGTATATTTAATTAATGCGAATTACAAATTCATTTGTGGACTTCCCTCTCACGACGAATTACGACACAGTAGGAAAAGTCACCAGTATCGAGGTTTTCAATAATTACCTAAATGTACTCTTATAGTTTATATATCCAACATAACAGTTACTGGTCATTGGTTTTAAATGGACATACAGAAAAATATGTATATATGATAATGTAATTATTCTTTTATTATCACACATACGGCTACAAAAAACATAACAATCTACAGATATATACAGGTACCTGTTTATAAATATGGATGATTTATTGGTAAATGGTCCTTTGGATTCGGTGCAAAATAATATTTTAGAGTAATAAACTAATTTTTCTATTATGAAATCATATTATATATTATTTTAGAATTTCCTTTGCTCTTAATCTAAAGTTCCTGTCTTTTGTGTTAAGTAAAAGGGGAACACTGCCTGTACAATATGTGTGGTGGTTTTGTCACATCAAAGTATCGATATTTTGCGATAACCACCAGTTTCAAACTAGAGTGGGACTTGTTTTAAGCAGTGGTTATTTCAAATGTATTGTGTCATTCTCTATATACACATGCTATAACCATAACAAATTAAGGAAGCGCCTACCTCTCCGAAATACCTAGTCTTAATTCTGTGACAGTGTTGGAATTTTAATTTTTAATTATTTTAAATAGATTTTATATATAGTTGTTGCTCTGTTTATTTCGTCTTTAATAAATTACATACTACACTCGTTTAACATTAAACAAACAACTACTTTTCTATTGGCCTTAATATCTTATCGATACAATTCACTAGTGGTAGTTTTGCTAATTGTGTGATTTTCCATTTTTACTTTCCTTTTGGATTTTGTTTTTGAACATGATTGTAAATGTTTTGGTTTTTCTTTTATTCCTTTGCTTTTGGGATTTTAATGTGAACATAGATTGGTATGTTCGTGGTAGATTTATTCAATTGTTATACATATTACATGAGGTACTCATGATGCATTTAGATTCAAAGGAGCAATTGATTTCTAAATCAATTTCTGAGCATTAAGAAAATGCAAACCATAGAATAAATTAAACGATTAATTTTATAAAACAACTTAAATATTGCAGACCATGGTCAAAATTAAAACTTATATAAATACTGAAGGACAGTTGTGACATTTTTCCCAATCAAAATGAATGTTTTTCATTTTAATTATAATTAATATCAATATTAGCATGGTAATTAAGTCAACATGTAATTCATCAACTGAGAAGCTAAAATTTCAATTTTTACCTGGAATTCGGTCGATATATCATTAAGACGATGAAGCAAAATTCTACGCTATCAGCATGCTATATTTATAGAATAAAAACCTCATATTGTGTTATTTTACATATAAATTGCATTCAATACAATTTTGTTTCATTTGCCAAGTTTTTACTTTTAGAATAGGAACATGGACATTTTTTGTTTCATTATGGTGTGTTCAAATTAATTTTCTAAATTTGGACATGGATTAGTTTGTTTGTTTTTGATTAAATAACAAAAACATATCCCAATTTCCGTAACAATGTTATATTTACATTTCCAGTCAATTTTCAGAACCATTTTATTTCACCATTTAAGCAAACAACTTTCCTATAACCGACAGTAGCACGTTTTCTCTTTTCTACATTTTAAATTAACCAATCAAGTACTCATATGAACCGCAAATTAATTAATTTGATAGAAACACGTCTAACACTACCATCTCATATCATAAAACTTCCAGGCGGCATTCGGTAATTAGAAATTTATTAAGTGCGTTTACTAAGGAAAATCCATACTGCCTAATAAATCCTCTGAAACGCTTTATTGTAAACTATTGTAGCCAATCTCACACTATAGCTTATTAGATTAAATGACTTATTGATTACGGATGTTTAGAACTTACCTTGATTTTCCTATTGTCTGTTATATAAATCTAGAGTGAGCTTAACAAAATATATAGGATTGGATTCCTACACTTGCTGCATTATATTATTAAGTCTATAAAATCATAACTGGTGATCTCAATATAATCGAGAACACCAAATTAAGATCTTTACTTTCAAAAGGTCCTAAATATAGAGAAGCTCAACCTTTTACTTGGGGACAGAATTTCAGACTTGTCATGGATTCCGTTGAAGAATACGCCAGACGTTGGGCTAAATTAGAAGATGTTGAGCTTGATATCTTATCCGACTGGATAAAGGTTGTGAGATCTTTCGTTAAAACTAGGATTGCCAAACTTAAAGGGTCTATAAGTACTAAACCGTCTTCAGTACTCAACGATCCAGAAATCAAGGCAATTCAAACAGACATACACAACAAATATGTTGTTGTCCCAGCTGATAAGGCTTCCAACAACATTATTCTCGTTTGTAAGAGATTCTACCTTGAAAGTCTTATTACGGAGCTTGGTTTAGATAGTATATCAAATAACCCTGCATATACTAGAACTAATTTTACCAAAAATGAAGTTCTTTCCAACCATAGGGGAGTTCTCGAGTCTTTCGGTATCAATCTTACAGGAAGATCTTGATCTTCCTTACTTCTATTGGATTCCTAAACTCCATAAAATCCATACAAGGAAAGATATATAGCAGGCTCATTTAAATGTACTACTAAATCATTATCGGTAACTCTAACACAAATTTTGACAATCGTCAAAGATGGTCTTCAGTCTTATTAAGACAAAGTATATTCTACTTTTGGAATCAACCAAATGTGGATTTTAAAAAATTCTAAAGAATAACTTGAACATCTTGCTTCTAATACTTTATCTCATGTAAAAAGTATAAAAAAAATATTTGATTTTTGTACACTATACACCACAATCCCTCATTCTAAATTGAAAGAACGTCTTATTATTCACTTGTCTTTCTTCTACAAAAACGGTAAGCCAAGATACAAATATCTGGTGCTGAACAGGGATTCTGGTTATTTTGTCAATCACCATACGGATTCCAAACAAAAATATACTGAAGATACCATCAACAAAATGTTGGAGTTTTTGATAGATAACATATTTGTTGTGTTTGGTAATATAGTTTTTCAGCAAACAATCGGTATACCAATGGGTACAAACTGTTCACCATTGCTTGCTGATTTGTTTCTTTATTCTTACGAAGCAGAATTTATGCAGAACCTTGTTAAATCTGGAGAGAAAACTGTCGCCAAATCATTCAACTCAACATACAGATATATAGATGACGTTCTGTCTCTTAACAATCCTAAATTTGGAGACTATGTAAATGTCATCTATCCTAGTGAGCTTGAAATAAAAGACACGACTGATTCCTCAAGTTCTGCTTCATATTTAGAATTATGACGCACAGGAAAAGCTACATTTCAAACTTTATGACAAACGTGATGACTTCAATTTTTCTATTGTCAACTTTCCTTTTTTATGCAGCAATATACCTGCTTCTCCTACTTATGGTGTATTTGTTTCCCAATTAATACGCTATGGTAGAGCCTGTTTCCACTACGGGGACTTTGTACAACGAAGTAGGCTGCTTGCAAATAAATTGTTGACTGAGGGATATTGCAAGCCTAGGCCTATCAAGGCCCTCAAAAAGTTTTATGGCCGTATCACAGTATTGTTGATAAGTTTGATGTCTCTGTGTCCAGGATTGCCTTGGATATATTTGACGTCTCATAGTTCCATGTTCCTTTCACACAATTTTGATTACACACGTGGCGGGTGTAGCTAGCTAAACGGGAGGTGCTTACCCTTCCGGAGCACCCGGCCTTACTTCCCTGGAGGAAGTCCACGTGTCTAACCTAACTTGTCAGTTCCAAAGTGTTTGCTTTGCTTCTGGCTTGTGATTCGGACATGGATTAGTATGTTTGTTTTTGATTCATATTACAACCATCATCACAGTATCGTTGATAAATTTGATGTCTCTGTGTCCAGGATTACCCTGGATATACTTGACATACCATAGTTCCATGTTTCTTTCTCTTAGTTTTGATTACATGTGGCGAATGTAACTAGCTAAACAGGAGGTGCTTTACCCCTCCGGAACACCCGAATTTACTCCCCTGGTGTAAGGTCACGTGTTTGACGTGTCAGTTTCAAAGTGTTTTCTTTGCTTTTTTATTTTGATTTGGAAATAGATTGATATGTTTGTTTTATTTACCTAGTAGAACGAAGGATTTGTTCGCCATATTGGATATTTCGGAAGAGGATCTATAGCTTATATGATCCTAATTGCATGCTCTGACAAAAATTGAACACGTTGTGACATCAATATCATACTAGATTACGTAACAATTACTCTTTGTTATATGAAATAAAAAAACAAACACACCAAACCATGTCCAACTCACAATCTCAACGCAAATTAAACACATTTAAGCTGGCAAATTAGGCTATGCATGTGAACATGCGACCAGGAAAGTAAGACAGGATGCTCCAAGAGGGTAAGCTTCTCTCAATTAACTAGCTACAGCCGACACGAGTGTAATCAAATTAGGCAATGAAAGGAACATGGGTCTATGAGACGTCAAATATACCCGTGATAATATTAATTTAATGAGAATGCATAAAACTAAAAAGGTATCAATTTTTCAGTCTATCATTAGCAAATTACCTTATATCAAACTGTATAAATACTGTCTAATATGAAATTGCATTAAATGTGTTTGAAATTTTATCAATGCGGCTGATGCTTGTCCATATTGGTAGCGGATCAGTGGAGTCAAAATGACAGGTTTATTCATTATCGGAAGTAACCAATTGATATATGACTGGTGCCTGTAAATTCTTCGCTTTAATCAATGATTTCAAAATGGCGGGAGAAAATCGGTGGTTCTTATATGACTGGAGTATTTCAAAGACGGAAATGATGTTTCTTGTCAAATTTGGGATTAAATGTCTCATTCGCATCAGACAAAAATGTAAATTATTACCCTAGCCAAACGTTCAGGAAACCTCCGATTTAGCGGTTCTATCCCATCTAGTTGGTAAGCATCCGATCTAGACGAAATAATGAATACCGGTATATCATAAAATTTAATATTTTCCGCCTTTAAAATGAAGTACATTGTAGTTTTAAACACAACGAAAAATAGAAATAGACTAATCAAAAACAAACATACTTATCCATTTCCGAATCACAATCCAGAAGCAAAGTAAAAACTTTGGAACTGACAAGTTAGGTTAGACACGTGAACTTCCACCAGGGAAGTGAGGCCGGGTTCTCCGGAAGGGTAAGCACCTCCTGTTTAGCTAGCTACACCCGTCATGTGTGTAATCAAAATTGTGTGAAAGGAACATGGAACTATGAGACGTCAAATATATCCAAGGCCATCCTGGACACAGAGACATCAAACTTATCAACAATACTGTGATGACGGCCATAAAACTTTTTGAGGGCCTTGATAAGCCTAGGCTTGCAATATTCCTGAGTCAACAATTTATTTGCAAGCAGCCTACTTCGTTGTACAAAATCCCCGTAGTGGGAACAAGCTCTACCATAGCGTATTAATTGGGAAACAAATACACCATAAGCAGGAGATGACTTGTGTTACTAAAATCTAAAAATCTGACAATGTAACAAGAAGCAAATTCTATATCATTATTCAGTCAAATATATCTTGTATACGTTGTAAATTGACTAGACAGTTCAAATTACATCTAAGACGACGTTTGATACATGGTATACAATGTAATTAGCCGTAAGAATGACATATTTCATTATTTTCCTGAAGGGTTTGTTAGTAACTCACTTTACGTGTAATTTCTGTCGTATTTAATAACTCTTGGTGCCAAACTGTGTAGGAGTTTTATTCTGAATTTACAACGGCAGACATTATTGATAAATTGATAGACTGTCACAATTGTCACTTGAAAACTTGTAACACAGCTGCCCATTCTAACAAACGACTCGTTATGTATAATGGACGAGTCAATCATCCCGATACACCAACTACATACATGTATAATATAGTTACATAGTTCCAGGTTCATTATCAAATGATGGGGGTAGCTAGCTGGACAGGAGGTGCTTATCCTTCTGCAGAACCCGGATTCATTTTTCTAGGTGGAAATCCAAGTGTTCAACTGAATTTCAAAGTTTTTATGTTGCATTGAAGATTATGATTTGTACATAGACTGGTATATATTGTTTTGATAGAATGTCAAAGCCGAGTAACATGAAGTTGACTATAGTCATAAGCACCAATAGAGAGCACACGGAAATATTCAAACATGGCAAAGAATATGTCATGAAGAGACACGGAACTTTGTTTTAATTTTCATTTGATATCAAGTACAGTTTGTATTCAATGACCATTATCACAATATTGTTGATAAGTACAATGTCTCTGAACCCAAAATTACCCTGGATATTTAACCTCTCATAGTTCTATGTTGCTTACATTCTCAATTTTGATTATAATTATATACATATATTTAAGGAATGGCAAGTAAATAATTTCTTTAAGACTGTTTTATTTAGAATGAAGGCTAGTGAGGTAAAACTGCAAAACTCAACGGTTTTTCATTTTTACACGATATAAAGTATTAGAACCAAGATGTGACTCGAGTAATTTATAAGAACGTTTTAGAATCCACAATTGGTGGATGGATGCCATATGAAAAAAAGATACAGTTATCAATTGAAAACCTAAAGTTATCATACTTTCATATTTTATGTAACTTTGGTTTTTGGTGATATTTTTTGAAATAGTAAGGTTAAGATCTAGAAAAGAAAGTTGTATAAGACTTCTTTGCATTGGCAAAACTTTTCTTGTGACAGATTTCCGGATTTTTTCCGAATCCAGGATATTTCAGGTAAGAATAAGAATCAATACTCCACCTGCCCAGCCATCATTAAAAATTGTCATTATTATTTTTTACCGATGCCATTTGGTAAGAAAAGTGCGCAGTTTGCTCAAATAATTGGATATATTATTATTTGCATTGTTGCAAAATCATTTTTTGAAACCTTAACTTAAATGCCCTATATACGTTCGATAGGAATATTATACTATAAAATCTGCAATAAGTTTATTCCCAAATGAACAAACATATTTTGTCTACATGTACACATCCATTATTTATAACCGTACTATCTAACTTAACTGATAAGCCATCGCGCGGCAAATTAAAATGTAATGTTAAATGTACATTATCTCCCTGACTGCTTCCGTAACAAATAGTTGGTTGTAATTCCATTGAAAAACTTCACCATACATATAAATTTAAAAAAAAAACATATTATCTAGATATTCAAATGTGAAAACCATACCTTTTACTTTTATGACATTTGAGAAAAATGACGTAAAAATAGCATTTTTCTTTTATATTCTTCATGATTATTAAAGTTATAGACAAATATAGGTTTATATATTACGTTAGTCTTCAAATTCAGGCTTCTACTCTGATCGACCGAAAGTGCCTTTCCTTGTCTTACTTTTTAATCTATTGACTCGATATCAGTATAATGAGCTAAGCAGTCTGCAATGTTTATCCGGGATTTCGGTCGGTATAGTATTGTAAAAGTTTATATAAGTACCACTAGTTCAAAGCGGATCAGAGATAGTGACACTACAACAAAACTTGCACACAACATCTTTAGAAACATATGGAGATTTAATATGCAAAATTGTCAGGAATAGCTTAAAATTGCTGATGTGCCGTCAAACAACACCTAACGAGCATGGGAATTATTTATACAGTAAAACTTCGATATCTTGAATACCACGGATAACTCGAAGTCATTATTTTATCCCAACTGGTTTTCTATATAAACTATATAAATACAACTTCGATAACTCAAACTCCTATAATTCGAATACCCCCGATAATGTTAAGGTGCAAAATTAAAAAAAAAATTGTATGACAAACAACCTTTTAAAACTCGAAATATTTTTAACATTGAGTGAGTGATCAATAGAACGATCAATGAAATCATGGAAATTAATTCACCATCAGCCCGTGTATAATCCGGTTAATGAAAGTAGTAGTTGTACAGATCAAAGGGTCTGCTACTGTAGTAATTAGTATCACTTAAAGGATTAGTACTTTGTCCCGTAAAGGGCGATGAAGTGTAACCGTGTACTCCGTGTACTAATGATCAAGGGATTTATCCAAATGGATTTTAATGACTTACACGTGGTACGCACAATAATGTGTTTGTATTATTATTATTATTACATACAATGTACATGAATATGTTTATCTGATTAAGTTCTTTGAATGCATTGTGATCATGCGTTGATAACACACATTTTGTGTATTTTATGTATGCGTCTGTTGTCGCCATCAGTCTATTAAAAACGTAATAAATTCATTTTAATTCATTTACTAGTATTCTTATGCATACATATTATACTGGTATATCGGTAAGCAGTTTATCGCTATCCAACTTTCTTCCATCGAGATGAAAGTCTACATTGTGACGTAATCCTTCAATTTCGAAAACTTGAACACCCCGATAACTCGAAGTCATCATCGAAGTCCCGTGCACTTCGAGTTATCCGAGAAAAAGATAACTAACCTGGAAAGTCTCAACCTGTCTTAGAAAAATGGTTCTTACTCTATCTTTATTCTAGAAGCGAAATTTACATCAATTATTACAAATACAGTCCATTGATCTTTCAATACCTGTTTTTCCATTACCAGGAAGCAGCTCGTTTACAATCTGATTTGTCATAAACAAATCGTAAAGTGATTTCTGTTTTTGCAATGCACGGGATTTTACACCATGGAAGTGATTTAACAGTCTGTAATATACATTATATTATTGTGTATATTTCTTACATAATATTTTACTGATAATTCATTACTGTAACAACATTTAAATTTGGATTTGAAGAAGATCTATTTATCTATTTACTCAAATTGACATTATACATTTTATTGCGTTTAATGTTTTATGATATAAATAAACATTGAGCAGTTAGAAGATGTAGTCGACCTTCGCTCAGGTTTGTTCTCTGTTTCAACATATCATATACAAACCTCAAACGCAGTCAACAAAAGGTTTAAAGTAGTACTAGTATAATATAACTAACATAATACAGATTGGTTAAAATCATTTAAGGATATTATTGAATCCAAAAATATCAAAATGAGTATACAATAAGCTTTTCAATTAACTAGTTTGATAGGCTGGCACATCAAAGATGAACTAACAATATGAGTTTTGAATGAAACCTTATCAAATCAAAAAGAACAACATTTAGAAAGAAGACAAAGGTGACATTGATCACAAGTATATATGTTTACTAAACGATTTACTGTGTACATAATACAATACACCACTTCTACATTAAACGTATTTCAACATTTATTGATTAAAAGACGCATCACGCTGAGAGATCTTTAGAAAATTCATAAATAAAAGTATGTACGGTTACGTTACTCTAAAAAAGTTTTAAAAATGAACTGTACTTCCGATATACAATGTACTTATATATATATATATATATATATATATATAATATATATATATATATATATATATATATATATATATATCGTCCCATTTTGTATAGTGTGAAAATTTATCAAAATGTAAACAATGCATACCAATATGTTGAGCTAATAACGAAGATTAATCAGAGATGCAACGTCGTTTATTTTTCTTTATACATATGAAACACAATTTATTTAGAAGCTTATTAAATCTGAAGAGAAGAATACAGCCATTCTAATTAACTGTACATACATGTACAGATATATAAATGATATACCAACTCTTAATAATCCTCAATTTGGATATTATGTGAATGTCATGCTTATCTATTATAGTGAAAAAAGCTACGACTTATTCCTGCTGGTCTGCTTCATATTCAAATTTATTCCACAAAAGGCTACGTTTGAAACCTTATGACAAACGTGAAGACTTCAATGTTTCTATTGTCAACTTACTTTTTTTAAAGCAATATATCTGCTTCTGCTTATGGTTCATTTGTTTCACAATCAATACGCTGCTGTAGAGCTTGTTCTTACAACAGGAACTTAAAACAACTGAGCAAGATACCTACAAGTAAATCGTTGACGCATGGATATCACAAGCCTAGACTTGCCAAAACCCTCAAAGTTCAATGCCTGTCATTACAATATTATTCATAAGTATTGTCCATGTATCCAAAATCACCTATATATATATAAAACGTCCCATGTTCTTTTTATTCACATTTCTAATTACACACGTCTTCGAACAAAGACCTAAAAAAATATAGCTTATGGATTTAAGGACAGTCCTTGTGACCGTATTTTATTTTGGCCGAAAAATGAATTTTGAATAAGTAAATGAAAGGTAATCTAAAATAATCTGTATACCGAATAGAATGATTAAAAGAGCAAGTATTCGTCATAAACAAATTGTACGCAATAAATTTAACTGTCATATTGATGGCCATATTGAATTTCCTATCCATGTCGAGCACAAGCCCTTCCATAGCACCGGGTCTCAATTCCTTGGTGAGACTTTTTTGTTATACTTGATATGTCAGTTTCGAAATTTTTTCTTTGCATGGGGATTGTGATTTGAACATGAAATGGTATGTTTGTATTTGGTCATATAAAATAAATATACAAGATTATTTTCAGATAGGCTAGTACATCAAACATTAAACAGTAATATGGTTATAGAACAATACGTTAATAAAACAAAAAGAACAACATTTGATAAGAAAGTAGACAAAGGTTACATTGATCACAAGTATATCTATTAACTTAACGATTTACTGTGTACATAACATAATACACCACTTCTACATTATGTGTATTGATTAAAGGGTCCATCAAGCTGAGAGATCTTTAGATAATTAATTTTGAAATAAAAACATGCTATAAAACGCACTTTTTCGTTACTTTATAAAATAAATAAACTGTACTCCAGATATACAATGCACTATGTATATATCGTGCCATTTTGTATAATTTGAACATTTATTAAACTGTAAACAATTCATATCAATATGTTAAACCAATTCATAGGAAGATTGATCAGCTAGAACATACACTTTCAATTTTCAACAATATTCTATTAAGTCTGAAGAATAATTTCATCTTTTATTATTGAAGACATGGTTTGATATAAGAATTTAAAACATGCACAGATAATATGTTTTGTCATTAAACGCTAAATCAAACATGCGAAGATAGCACTCTACCAACTGACATTTATTTTAATAAGCGTTTCTCACAATGAAGTGACACCTGTTGCGAAAAGTCTTACATTAAGATTAGGCCTACATTCACCGAATGATCTACCGATTAAGTAAAAACATTGAGTGTTAATCGATAATAGTAAAAATAAAAGATAATGTTGTAATGGAAAAGCATAAACCTGGCAACACGCAACAATACAAACGAATGAGGAGGAAAAGACAAATCCTTACTGTTAGTGCCCACTGGATTAAGTATCCAGTGTAGTACTTGTAGTGCTATTGTAATGCCCTAAACAATTGCTTTTATTTTAGCAACAAGTGTTCCATAAAAATTACTTTAAAACACGAGCTTGTCGAAAATCACTTCAACTTGTTCTCACTCTACTTGATTTACTGCTTCAATGAATGTCAAACGTAAAAGTTGATTTAAATCAACAGTACCCTTAATTTCCTTTGTTTTATTAAATTGAATATTGTACATTCAGAAACCCCATAATGTCCTTTTAGAACGTTTGACATTCCACCAACTCAACTAACTAGGAAGTGAAGTGAAATCAATATCATAAAATGAACATCATTTTTAGGTTTTTGCTTTTAATAATTTCCTGTGAAATTTCCGGGTCTTTATCACATTGTGTTCTAATTCCGAGAGACTATATCAAAGCAATTGTTACAGCTTAGAGGGTACAATGTATATGGTATATTTCCTCAGATATTATATCTGTCTAATAGGTTTATCAAACTTAAATTCCTGTGTTGTTTGAATTCATATATACACTTATGCAATAAGCAGCCATTCATTCCGTTGATGTTAGATTAACACAAGGTTTATAAGGTTGACCCAAATATGTTTGATTAAATGATATACTTTGCATGTTTAACATTGATTTAACACGTTTAATTTGTTTTCTAAAATCGTCCTCGTTTTAAACCTAAGTTAAATTTTCAGACCGTTAAATGCATAATTTTCAGCATTTCATCTTTGATTTTTTTTCAATCTTTAATATGTTCAGATTGTAACCTAGTGTAATATTATAATTTTTTAAATATTCTAAATGAAATATTCAAATAATAATAATATTGTTGCAATTTTTATTAATTTTTGTATTTCATTCAGAGAATTTATAATATGACATTAGATGTAAAAGGGCGTCGACGTTTGTAATAGACTTCCATATCTATTAATAAACTGATTCTGTACATAGAGATGTAGATATGCAATCGCAATGATTTGGTATAAATGAGTACGTACAGTTCTAGAGTAACCATGATTTATAGTATTAAATACCTAATTTTTAATTTTTCTTTTTTATTTATAACTTTAGTTGTTTATTTATTTTAAACCATTATACCGGTATAACTATTTAACGTTGCAATTTATAACAGATTTCTATGCAAGACAATGAGTTATGAAGACAGTCACAGTGCTATAATTCTAATCGGGTTTATTTTAAAATCGGCCAAAAATATCGATTTATGTTCAAATCACATTCTCAAAAGCAAAGTAAAGACTTTGAAAAACTGACAACTTACGTCAAACAGACAAACTTACTCACCGAGTGGGATTCGAACATTGGCGTTCAGAGGTTAAGAGAAATATACTATAACTAACACGTATTACATATATATAATGTCATGTTTAATGTGATTCAATATTGCACAGTTAATACTATACAACATTTAATGACTAGTTCAAACAAATAGCATTACCCTCCTGAATATATATATATATATACAATCATGTACATATTGTGTACAACAATGATTTTAACAATTACTTGATTTCAATGTACCTGTAAAATTATTACTAGACATTGTGAATGGAGCTATGAATAGAAACGTTCATTGTCATCATTAAATATTTAGTCTAGGTGTCATATTAATTTTTGATTTTTTTAATTTTCTGAATACAAATATTCAATGGTGTTAATATGTCGAATAAATATTTGAATATGGAATTCAGAAAACTAAAAATCTCTGCAGTATGACATTGAAATAAAATACTCGAAATAGCCATTAACACCATGTTAACAAATTCTCATTGAATGTTTATAGTGCAATAGTATTCAGTGAATTGTATAAAATAAGATGAAAAATCATGGCTGATCTGAACCCCATAAATTTTACAATATCCCCTTTCTGGAATCTTACAACCATAACAAGTTTTGATTAAAAACCTTTACAAACTCTTTTTATTTAAATAATATAATATCATTGATTACTATATAACTGCAAAAATTCTGTAGTTTTTTCGCGAGCATTAAGTTTTGCTATTTTCACGGTCGATTATTTTCTACAAAACGGTTAATACAACGCGAACAAACCTAAATTAAAATTAAACTAATAACAATATTAGGTTAGGTTATAAGAAATCAGAGTATCCAATTGAATATTAATCCGGTTTATATATTAATGTTTGTTCTGGTACTGTGGATTCATCTATTTTCGTGATGTCCTATTTTCGTGGTTCTAAGCCTGAGAAATATCGTTTCGTGGGGTTTGGTAAATTCGTGGTTTGAGATTACCGATTGATGTAGTATGTTACTTGTGTAATACATATAGATTAATACTATTTCGAAAGTTCTTGGATCACGGTTGCAAGTGTGTTTTATATACTATTTCGTCAACGTGTAAATTCGTCAGTGTATCCACGAAAATGGAGACATCAAGAGAATTAAACACCTCGGTATTGAAAGAGAGACCGACTATAGGTGTATATCTTGGACATCTGCATCGTTTTTACATATCACAACCGGTATTGTAGAGTGGTGCAACACGTATTCACTAACACTGCCTAGAATGGTACGCCTGATTTTACCGAGTCCTCTACTGCCGGTCACTATCAATGAGGCGTCCTCGTCTTTAGCCACTTGACATATCCCGACTCCAGGATTGCCATTATATCTCACCACTTTCCCTTCCATCTGAAAAAAAACATAAATGTATTTGGCGTTCAATGGTTACATGTGTCTTTCGTTTTCAATGTTACTTTCACACACATGTCGAGTGTATCAAAATAGACATGTAAGTGAATATCAACCTTACATCTCTGTATTTATAATTATTTGCTTTTTAAGAAGGCATATCGCAATATTGTTGATAAGTATGTTACCTTTTCGAAGCACCTGGTCTCACTTTTTTTTGGTAAAATCCGAGTGTTAAATTTAATTTGCCAGTTTTAAATTTTATAATAACTTCAGATTTAAAACAGACCTAGGAGTTTTTAAAGTATAATTTCTTGATACCCATGCATAGATGCCAAAACTTTTCTCATGCTGGTAATTGTCTCAGGTCCTTTATTGCGCACAATAATATTATCAGCCTTTGTCTCATATAACTAATGTTATATTATAACCACTGAAAATCAGAATTTGAAACATAGTCGATCAAATAAATAATGACTTGTTTACCCGTTCAATACTTGGAATGTCTATAATATGATGTAAGCTTCCGATATCAATACAGACATATAAGGGTTTTCAAGGTAAAGAGATTTATCATAACACTTGTGCGTTTGATATGCGTTTTAATTGTTTTTATTCCATGCTTAATTTCTTCCTGATCCATCTGACTTGGTATTCAAAAGAAACCCTCTACAGCAGCTTATATTTATTATGGTGAACGATTTCTTAACAAGGAATTAAGAGGACTCGATGGCCGAGTGGACTAAAGAGCAGTCTTTCGGACCATAGTGCATCACACTATCTTGATTCAAGTCCCACACGGGACAGATCCTAGCTTTATAAAGTGTGAAGAAAGTTTGCCAGATTGCTTGCCGTAGGTCGATGGTTTTCTCCAGGCATTCCTGTTTCATCCACTATCCATGAACTGACCGCCTCATTATAAATCACAGAAAGAAACTTGAAAATACTATTATTCCTCTCCTCTCGTAAAATAATATTCCTTAATAAAAGTTTTATGGAAGTCGTCACTATATTGTTTTTTCAAAAATACTCTGGAAATATTCGACGTCTCATAGTTCCATGTCCCTTTCATTTACAATTTTGATTATACGCGTGGTGGGTGTAGCTAGCTAAACAAGATGTACTTACCCTTCTGAAACACTCTGCATCTTTTTGCTGGTGTACACATAACTTAATTTGCCAGTTTAATTTTTACTTGGCTTCGGAATTGTGATTTGGACAGGGATTGCGAGTTTGTTTTTATTATTACAGCAATTTAAGCCTAAATTTTACCTTTCTCTTTTTCACCATTTCTTCAAATTGTTGTCCTATTTTCTTGACGTGATCGTCCTCCTCCGCTAAGATATTGGATATTAACTTAGGATCAATGGACATAAGAGTGATTGCTGAAAATATTTATGATGCTGTACAGGTCAATGTCAAAATTAACGTCACCCCTACTATGTCAAAATAAACGTCACCCCTGCAGCCCTGCAATTCTGCCAGATTTGCAGCAAAAATGTTTAAACTGAAGTTCCATAATTTTTTTCTTAAGAATTTTCTCCCCTTAAATTTACAAATTGTCGTTGAATTCTCAATATCCAGCATTTATTTCAGTTTTTGAGGTAAATTTCAGTTCTGAAACATTATTTAAAACATTTTTTATACGAAAATCATAAATGGCCTCAGTTCGTTCCATTCCCTAATGGATACACTGAAAAATTCCCGGCAAATAAATTAAAAACCGTTTAAAATATGACTCAAATATTTACAAAATCAGAAAGGTTCGTCATAATTTCGCGGCAGCCAAAAGGTACAGTTGAAAGAAGATTGTGATGTCTGATCAAAGAAGCTATTAAGGCAAATTAACATCCTTCTTTATTGGTTTTATATATGTTGATTCTGTTGCTTTTCTGACATTTGTTTTTTTAAAACAACACTGATTATCCTAAAAGGCTATGGCTCTTGCCTATAATTCCAGATCTACCAGGCGTTTCCTAGAGTCTAAACAAATTCATATTTTAGATTGGCCATCAAACTCGCCAGATATAAGTCCGATTGAAAATCTGTGGGATGCTTTGAAAAGGGACGTCGCAATGGACAATCCAAATTCGTGTAATGATCTATGGGAAAGCATCAAAAAACATTGGTACAGGATAAATAAGAACTATCTTGAAAAGTTATACGACAGCCTTCCCAGACGTGTTCAGTGTGTTATAAGAGTTCGTGGTGCCTCAACTAAGTATAAATGGTGTTTGTTTGTACCAAGACGATATTAAATACTTAATGATTGGTTTCTTTGTCTTGTTTTCTATTTACTATTTACTATTTACCATTTACTATTCAGCTCCAAATTATTTGCTTTTTAATCAAAGCTAATTAGATAATTGATTTTCGATAGGGGTGCCGTTAATTTTGACACAGTAGGGGTGACGTTAATTTTGACATTGACCTGTACATAGTAATTTTTTCCTTAGATACTGAAACTTTTATATTTTAAACATTCTATGTGTGATTTGAATGGAGAAAACCCGCATTGATACACAATGCTTGTTTAATCAAGTTTGTAAAGCATTCCATTCCAGTTATACAAACAAATTGAAGACAATATTCCTTGTAATAAAAGTTGCGAAATAGCTGTTGATGAACAAGCATTATTATTATGGGGTTTTTTAATATAAGAAAACCAACTTCATTCATTTTTATTTTTTCGGTCGGTAGTACAACTGTTTATTTCGCATTGTATATAAGGCCATAATAGAAATTTCTTCTGTAAATGACACAAAATCTGTCAAGGAAATGATATTCACAAATGTTATTAAAATGTTGCATTTGGAATACATGTCCAAATCAACACAAAACTACCAGTCCATGTCAAAATTATAATCCCTAAAGTATAGTAAACCTTTGAAAACTCGCAGATTAAATAAAAAACGGGAACTTCCAAATGGGATATGATACCTATTGCTTATGAAATCAGTTATAGTTTGTTATAAGTTACTACAAATAATTGTCGAAGAGCTTACTTACGCTGGGAATTAATTTTATGGTATTCAGCACAATAAACAATGACAAGTCTGTCTCCTTCCTTGTAAAAGTGGGATGCATACCCTGTAAATACACAAGTCATATTTAACCATAATCAGCCCTAAGTTTCACAACTTTCTGAACTTAAATCTGGCAAATCTGATATCATATGGTAATGCGTTTGCTAATTAGTAAGATATTTTTAATTTAAGATACCATAATGAAGACACTACATGCTAAAACATTTGTTTAGCTCAAAAAGAGATTGTCAAAATGTGCTACGTGTTAGTTAAGAAAAATCTAAGTTTAGAAATAATTGTGAAACTTAAGCTAGGCTCTGACACAATTTGCGAAAGATACCATAGAAGGCCAGTTAGTTTACAAGTGGTCTCAATGTGTGGAAATCACATGTAGCAGTTTTAGGTATATTGTGTCTCTTCTTAGTTCTGATCAGTATAATCTTTATTCGTATGCAACTGTCTAATCATGGTGCATTTTATCCCTTGCCTTTCATAGAAAGACAAGGATATTAAATTCGAGTTTCCGTCCGTTCTTCCTCCCCGGCGTCCGCCCTTCCGTCCGCCCGAAATTCTTGCCTACGCTTATTCTCTAAAATTATAGAGCGCAATTTCATAAAGTACTATTTAACGAAACTTGGCGCAAAGTATCAACATAGATAGGATATGTGCATATCGTTAACCCAAATTGATTTAATCATTTTCCTTGAGTTATGGCCCTTTAAACATAAGAGCAAATTGAAAAAATAATAACCTGCTGGCGGAGGTTCCTAGTTCACTGAATTTGCTTGTTTATTATGTATTTTAAACCAGTCTGATATACCTACATTCATATGCATTTCTTGAAATATGATTCATCAACGTTAACAGTGGTCTGAGAAAAAAATGTCATAATATTTTAATAAAGGTTTCCAAGTACCGAAACGTAGCATTCTACTTAAAAATTCTTAGAATAGTCTCTTTAAGGTATATTCATATTGACACATTACAAGAATGACAAATTATGTCAACATTAAAATAAAGCACTTCTTTACATTAAATATAAAATATTTTAAAAGAATGACATGGATATCGGACGCATCCAAATATAGCTCAAATTGGTATACATTCCTTGGATGTCAATAAAAATTCACAGTATAAAGTACATATCTGACATTTTATAACCTATTCATACCTGTGAATGTGCAGGTTCTCACAAACAAGTTTCTATACCTTGATGTGTAAAGTTATAAATTTATAACTAGCAATAAACAATTAGTTATGTTATTGATGCACTTTATCTATTTAAATATATAAGATACTGTTCAGATATACATCGGAATATATCTTTGTATGTACACCTATGCACTTAAAAGTATATATTAAACAAAGAACATAATCATAAACAAACATAATAATCCATGTCCGAATCACAATTCAGAGCAAAGTTAAAACTTTGATACTGACAAGTTAGGTTAGACAAGTGAACTTCCACCAGGGAAATGGGGCCTGGTGCTCCGGAAGGGTAAGGATTTCCTGTTTAACTAGCTACACCCGCCACGTGTGTAATCAAAATTGTAGTGAAAAGAAACATGAAACAATTGGATGTCAAATATATCCAGGGCAGACACCAACCTATCAACAATACTGTGATAAAGAAACCAATCAGCAAACAATGGTGCACAGTTTGTACCCATTGGTATACCGATTGTTTACTGAAAAACTATATTACCAAACACAAAAAATATGTTATCTATCCAAAACTCCAACATTTTGTTTATGGTATCTTCATTAAATTTTTGTTTGGAATCCGTATGGTGCTTTACAAAATAACCAGAATCCCTGTTCAGCACCTGATATTTGCATATTGGCTTACAACATTGTAAAAGAAAGACAAGTGAATAATTTCTTTAAGGCGTTCTTTAAATTTAGAATGAGGTATAGTGGTGTATAGTGTAGAAAAATCAAATGTTTTTATACTTTTTACATGAGATAAAGTATTAGAAGCAAGATGTTCAAGTAATTCTTTAGAATTTTTGAATATCCACATTTGGTTGATTCCAGATGTAGAATATACTTTTTCTGAATAAGACTGAAGACCACCTTTGACGATTGTCAAAATTTGTGTTAGAGTTACCGATAATGATTTAGTAGTACGTTTAGATGAGCCTGCTATATATCTTTCCTTGTATGGATTTTTATGAAGTCTAGGAATCCAAAACAAGTAAGGAAAATCAAGATCTTCCTTTTTTAAGATTGATACCGAAAGACTCGAGAACTCCTCTTTGGTTGGAAAGAACTTCATCTTTGGTAAAATTAGTTCTAGTATATGCAGGGTTATTTGATATACTATCTAAACCAAGCTCTTTGATAAGACTTTCAATGTAGAATCTCTTACAAATGGAACTAATTGTGTTGGAAGCCTTATCAGCTTGGACAACAACATATTTGTTGTGTATGTCTTTTAGAATTGCCTTAATTTCTTGATCCTTGAGTACTGAAGACGGTTTTGTACTCATAGACCCATTAAATTTGGCAATCCTCGTTTTAACGAAAGATCTCACAACCTTTATCCAGTCGGATAAGGTATCAAGCTCCACATCTTCTAATTTAGCCCAACGTCTTTCGTACTCTTTAACAGATTCCATCATACCATGACAAGTCTGAAATTCTGTCCCTAAGTAAAAAGCTGAGCTTCTCTATATTTAGGGTCTTTTAAGAAATATTTTCTTTTAAAAAGTGGCAACAGTTTGCTACTAAACAAAACATTCGATGTGTTCCGGCAAGTCCAATTCACCTAGTTTTATATGTTACTGACATTATTGATAACGGAGGTTCCTATAGTGCTGTACAGTCAGTCATGTATTCTATAAAGTGGGTCCATAAGCTTCGTAACCTACAGGATCCCACCGATAGAACTTTATGTGAATAACCTAGTTGAATCAGCCAAAAGGCATAACAATCGTCCGAAGTCTAAAATTCAGTGGTAACTTCCGAACACATTGTAGAGCTGCGTGAGAAATATTCTTATTAATGACGTCTAAATTTTGAGAGATTTATGTTTTATAGTTTTATGTTTTGTTGGTTTTTTACGATTTGAGGAAGCAATTGCTCTGAAATGCAATAATGTTTCCATCAAGGGTAGTGATATTTCTTTATATTTAGAAAAAAGTAACACCGATCAATACAGGCAGGGTAGTGAAGTGGTCATAAGTAAGGGCGCCTCAGCAGCATACCTAGTCAAATTGCTTCATACATACATTGTGGCAACTTATATTTCACTAGAATCTAACCATTATTTATATAAACCAATTTACAGATCTAAGGGGGTATGTGGTCTTATATATATATAAACCAACCTATTAGTTACACTAGAGCAATGGGAACGGTGGTATCAAGGCTGTATGTGGTTCAGCAAATATAGGCCTTCATTCTATGCGTGCTGGTATTGCAAATATGGCAGCACGTCAGTTAATGAATGGCGTTGGAAACGTCACGGTAGGTGGCGGAGTGAGGCGTCAAAAGATGGATATGTTGAAGATAGTTTAAAAAATATTGTAGGTAACAAATCAGTTGAATTTGTAAGTTTCTTCCCCGATCGTTTAATGTTCTATCGTCTGCCACAGGCTACATGTTTTTATATGGTTTAAGTATTATTTTTGGTATTACTGATAGTTTTTTGCATTACAACTTATAGCAAAAAATACATGTCTTTATGTTTCGTAATTATGGTTCTTAATTAATTGATGGGCGGGATTTAGTCTTGATTGCTTAATAAAGGTATGTTAAGTGGACATGTTCCACGGGTAATATATGAGTAGTTACTCAGTGTTTAAGTCATTCTAGCCTGTACTCTCACCGTAAACGTTCGTACTTACAAGTTTAAAAATAATTTTGTTTGGTATATATACACATATTCAGGATATCTTAGCTGAGGTCAGTTTTAAGGTTTCCCAGAGAAATGTTTTGCATTGAGTTTTTTATCTCTGGGCTTTTAACCTTGAAACCGATTTCAATTTATTTAATGTGTGCATACATTTATTTTGCCATAGAATACATTCATTTACAATATGTATAAATATATATAAAAAGTCATGTAAACATATATAGTTAATACATGTAAATGTCGCCTGTCGATCGTTTGCCACAGGCTACATGTTCTGTCGTCTGCCACAGGCTACATGATTTTGTAATATGGTTTTAGTATTTTGGTATTTAAGTATAGGGAAGACTAATCAGGGCCCACACCCGATGAACACTATTACTCTGAAGAGACACTCGTTACATTAGTGGTAATGTAAATTTAATAAACTGGTGAATTTAAATTACACATTTCATTTCGTCTTATTGTGAAAATCTAAGTGACAATATGATCATATGTTCACCATCCATACGTTTTAGTTTTTAAATAGAAACACATGGTAGATCCAATAAAAGTTTCTGGTTTTCATTAAAGACTTGGCATTTGGTATACAATCAGAAATGTCGTCGATTTGACACTGACCTGACGAAAAGGCGTCGAAGTTAGGCTGCCAAGTGACCGAGATGTATGGATATCTATAGGAGCCACAAAGCTTCAGAGAGGTATATATCAGCTGCCGAAAAGCTAACGATATATAGATAACTAGGATCGGAGATGTACTATCGATCCTTAACTTATGATAGGACTATTCGGTACTAATTGTCTTAGCTAAGTGTTAAACGTTTGAAGTGTCTGTAATATAAAGTAAATAAAACTTACAGTCAAACGCCTTCTGTGAATGGTCACTCCCATCCATGGCAATCACAACACATCGTTTCTTCTGTTTCTCTGCCATTTTGGTTATGTCGTTACGTGGGTATATATTAAATGACCTTGATACTGGTATAGTAAGTATAGATAACTGCCAGTAGTCCTGATATGACGGGTGAGCTTAGGTAAAACAATTTGGTTGACTTAAGCGATAACGAACTGATAACCGAGTGTTTGTGTTGGTCTAGATTTATTTCAAATTATCGCTTGATTTTTTATATAACAACAGGTGTTTCATTTCAATTTTTTATAATTTATTTACAGTTTACCAATATTATTTTTATTTATTTCTCTTTTACCTGTAAAGTTAATCTGAAATAGAGTAATACGTAGTACAGGTAGCGTGAATGAAATGTTTACGAACAAATAAAAACATTTTACCCATATGAAAATAATAATAATTTTTATATACTCGTAAAAGTGCAACCCGATATACATTCTTTCTAGTAATACAACTGTATATGTATAACAAATACACAGTATCGTTGTAAAATTATTATATCGACCAGCCTAAGTAGGCTTACGATGCACTACCTCGAATATATATATGTGTGTGTGTGTGTGTGTGTGTGTGTGTGTGTGGAATTGGTCATTTAGAGGAGTAGAGGAAACTGGAGTATCCTGACAAGTGAACTTTTTCACAATAGGACCCGTCTGATTGTGTTTCGGACCAAGGCGGCAAGAGGTACAGAGATCCGATAACTGGTGCTTTATATATATATATATATATATATATGTGTGTGTGTGTGTGTGTGTCGTGTACATGTTATGATTTTGTACAAGTTATAACATGTACAAAATAATCATACAAGTTATAACTTGTACGATGAGATCATACAAGTTACAACTTGTACAATTTTTGCCATACAAGTTATAACTTGTACAATTTTTTTAAGCAGAAAAATAATAACTTGTACAGTTTTGTTTCTGACATGTCTCCATATGTGTTTGTTTTATTATGTTGTTTTGTCTGGTTATTTTTCAATACTTAAATTGTATATTTTGTTCTTTGTTGTATACACTATTGTTAAGTACATGTTATTCAGCTGCAAACTTTGAATTATATTTCAAATAACATTCAACAGCAGATGAATTATTACATAAAATATTGATGCATAGTGAGATGAATAATCCAAATTTTAGAAGGAACGAGACAAGGAAGGGGCTCGATTGCTCAAGGGTGAAAATCACACCTCTCGTGATAGATCCTAGTGTGAGACAGTTTGCAAGTTCGCTTGCCAAAATCTCTGGTTTTCTCCACTCTTCAAAAACAGACCACCTCGACATCAGTGAAAAACCCTTGACAAGGGATAAAAAGAAAAAAAAAGGAACAAGGTGAAATGAAATATAATTTTAATTAACATTTGGAAAATAAGTCAGCGAACACATGCAAACATTGATAGAATATAGAATTTTTTGAACTGATATATTTTTCACTTGTTGTTACATCCACCTTGAATTACATAATAATCCTAAACGTTTACATTAACACTTAGCAGTTTTACAGACGGACCTACAGCTACAGTGCAAATGCCCCTGATCACCACTGAATGATAAAATTAGAACGGATTGTCTGATTGAAA
Organism: Anadara kagoshimensis; assembly: GCA_021292105.1. Lineage (NCBI taxonomy): Eukaryota > Metazoa > Mollusca > Bivalvia > Arcoida > Arcidae > Anadara > Anadara kagoshimensis. The sequence goes on along the minus strand of CM037871.1, from coordinate 51,246,150 downwards.
CATCCCTTCTATCAGGAACATCAGTAACTTTCATAGTTTTAATTCCATATATCTTTTCAATCTGATTCATGTTTAAAAATCCAGCAAGGAGCCCAGCTTTAGTTCCCACCTAAAATCTATGCTCAGATTTATCTAAAATAATCCCTTTTATATTTCGACAGTCAGTCGGTCCACGGTCTACTCTTGGAAGTGGAATAACAATATTATCACCAATATTTAAGTCACAAATCCTTTTCTTACCGAGGCTTTCCATTTCACTTGCCTGTATTGCTTGTCCAGAAAGTACCCTTTTCCTGGCACGTACAATATTAGATTTATCAACATTTTCTTTTGATGTTACTTCCTGTACTCTCACATTTTCTATGATGTTAGAAGCTTGTTTAGATCTGCTGTCTGTTCATTTGTCTGACCATTGTCTGTTGTCTCACTATTTTCAGTTTCGCCGTCAGTGTTGTCATCAGTAATACTTTCAGTGTTCTCATTTTTACTTTCACTTTGAGATGAATTATTTGTATGTAATGCTTCTAAATCATCTTCTGTTTCAAAACCATGTAAAAGCTGTAAATTATCCGCCGTTGTCACTCTTCAATATGTGGGGAGCACCAATTAGCAAAAAGATATCCAGCAACTGATATGCAACCTCACATGCCCTTTTGGATGTTAATGGTCTAAGAATGCAAAATTTAGTAATAAACTTGGGAATGCATGACCCATTTGTAATTTCCATCAGGGGATGAATGATAGTCCACAAGATCAACTTGGCCTTGGATGTTATGGGTCTAACAACTAGTTTTGTTGTTTCAGTTCTTTTCTTTTTTTAAAATACACTGTTCACACATCAAGATAAATATCTTAATAATCTCCCGACTAATAGTGGCATACTGGCGTTTAAGTTCCTTATATGTTTTATGTAAGCCGCCATGTCCAACCCCACTACATGTATGTGATGTTTTCATTACTTGGTACATTTCATCAATTGTAACATAATAAAGTATGCCATCATCTTTTTTACGAATTAATTTTTCAATTCCAGCAACAATAATTACATTATATTTCTTTAGTAAATACCTTTCATTTTGAGACTTCTTTTCATTTTCTTTAGCTGTTTTAACTTGTGTTACTGTCTCACTGTATCTTGCTCTTGTAAATATAATGGTATTTGTAGACTTAATCTCGTTTGATTGTTTAAAAACTTCATCACAAAATTTCCCTTCAATTTCTGCCATCATAATTGTCCAACTTATATATTCCAACTGAGTTACTTTACAAAGACTGCCAAAACTAGTAATGAGTGTTCACCATTTATTACTTTGAGACTGATCATGTTATGTGTTCATGTAAACGTAACTATTACTTAGTAAATATTAAGTTACTAAGTTGTACAAGTTATTATTTTTTGGCTTAAAAATATTGTACAAGTTATGACTTGTATAACAAAAATTGTACAAGTTGTAACTTGTATGATCGCAGCGTACAAGTTATAACTTGTATGCTTATTTTGTACAAGTTATAACGTGTATGCTTATTTTGTACAAGTTATAACGTGTATGCTTATTTTGTACAAGTTATAACTTGTATGCTTATTTTGTACAAGTTATAACTTGTACAAAATTATAACATGTACACAACATATATATATACATCCAACTTCTAAGATATTCAAACCTATGCTTAGCTCTCTATTTGGACACCTCAAAATTATATTCATATTTTAATATTAATGGTGGTCGGCTCTGGGGTTGTATTATACTCGGGAAATCAGAAGATCCTTAGAAAACCACCATTCCTCGGTAAGTGAACCGAACTTATTCATAATAGGATCTGTCTCATTTGGGATTCGAACTGAGGCGGTGATATGTACAGTGACTGGAAAACATAAAAAAGGTCCCGTCCACAAACGGCGGATATATAAATCTATATTAGTAGCACTCGAAATTGTTCAAACTCCATAAAATTGCATTCAATCGCAATGGCATTATCGAATTGAATTTTTTGGTTTGTTCGTCGTCATCGTCATCATCATCATCATTTGGTGTTATCTTCGTCATCAAAACAAATATTTTAACAAGCCACGTCAATCCAGGAAATAATGGTCATACTTTCTTGGAATATCACAAATTCAGGATGTGATACATAAATGTCACAAGATTTATAATAAATACAAATAAAGCTTACACGATCTTCCTTCCTTTATATTAAAGTCAATTCTTAGTTACTTAGAAATGTAAATAAAAAACTTGAAATGAAAATAATATATGAACGGTTATAAATGTACTTGGTAAAAGAGAGAGACTTCAGGAACAAGTAAGTTAGAACCTTCAATGAAGTTAATTTATCCACCATCCCACCCACCACCGTGCAAATCAAACTGAATAACGAGTGCTAGTTAGATTAGTTTGATTTACACGTCAAATGGAAATTATAAGCACTATAAACGTCATTTCTAGACAGTCCAAAGGTTAATTGCATTTACGTTTCGCATTTTTTGAGAAAAAAACTTATTTTGGTTTATTAATCCTTAAATAAATTTAAGACACTGTCGTGTACGACATGAATTTCTAATTGCTGGAACAGTCGGCAATCAATGACGTCGTGTCTATATGTGCATAAATTAATAATAATAATTAAAAAAAATAAAATAAACCATACTAATCCATGTCCAAATCACAATCCCAAAGCAAATTAAAAACTGACAAATAAGGTTAAACACGTGAAGTTCCACCAAGGAATCGAGGCCGGGTAGCACCTTCTGTTTAGCTAGCTTCACCCGCCACGTGTGTAATCAAAATTGAAAGAAAATGGAACATGAAACTGTGGGACATCAAATATATCCAGGCCAATCCTGGACACAGAGACAAAGCAACAGATTTTAGCATATATATATAACAATATATAATTACATTATTACATTTGGTCCTTCTAGTTTTGTGACCAGTACTTACATTTGTGACCCTACCTCCACCCTGAAAGTATGGCCCAGCGAACCGGGTAGTGAAGACGTAGAACATCCCGCTAGTATTTTTGGTAAGGTCTCGGGTTCGAGTCTCAGTTTGGCCACTGTAGTTTTTGTTTCCCTGTATCATTTTGAGGCTCGTCCAACCCTGGTCAGGGAAGTGACCGACCAACAGGTAGTTATCGGGTTATACAAGATAATCGCAACAACTGTTTTGTTAGAAAAGGATTTTAGGATTATTAGGTCGGTCATTCCACCATAAAATCAACATCGCAAACAGGGGATCGGGCACATGTGTTGTTGTTTACAGACTTATTTAACAACCAAACCTGGTCATAAAGCATGGACAGATGGTATCTGGTCAACTCGTTCCAATTCCAACTCGTTCCAACTGATTTTCGCCAACTCGTTCCAACCTTTTTACCAACTCGTTCCACTTTTTTATACAGAGTTTTTACACCTGTGTTTTAATTACCAACTCGTTCCAACTTTTTTACCAATTCGTTCCAAATACCAACTCGTTCCAACTTTTTCACCAACGCATTCCAAATTTAATTTTTTTAAATGATTTTCGTCGTTAATCGTTAACAAGTAGTTCCAACTTTTAATATAATTAAATAATTAATTTAATATAAGATGATTTAAAATCAAGGATCCTCTAATTTTTAATTAATCACAACGTTGTCCAGCTCTAACCACGTGGAGGTATCCTCTTCAAGAGCCATAATAGTCCAAAGTCCCAAAAGAGATTTCCTTCTTTATTTTAATGTTGCATTTTTTTCTATATATTTTCTTCTTTTTCGTTTTTTTTTATTATTTCTTTTGTATCTTTCTTCATTTCTTTTCTTATTGTGTTTATTAGTTTATTCATTCTGATTGGTTCGTTGTTATTTTTGACTGTTATCATGAGTAGTTTTCGTAGATTCGTTTGATCTTGTTTAAGAATACTTTGTGTTTTTAAACCATTTTCATGTATTTTTCACGCACACTTGTCGGTAAAAAGAGGAAAAACAATTTAATTTTTCAATCGCACACTAATGTTTACAAAATAAGTCAAGGGTTTATTTGCGAAACTAAAATTCCTTTAAAAATTAAAGGATACGCTACTACTGCGCTTTAACCGGACAAACTATCTGTTTATAGTGCCGATCTACCTAATAGTTCCGACAGTCTTGATAAACAAAGACATAGCAATTAATTGTGATCACAATACATAATATTATTTATTATTTATCTGTGATATAATTTATTTGTTAATTTAATTGTTTATCTATATTCAGCTGATATTATGCTATTCTTAGTACGTCAGGTTTAATGTGTGTTTATTTATCACTTGAAATAAATGAAACTGTGAAAAATATTTATCCATTTAAAATAAAATGAAATAAAATAAAATAAAATAAAATAAAAACGCATATAGATCTAATCAACTTAATTGAGAAATTTGGTACGAGTTGGTAGTTGGAACGAGTTGGCAAAAAAGTTGGAACGAGTTGGTAATTCAGTTGGAACGAGTTGGTAGTCAAAGTGGAACGAGTTGGCAAAAAAGTTGGAACGAGTTGGTAATTCAGTTGGAACGAGTTGGTAGTCAAAGTGGAACGAGTTGGCAAAAATCAGTTGGAACGAGTTGGAATTAGAACGAGTTGACTAGTATTCTGGACAGATCACTTGCGATTTATTCGTCTTGTCATGTGCTACTTTTGAATTTTTATGAAATAATACAATTCAAAGGTAGCACATGACAGTCTTCTCTATACTAAAACTATGTTATTCTCAGTGATTCGATTTTTGAAAGAAATACGGTGGCCGTTTCAGGGAAAGGAGTTTATTAAAATATGTTAATATTGTCTTTCACTGTACTTACACTTTAATACCGTACAAATGGCACAAAGTTTGTAATTACTAATAATATGAAGCAACTCTATTACTACATCAGCATGGAAGTAAATGTCACCAATAACTTTATAAGGAAGTTTTATATATTATTATGCTATATTTATCATAGATCTAAACTACAATAAAATGTACAAGTATTTGTTTATAAATTAATTGTATAGGAAACAACGTTGACCTGTATTTAAATATTTATAACGGACAAGAGCATTGGTGCATAGGGAACAAATACATCATGGGGGACAAACACTGTGTACGCATTATCTGAGAGTCCCAACACTTCCCATGTATTGAGTGGATGGGTCATTGTATATAAATATTCCTCATGAAAGGTCAAACGGACAGGTCGTTGTTGTTATTGATTTCGTTTGGAAATACTTGGGGAAGTAAAATAAACGTATTCCCGCTTGACTTAATTCATATTGTTCCTTGAACGGCATACAAAACACAATACTTTTTCATTTGGGTTGATTTTGTGCAGTTTTCCTAATTTCTCACCAAGATAACTTTGTCTCTTTTTACTCTACTTTCATTGTTTTCTGTCAACTTTGCTCCAGCCCTGGGGTGGGGGGTGGGTGGGGATCGGTGGTCGAATGGTCTTAAGCGCGCGGTAAGTTACGTATCACAGCGCCTCTCAGTGCCTAGGTTCGAATCCCACTCGTGACATTCTAGTGTGAGGAGGTTAGTCAGTTTACTTGCTGAAGGTCAGTGGTTTTCTACTGGCACTTCTGTTTAACCCACCATCCCAGAACTTATAAGTAAAAGAACCTTGAGTGCTGCGTACAATTTCATTAATCCACTCCTTGTGAATTCCACTCCAACGTTGCCGTGCGATATTGTTTGGTGGTTTTCTGCATGTGTGGCCAACCTATTCAGCCAGTTCCACTTTCTATTTTCAGTTTCTGTTCTTATGTTAAATTGGTTTGTTCTTTTCCAGAGCTCCTTGTTTACAATTTTTCTGCCCAAACGGATTGTCTGAGGCAGGTTTTTAATAAATGTCTGTATTTTGTTGTAGAGTGTCTCTGTCATACTCCAAGTTTCTGTACCATATGAGAAAATTGATTTTGCATTCGAGTTGCATACGTTGATGTAAGTCAAAGTATTCCAGATATCACTAGTACCGGCTATTATCCATTCAGTGTCCCTTACGTTCGGGTGTCTATATCACGCGTGTCTTATTTTCATTTTTTTCTCTCTTTGCGTGTCACAAGTTACTTTCTTGGTTACATTGGCAAATATTTTGGCTACATAATACTTAATTTCTTTTAAAGTTGTTAAAACCAGTGGCATTTGTTTTAAAAATTCCTCAGTGGGCAAAATCTCAAAAACAAAGATACACTCCTTCGTGCAAAGTATTTCCTCAGCTAAAATTGGTTAAATATACATTTAGTTGGTCCTTTTGAGTATTTTTTCAACCCCATGAACAAATGTTGTTTTCGATATTTTGTTACAAGCTCTACTGATGGGGATTTTATATTTTGAAGCGTCCGTTTAGTGCTGTAAAATTAACACTGGTATACATTATATTAACATGAACTGGTTCTTATAATTGCCTCAGCTTCAGTAATGATAGTATTTTATTCAAATCAAATTTTTAGCAATTAATTCAACAAATTACAAACCAATTCTTCCGGGGTTCTTCTTTGACATTTGCGATTATTTTTCAACTTCTTCTGAAAATAGACATCATACTCCGATAACTAAGGCGGCAATTTCTGAGACTTATTCGTTCAGTTGTCAATTTGTAGTATCATTTCGAAAGTTTCACACTAAGCTGGCGGATTAGTGCTAATTGGCAGCTCATCCGGGTCCTTCGTTAGCTATCTCTATATCTTTTCGGCAGCTGCTATCTATATCTGGGTAGCTTTTTATCCACTAGCTCATCATATCTCTGCCATCAGCCATTCGTCACCACTAGCTCATCATATCTCTGCCATCAGCCATTCGTCACCACTAGCTCATCATATCTCTGCCATCAGCCATTCGTCACCACTAGCTCATCATATCTCTGCCATCAGCCATTCGTCACCACTAGCTCATCATATCTCTGCCATCAGCCATTCGTCACCACTAGTTTATCATATCTCTGCCACCAGCCATTCGTCACCACTAGCTCATCATATCTCTGCCATCAGCCATTCGTCACCACTAGCTCATCATATCTCTGCCATCAGCCATTCGTCACCACTAGCTCATCATATCTCTGCCATCAGCCATTCGTCACCACTAGTTTATCATATCTCTGCCACCAGCCATTCGTCACCACTAGTTTATCATATCTCTGCCATCAGCCATTCGTCACCACTAGCTCATCATATCTCTGCCATCAGCCATTCGTCACCACTAGTTTATCATATCTCTGCCACCAGCCATTCGTCACCACTAGCTCATCATATCTCTGCCATCAGCCATTCGTCACCACTAGCTCATCATATCTCTGCCATCAGCCATTCGTCACCACTAGCTCATCATATCTCTGCCATCAGCCATTCGTCACCACTAGCTCATCATATCTCTGCCATCAGCCATTCGTCACCACTAGTTTATCATATCTCTGCCATCAGCCATTCGTCACCACTAGTTTATCATATCTCTACCATCAGCCATTCGTCACCACTAGCTTATCATATCTCTGCCACCAGCCATTCGTCACCACTAGTTTATCATATCTCTGCCACCAGCCATTCGTCACCACTAGCTTATCATATCTCTGCCATCAGCCATTCGTCACCATTAGCTTATCATATCTCTGCCACCAGCCATTCGTCACCACTAGTTTATCATATCTCTGCCACCAGCCATTCGTCACCACTAGCTTATCATATCTCTGCCATCAGCCATTCGTCACCATTAGCTTATCATATCTCTGCCACCAGCCATTCGTCACCACTAGCTCATCATATCTCTGCCACCAGCCATTCGTCACCACTAGTTTATCATATCTCTGCCATCAGCCATTCGTCACCACTAGCTCATCATATCTCTGCCATCAGCCATTCGTCACCACTAGCTTATCATATCTCTGCCACCAGCCATTCGTCACCACTAGTTTATCATATCTCTGCCACCAGCCATTCGTCACCACTAGCTTATCATATCTCTGCCACCAGCCATTCGTCACCATTAGCTTATCATATCTCTGCCACCAGCCATTCGTCACCACTAGTTTATCATATCTCTGCCATCAGCCATTCGTCACCACTAGTTTATCATATCTCTGCCACAAGCCATTCGTCACCACTAGCTTATCATATCTCTGCCATCAGCCATTCGTCACCACTAGCTTATCATATCTCTGCCACCAGCCATTCGTCACCACTAGTTTATCATATCTCTGCCACCAGCCATTCGTCACCACTAGCTTATCATATCTCTGCCACCAGCCATTCGTCACCACTAGCTTATCATATCTCTGCCACCAGCCATTCGTCAGTCAAGCTTCGATTACGTTTCGTTAGCTCAGTGTTAAACTTTCGACATGTCTGTATTGTAATTAAAATTAACGTGTATCTGAATTATCCAACTTGTAAACTCTGTGAACTTGCTAATCCAATTTCTAGCTTGTTGTTATGAAAAAAATTCCACGAAACCCGTATGAACTTTAGCTAAACTTCATTTTTCCGCAAGTTTATATCACTAAGTCCAATACTTTCTGTACCATTCCTTCCTACTGTCTGTATTATGAACTGTAGACTTTGCATTTTTCAAATACCTAGAGACGGATTTTCGCAGTACAAAAATTCGCGAAAATATTTCCCCGACCGATCCAGTTTGTTGCTTTCCCTATAGCGTACTGCATCCCAGCGTGCAGATGTCCACGAAAAGCTTTGATAAATCAATGATCACTTCCGGGATACTTGTTAACTAAGTAACTTAATCATTGTTTCCGTATAATTGTAGCTTTATCGCCCACAAGTATCGACAGCGGATTTTATCGCTTGTGTTATCTTACATATTCACGTTTGGATTAGTTATCACACTGTAATGCACATCGATGTCTAAGGTACGAAATAATTTTATATATCGTTATTTTAATTTTTTATAAAAAAGGGAGGAAAATGTCTGGTTTATGAAAGTTTTTCCTCCACTGGTTTTAGTATAAACAACCGGGTTTTATCCCTGTATTTACTTCCGGATAACAGTTTTAATTCATGTGAAGATTAATTTTACTTATAATCTATATCTGAGTGTTAAGTTTTGACACTTGTCAATACTTCAAAGTCCCCAAAAACAAACCGAGTTGCTGCATGTGCCCTTGTGATACAGACAGAGATTGGGTGAGCTTGTAAGAAAAAAAGATGACAGTTGGCTATATGTACCATGATTGGGTCAAGGGCGTATGCATGACTAGGCCAGTTGAGAAATTTGATTTTGCACTTGCACTTATATAAGGCCAAGAAGATTTTATAGTCACTTTGATATTAGGTTAAATACATTTATTATGGTTTTTTATCTTTAAATGTACATGTTCATTTTTAATTTTCAAAGTTACAAAAACCCCGTCAGTGTCATGTATTTTTAAAGTATAACACAATCCAAATGTCTCTTGTCGAATAACAGTTATCCCACATCCAGCCGTCGGATTTCTCTGGATGACTGGCTAATCTTGTCGTTTTGGTTAACTGGTATATTTATATAGTACACTTGTTACAAAAGGGTTCCCCCGCATACTCTCCCCCTCTCTCAACTTAAAGAGTTGCTGTAGTAATAATAATAATAATAATAATAATAATAATAATAATAATAATAATAATAATACTGACACTCTTTAAAATGGGATTGATCACAGTCTAGATCCGTCCATAGCCTGACTCGGAGTGGAGCAATGCCGGGACTCGTTTTTACGTCACGGTTAATTAAGATTCTCAGTTTTACTTATATCGATGTGGTCAGTTTTGGGAAGATGTAGGAAATCGGAGTGCCAGAGATAACCGTCTACCTCCGGCAAGAAAATTGACAAACTAAAGATGCCATATGATGCATTCAGTTTAAATTTTAAGATTTCATTGTCTCATTTTTTATTTTTGATAACTAGTTCTGTTTCAGTAGCAATGAGCATTATGACTCTGTCAGTTTCAAGATAATCGAACATATGCTAATCTTTGGATAAATAGTATAAATAACATATTTATTTTATTTATTACTATTCGCCCTCGTTTGAATTTCCCGCTAAATAACTTAAGTGAGTCATTGCGTATTATCTCCCTTGGGTTGTCCTCTTCTGCGGAAGTAACCCGACTTCCGTTTTCAGGTGTCAAACTGAATTTTTTACCTGTGTCTGTTTCTGTGTGAAATGCATCGAAAATGTAAAAAGATGTAATCTCCCCATTATTTTATACCGTATATATACTCCTTTTTGAAAAGACATCGAAGACTGATCGCTAAAACACAATGGTAAGAGAACACACCTGTTGATCAATGAATATTCATTATGATTGATTGACTGGCCCCGGGGCTGGGCCTGGTGTATTAGGAAATGGTTATGAGTTTCATAAAATTGAAGGCTTAAGCATTGACCATGTGTGTCTATTTAATAATTGTATCATTTGATGAAAACTTGTTACTAGAATAAATATATCGACAGCAAATTATGAATTTTGTACATTGTGTTTTGGGAATAATTTTTGAAATTCTTGTTCAAAAGTTAATCATCTTAATGCACAAAATTTTTATCATCAAATAGAAACATTTAAAAGTTAAAACTGTATTTTTATATCAAATATTTATTATTTTAATAATAACTATCTATTTGGTTAAGTTAATGGAGCTTTGAACAACCTTTCCCCGATGTATTAATTTATTTGGTACTATATATATATATGTTGGAGATGATGTATCTAACATGGTTCCTATTCTACCCCAAAAACAGGAAAATATGAGATATAGGGTTTTGGCAAGTAACACGGCCCCCATGCACACTGTCAAAATCACAAATATCTATGTACCCTGTGCCATAATCCTGTATAACATTTCTGTCACAATTTTAAAGTGGCACTAGAAAACTTTTTAACTTTTATTTCATATTCTGTGTCACTTGGAAACCTTGTTGCCATGTTTACTTGTGATAACTTGATTTTCAATCATGAGATGTACAAGTCACTTCCCTGTAGGCTTTACCGATGAACGTTGCTTGCATTTATGTACCCAGGCAGGTTTAAGAAGATTATTATTTGGAACCTGTCAAATTAACTAATCCGATTTGTATTGCTTTAATGGAAGAAATTTCTTTAAAAATGTGACAATTGTTTATTATGATAAGAGAAATGTCTAGGTATTCTTATTACATTATAATATGTGGCCTTGTACTTATTCGGCCTTTGTGGTCAAGTGGTCTAAAGCTTGATGTGGCTCACCATTTAGGTTAAATTCCACCTTGGGGCAGATTCTTGTGTGAAAAAGCTTGTCAGTTCACTTGTTCGTAGAAAATCAGTGGTTTTCATCAAGCATTCTGGTATCGCCCACCATCCCTTAGCTGACTGCCTCACTATAAGTGAAAAATATTAACCGAGACATAAAACTGCATTGCTTCACTCTTGTACTTTATTGAGCTACTTTTTTTGCCTATCAGAAAATGTACAAAATATTTTATGCCAGCTGGAAGTAGTTATTTATTTGTACTTTTTTTTCTATTTTTAGCCTTACCACTGGCAAAGTCACAATGTTAAAACCAGCGGGGTGGACGATATGGTCTTGCTTCAGAAGATCTCTGAAGGAGCCATTGTGGAGAATCTACGGAAGAGACTTATGGAAGACTGCATATACGTATCCTTAAAAGAAAATGGAAAGTTTTATAACTAAATAGGCTGGGGTTTTAAAATTAAGAGATAGCTACAAGAAATTAAAATTGAAGTCAAAGAAAATCATTAGCAGGTGTTTATTCACGTTGGTAAAATTAAACTAATACATAGCTGTCAAGAGTGATAGGAAGCAAAGAGTGAAACAAATGTGTGCTGAATGTGCACCCAGGTTAGGGGGAGGGGATCTGGGGACATGCTCCCCAGGAAAAATGTTAAAAATCAAAGTCAGAATATGTTATTCCCTGAATTCTGAGAACAAAACTAAACATTTAAAACCTCAGAAAATTTTCATAAAATATGTACTCACAACATGATCAAACACAAAATGACAAATTTTGGATATACTGATAGTTCTCGCTAATAATTTGTATGAAAATTTTGAACAATATGATGTTTTACAAATGTGCATGAGAAAGTGAGTGATTTTAGTGTGAGGGTGATTTAAAATCAAAATGTGTGAGACTTGACATGTATGCTAATATGATATAATATCCTTGTGTAAGCTTGTAAGTGAAGTAAGATTATGGAACTCCTCCAATACAATAAAACCTTGTTATAATGCCATTCAATGACATTGCCACCTCGCTTAGTTATAATGCCATTCATTGGTGTTGCCACCTCGCTAAGTTATAATGCCATTCAATGACGTTGCCACCTCGCTTATAGCCACACTATTTCTGTAAGTCTATAGATATACTGCCAAAGCTCCCTATAACACTAAAATTTGACTGAACAAAAAGCAGCAATGAAACAATGATTTACTGCACAGTAAAACTTGCTCATTGTTGCTATAGCTACCCGTTTTCATATTGCTGTCTATATTTTGTAAAGGAATTAATTTCTATACTTTTTTGAATGGAACATTTAACTTATTCAGTTACCCATAAAACTGAAATATTTCTAGACACCAAGACCATTCAAATACTAGTTTGAAGCTGCATGTTGACACAGTCAATCTTTGACAACATATTGTAAATTTATATTTTACCAGTATATGTGTATTTAATGAATACTAAGTCTTATACATCAAGATTTTGATTCTGTTTCCTTTTGTCTACCCACTTCACATTGATAAATATACATGTATGTACAATTGTACACATATGTATACAAATGTATACTGGTACATAGACAAGATAGACTATACAGCTGTATATATAAGTTAACACCAGGAAATGATTAATAAGGGGAAATATTTGTAAATAATGAGCATGTTGAGATTAATGTACATCATTTACTCATTTTCTTACCTAGCCTATTTAAGATCTTGAAAAAGGAGTTTTACAAAAATGTACAATTAATATTTAATAATTAATGTTTCAATAAAACCTGGAGCAAAGCAACAAAAGTTGTCAGCTACTTTTCTGGATTAGGATTAAGTTTATCGCCTACTTCCACTAAGTTAACATTTTGTGAATATGTTTTTAGCTCACCTGACCAAAGGTCATGTGAGCTTATGGCATAGCGCAGCGTGTGTATGTGCGTGCGTGCGTGCGTGCGTGTGTGCGTGCGTCGTTAACACCTATTTTCGACTTCTCCTCTGAAACTACTGGACAGTTTTTAATGAAACTTTGTCAGAAGTATATATGGGCCGGTGCAATTCAGATTTGTTCATGGTGTTGCTATGGCTACCATAACTAGGTCAAGGTGACCTAGGGGTGCAAAAATCTTAAAAAATCTTCTTCTCCGAAAGTACTAATTGGAGAAAAAATCTGATGTGATATTTGGCTTCTCTAGGGTCTTAAGCCTATAGTTTGTTCATTTTGTGAAATTCGGATAAAAAATAGGTTACGCGTTTTTGCGTTTAATTTTGAAAAATATCGTAAAATAGCTTCAAATTGGTATAACTTGACTATTTGACCAGATAATGACATGGGGTTTTCAGTTTTGACATCTTCTTGTTAGTATCTTCAAAATGAGGTCAAGGTCAATTGTGAAGGTCGTGACCTAATTTTTTTTACCTCTGATTATAATTATTATCTCGAAAACTATAAACTTTTTGTATAGGCATGTATATTAGAATGTTGTAGGTATCGATACAACGATCATTTTGATGTATAGAAAAAGGTCATGGGTTCAAAGGTCAAGGTCACAGATGCGAAACAATACCGAAATGGTTAATTATCTCGAAAACTATAAACATTTTGTATAGGCATGTATATGAGAATGTTGTAGGTATTGATACAACGATCATTTTGATGTATAGAAAAAGGTCATGGGTTCAAAGGTCAAGGTCACAGATGTGAAACATTACTTAAATGGTTTATTATCTCGAAAACTATAAACTTTTTGTATAGGCATGTATATTTGAATGTTGTAGGTATTGATACAATGATCATTTTGATGTATAGAAAAAGGTCATGGGTTCAAAGGTCAAGGTCACAGATGCGAAACAATACCGAAATGGCTAATTATCTCGAAAACTATAAACTTTTTGTATAGGCATGTATATTAGAATGTTGTAGGTATCGATACAACGATCATTTTTGATGTATAGAAAAAGGTCATGGGTTCAAAGGTCAAGGTCACAGATGCAAAACAATACTGAAATGGTTAATTATCTCGAAAACTATAAACTTTTTTGTATAGGCATGTATATTAGAATGTTGTAGGTATCGATACAATGATCATTTTAATGTATAGAAAAAGGTCATGGGTTCAAAGGTCAAGGTCACAGATGCAAAACAATACCGAAATGGTTAATTATCTCGAAAACTATAAACTTTTTGTATTGGCAAGTATATTAGAATGTTGTAGGTATTGATACAACAATCATTTTGATGTATAGAAAAAGGTTATTGGTTTAAAGGTCAAGGTCACATATGCGAAACATTACCGAAATGTTTTAATATCTCGAAAACTATAAACTTTTTGTATAGGCATGTATATAAGAATGTTGTAGGTATCGATACAAATCATTTTGATGTATAAAAAAAGGTCATGGGTTCAAAGGTCAAGGTCACAGATGTGAAACAATACTGAAATGGTTAATTATCTTGAAAACTATTAACTTTTTGTATAGGCATGTATATTAGAATGTTGTAGGTATTGATACAATGGTTATCAAGATGTAAAGAAAAAAGTCATTTGGGTTTAATTTATGTTTTCTTTAAATCTATCAGCTAGCCATTAGTTATCAGGTGAGCGTATCAGGCCCATGGGCCTCTTGTTGTAGTACAAATTACTCCATACTCCATACTTGCTGCCTACTTTAAAACATTTGCTTTCTACTTTAAAATTTACTGAAATGGCTATTTTTAATGAAGTTTCATTTGCTGGGATAAGTGTGTTTCAGTTGCTGTCACAGCCCTTTCAACAGAAAGTAGCCGACAAGTTTTCTGGAGTAGACAGCAAATTCAGTTGTAACTCTATATAAATGTAATACTGATGAATGAGAGTAGGCACCAGACAAAGTGTAGAAATACCAAAGTAGACGACAGGTTTTGCTGGTTGCTGGCTTCTATTGCTGGCTTCTGTTAAAACCGCTGCTGTCAGTTGTAAAATTCTCCTATATATAGCTAATTTGCATAAAAATCATCTCTGAATTTCTGTTAGATCCAGAATTAGGCTTGATAATAGTCATGGGGCTTGTATTCTGTAAGTCTACTCATGTGTCTTCTGGGTACAAGAACGGTTGAAGTGATAAGAATGAAATAGTAACTGGATTAGAGCAGGAAAAATAAAAATGTAGATGTAGTCACCTGATTTACCATTTACACATTGTTTATAATAAGATATTTTAATGAATCATCACACATGTAACATAAATATTATAACCCTTAAAAGATTTTCTGTTTCCTTATGATTAAAATCATCTGAAAATGTGATAGGTGAACTTATTTAATGAAATAAAATATATATTAGTATTTAAATCAATTAACTTCCTATTACATATATGAATGTAACCAGTAATTGTATAAAAGGCGGTGTATCAACAACTATAACATCATTATAACCCCCTCCCCCTGCAGTTTAAGGGTATAGGGTATATCAAAATTACCCTGTCCCTCTGTCTGGCCATCCGTTCTAATATGTATAGTGTTCGCTCCATATCTCCGATGTCTATGAATCGATTTTGGTCAAACTTAGCACAAATAAAAACTGATGTGTCAAATACCAAATTTTCCTTCCGTCTGTCTGGATGTCTATCGGTCCACTTATCATGTCCATGCCATACCTTCCATGTCTATAGATGGATTTTGATCATATTTGATACAAGTGTAAACCACCATGAGACAAATGTGGTGCATACTTAATTTAGGTGCATAGGTCAAGTGTCAATGTCACGAGATCAAATCTTAGAAAAAATAACCCTGCAATGTTGGAGATGGGGGTTATATGTCTTTCAAAAGACAGCTCTAGTTATTTCTTTCATGGAGTCTTTATTTCAAAGTGTAATACCTAGTCAGAAGTGTTGACTAAATGCCAGTAATCACAAACTTTAATTGTCATGAATAAAAGTTTGTTGACAATATGTTTTATTCTCATATTTAACATTTCTTGATTATCTGATAAAAAAATCATGCTTATGCATTATATCTTAAAATTCATTCAGATTTTTCTGAGTACATATCTGAAGTACACACTTAAATGTTATAATAACATACAACATGTACATTGTATTTACAAAAAAGCAGAAAAAAAACTTAAAAGAATCTATTTCATGCACTTGTAAGCTTGATGTGAGACAATTTTGTCTTCCTTATTGTAAAACCTGAACTTTAAATATAAAATTTAAAAAAAAATGAAATGAAAATATAATATGGCTATGCAAGTGAAGTATATAAAAATAAAATATTTCATGGTTTTTTGTTTTTGCTTCTTTTTTTTTTTTTTTTTTTTTTTTTTGTTGGTTTTTTTTTGTGTCACGACTAGTAACTCTTGCAAATTTATGCAAAATTAAAACAAATTTGATAATTTCCCAACATACATATAGGTACTGACAGTTAAACACAATGGATTTTGATTTAAAAAAAAAAAACAATGTACAAGTTAGAGATTAGTGTAACCAGGGTGCTTGACGTTCACTTTCTTATAAGTTAATTATGGAGGGGCATTAAAATGATGTTTTACTGTATATTGTAATTGAAGTAAACAATCAGTATGATCCTTAACTAGCTATTAAGACCTACATTGGACCAGTATTGGTTTCAGTCAATCCATTCAAGATGTTACCCATATTCACGGACAGAGAAGTGGAAATGTATCAAGGAGCTGTAAGTCAATTATAACAGAAATATTAATACTGTATATGTTGTGTCCAAAATAAGCCTGAAACTCTAAACCAATTAAAATATCATTATGAAGCATATTGCAACAATATCTTTAAGAACATCGAAAATAAACATTTTGCTTGTTCCATGGATGCTAGCAATATTCACAGTATGTAAACTCCGGTGTACGTCTTCCGGAAGCTGGGATCGTCGAAGCGACCGTGTGATGTTGATAGTCTCAATGACTGAAGTTTAGAGGTATGTAAACGCTCAAAATTAAATTGTCAAGTCTTGAAAACCACTTATAATTTTGGTTGCTGAAGTCAGTTACATTTAGACATTACAATTTGTCCGCAAATATCACCATATAATGTCAAAAAACACAATTGATCATCGACAGCCAGGGAAAAATCATCAACCTCCTTGGCGTAAGATTGAATTTTACCTTAAATTAAAGCCGATCTTACCGTTTTATAAGGTAATTGGAACAAAGAAACATCAAAGAGTTTGAATACAAACCGCATATGCAAGATATACGTTTAAATATTTAACTACAACAAGTATTATTTTTTACCCGGTGTACGCTTAGCTGCAACTCTTGCAAAATCATAACAACCGCCTAGCTGGGATTTTAGTGTACATTAGCTGCATTTATGTGAACATCTCTTCATACATATATTTGTGTTTGGTGTTGTTGTAAAAAGTACATTGTAAAATTCATTTTGTTCTCTGACAAAACGTTGCTTCGTGTTAACTTGTTTAAAGAATTGATTTTTCGTTGCAGACATGGACAGGGTTTTCAACTTGAAAGACAAGATGAAAGTTATTTTTAGGAACCCCAGTATTTTTCTTGCAAAATATGCAAATTTACTTCAAAATACAAATCCAACTTGGACCACCATCTGTAGATTCACAATAATTCAACAACCCGGCCATCTTTTGGATATCAGTTGATTATCGTGTACATTATCAGAGTGAAAATCTTGTGAATCAACTATTTAGTGAATAAACCTTTCATTGTATTTAAGTCATCTCCTCCAAAACTACCAGGCCAAATTTGATGAAACTTAATGACAATCATGCCTTGGTGAAGGGCTTTCTGGTTTGCACAAATGAGGGAGTTATGTCCCCTTTGGGTCCTATAAGGAAAATAGTAAAAATCTTTTCCTCTAAAGATACAAGAGATCCATGTGTAGCATACTTAGGACATGTAGTAATCGTAGCTGTAGGGCTCAAAATGGGGAAATGGCAAGTTCTTGAAGGGGAAATTGCTAAACTACTATATTTGTCAGTGCATGATCTGGAAAACTATCAACTTTTTGTATAGGCATGTATATTAGAATATTGTAGGTATTAGCCTTAAGGTCATTTTGATACATATTGGGAAATGAACGACAATGATCTCATTTGCATATCCGCCATGACAGTCCGCTATGAATAATGTCTTACATAAAGGGAAATAAAGCGAAAGAAAACAAGTTCTTTTTAAAAATGTCGACAACTCCGAACTTTCACTACACACATACATGATACCTGTAATGTTTATTTGTTAGTTTCATATCAAAATACAGGTTCCTCAGCGTGTTTAAATTTCGAAGCGTAAAGTGTGGTTGTCCTTATATTTTCTCTTACTAAGCCAAAAAGTTCATAAGTTTTAATCTCGCCATTCTAAATACACAATCGGAAAACCAAAAGTGCCGAGGGTACATTCGATTCAATGATTTACAACCGTTTAAGATATGGAGTATTTGTTTCTGAACATTTATATGCTTGGTTCCCAGATAATTTGAAAATCTCGTATTTTCAGTAAATTCCACAAAGGGGGCTTGAACTTATTTTTAAAATTATAATAATAAAAAATTCCCCATTAAAATAGTGTGGCATTTTCTTTGTTTAGGGAGCATTTTTTTATTACACCGTAATTAACGTCATTTAAAAAAGGGGAGATAATTTTCATTACAGATAATCAGGGCCTTCGCGATTAAGAACGTCTGCTACGACGTCACAAAATATTTGTCTGGAAAACTCTAAACTTTCTGTATAAGTATGGCATTGGCGTTTTCTACAATGATGAAGTTCATTGGATCAAAGGTCAAGGTCATAAATGTGTAAGAATACTGAAAGGGCTTAGTTTTTTGCCCTTGTACTTTTTAATAGCTGTCCATACATTTATTGTAGTGTCATGTGCTACTTTTGAATTATATTATTTCATAAAAATTCAAAAGTAGCACATGACAGTAGCTAGACCTTAAATATTTAGAAGTATACGGTAGCATTTTAGGATAAGTAATAATAAATTTGGAAATATCCTTACATTAGGTCCCATCTCTTGAAAATTAAAACAGTCCCTGTAATTTATGTGATTGTCCATTGACTTTCTACACGAGATATGACATATCCTGAGGTGAGCGTTAAGGTCCTTGGTCCCCTGTTTATTTATCTATAATCGGTTATTTCATTTTATTTTTGTCGATTGATTTAAAAAGAAAGGAATGATTAATAGGTTCTGCTACTACCAACAACACGCTCTTTTCAATATATACGATAGTTCAGTTGGTAATGCGCTTGGTGTTGGAGGTCGTGGGTTCGGAATCCGGCCTGGGTTGACCAAGTCTTAAAATAGGTAGTAAATACTTCATGAACTCGGCATGTAGAAATGAAAGTCGCCGATTCCTTCGAAAAAGACCTTAAAATCCGTTCCTTCATCTCATAGCAGGCGTGGCACCGTAAAGAACTCTACCTACACATTGTCCTTAGCGCACTGCAAAGGTCAATTTTTTATGGCTTCACATATAGCTGGCGACGTCTCCATATAAGTGAAATATTATTAACTTTGACGTAAAACCGCATCCAATCAATCAATCTATTCATAAATAAAATGTATATTGAATGGCACCACATCCTTGAGATTAGCATAAAGTTGTGAAGGGGTTTTCTCAACCGATTATCTAAGAAAAATGTGAAAAATAGCAATAAATTGTACAATTTTCTGTACAGCTAGGCGTACATATTTTTCCACTAAAATCCCAGCTAGGCGTTCATGTTTTCATCAGCTAGGCGTACACTATCTGGAATCACCAGCGTGAAATTAAATCAGAATTTCTTCTAAACTGTCACGTTTTGGGATAAAGAGATACGTCACCTTTGATCTTAACACTTGGTTTAAATGCATTAAATGTGGTATTTATCATATCTTTATGCTCGGGAAATATAATTTATTTGACTTCTTTGAAAATATCATTGATAAGTTGAATGATTAACAATCATTTTCTTCAAACTGAAACAATAAATGTTACCGACTGTATTCAAAACTAACTCCGCTGTTATCCGCGATCAGTTTGAGTGTAATTGTTGCAGTGAAAGTATACAAGAAAACTTACTAGCAGCCAATATACTGTCACAGAACGACAGTGGAACCATTACTGTTGGCTTTTCTTCGCTTCGACGATCCCAGCTTCCGGAAGACGTACACCGGAGTTTACATACTGTGAATATTTAGTTTGTATTTTTGAATGGAAAGTTACTAACTTTTAGGTAGTTTCCAACAAAAATAGTTTCGTGGTCACATAGTCCTTGACAACCAACTGACTGTCCAGCTAAGCCAAGGATAACTTCATTAATATGTACAATGCCATATAGATAAAGTTTTACCAAATAAAACAGGTTCAATTAAAAAGTTGGGCTTAGTTGCTGATTTAGTTGGATGGCGTAAATTTTGGTTGCATTCGTCAAACACTTCCAATGGCTCTGTATTTGTTTTAAGTACTTTCATCCTACATGTACTACAGGTCTTAAACAGTCCCAATGGTCCAAATCCACCAGGTATTTCCTCTGGACCAGAACAATTTTCCTGCTAATGTTCCCATGCACCAAATTCTCTAGATTGTCAATTTTATTAGAATTACATTGACATAAATGATTTATCAGTCAAAGATGAAATTCTAGAATTTTTCTGAGAATTACGATGACATGATAATAAGAGATTAGAGTTGACTAGTCATGAACCACTAGATTTTATTCATGCACCCACTAGGTCTTTGTCACGAACCAGTAGAACAAATTCAGACAATTCTGTAAGCTACCCGTACATTATTTATTTATGCACAATTTACATGATGAATGAAAAAGACTTGTAAATTTGATACATATTTCTTGTTTTTTGTAGGCCCAGTATGAAAATCCGCCCCATGTTTATGCCTTATCAGATAACATGTACAGAAACATGATGATAGATATGGAAAACCAGTGTGTTATTATAAGGTAAACTATCTCAATACATGTGTAATAGAACCTTTAGTAAGCCTTAGACATACATAGGCACATCAAATCTTTTGAACTGTGGTGCTTATGTCACTCAGATCACACTACATGTAGGCTACACCAATATGACGATGACTAGTTGTGTGCTTGTCTGCTTTGTACTACTAGTATCATGTACTCCATGTGGCTGTTAGATGGTAGCTCACAGAGGTTGCAGTCCCTCCTGAAATGGACCAAAATTAATGATTTTCAACCACAATGGACTGAAAATAAATTTCTGTCAGAAAAGAACTGAAATGAAGTAAAATGTGGTCAGTCCATCTGCCACACATTTGTTTCTGACCAATATCTTCAACCTAATTTTAATGTGTGCCAAATTACAGCTTAAATGTTTTCATCAATTTGAAAAAAAATCCTGGTAAGTTATTTTGGCTGATCCATTTCATCAGTTATTGTGTAATACATGTACTTGTACTTAGATACAGTGCATCTCACCCTTTAGGTTCTAATCTCACATAGGGCAGATTCTAGTGTCAGAAAGTGTGTCATTTCTCTTTCTGAAGGTGGGGGTTTTTTCTCAAGACACCAACACCTTCACTCCACTCAATTGGTTATATTTAAATGTTTGGTTTTTTTTGTTTTCAGTGGTGAGAGTGGTGCAGGTAAAACTGTGGCTGCTAAATATATAATGGGATTTATTGCTAAAGTATCAGGAGGTGGACCCAAAGTGCAGGTAACATACATGTACATGTATACTCGTGAGTGTAAATTGTAAAATTTCTGCATCAGCTAATTCTTATGATAATTGCCATACCAAGATATTCACAAGCATTTATTTTTAGTGTTTTTTAAGGATGAAAGTGAATTACATAAAAATAAAGTGTTCAAGAATGTTTTATTTTCAGATCTTGTTAATCTCAGAAATTTACAAGTAAAAAAAACATGAAAAGTTCTTGACTTACAGTGTGTGGATTATATTGAAAACGTGAGGTTACAGTGCTCCATTGGTTAAGTTTTCAGTGGTGGATTTGACCCTGGTGACAATTATGGACCAGAGTATTGGCACTATTAAAGTCACCAAGTCACCATCATCATGACCATTTAATAATTTAAAAGAAGATCAGTAACATCTGCACAAACTCTTATATTAATACTTGATATTTTGATGAAGCTGTTTAACTAATGCATTTTATAAACAGATATGTGCCTCTGTTTTATATATTTTGAATATTATTTTGGCATTTTCGTTATTTCAGAGGGTCAAAGATGTCATTTTGGAGTCCAATCCTTTACTTGAAGCTTTTGGAAATGCAAAAACAGTTAGAAATAACAACTCCAGTAGATTTGTATGTATTGTATAGCAATAAGGATATTATTCAGAAATTCAGTTTTTTGGGGAAACATTTATATCAACTTGATCAAACTACTGTAGGTATCAGTGTGTTTGTGACCATAAATTATGAGAAAATTTCATAAAAATCCAGTAAACTAGAATAAAGTTGGGTAGTTGTCACTTATTTGAGCATAGTAGTAACAGACAATTGTTGTTTGCTTAGCCATTACTATTTTGACCAAAAGAATGTCTCTGCAGTGGCTATGGGGAATTTTACATGTTTGAAAATGACGAATAGCAGTTCCCTTTACACATATGAGGTAATGTGTTAGCAAAGACATGGCTTTCGGTGTAAATACCCAACATATTCAGCATGTACAGCTTTCATATAGTAGCAATGTTTTTCTTTGCTACACAAATATTTCATGTAAAAGAAGTAAGTGAATAGTGTTAAACTAGAGCTTCCCAACCCCTTAGCAGAAAATAAAGAACACAAAAATGGTTAGCACTATAAAAATAAAGTTTAGCACTATAAAAATAAAATGAATAAACTAACAGAATTTTACCTACATGTACACAAATACAGAATGAATTGATTTTAAATCTATCTCCTTACACCTTTAAGTTAGCTTTTGTTTATTGTGTACAATAAATATGTCTGTCACTGTACACTATAGTATTTGTAGACTTAATGTTTTAAGGTTATATATACAATAATTTCAGGGTAAATATGTAGAAATCCAGTTTAGCAGAGGAGGGGAACCTGATGGTGGAAAAATATCTAATTTCTTACTGGAAAAGGTAAAGGATTATTAACCTTACACTGGATATATTTGGTTATTCTGTTTAAGTAAAGCATTCAGCTCAGTTGTTAGAGTCTATATATCCAAGGGTTGTGGGTTCTTATCCTTATTGGACAAGTTTTGACCTTCCTTATTGGACATGTTGGGACCTTAAACAAATTATTTCATTTCAGATCGCTACTGACTTACCTAGTGCCAGGAAACTGCTGTTTCTATGAGCTAGCACCCAAAAGTTACCTACATGTATAGTGTGCACTAGTAAAAAGCAGATATACACATTATACACACTTTCTGTCATTGTCACATTGGGGAAGTCTAGTGTGATCAGGGTGACATTGACAATGCAGTGCAAATATTAAAATGTGGCCATACAAGCTTAAGGCTTACTAAAGGTATCTCCTATAGTGAGAAATGCTCCTTTGATTCACTGAGTCAATGTTTTGTATATATATATATACCTCTTATCCCCATGTCTGTCTGTCCATGTTAAATCATGTAAAGGCCATATCTCATAATTGCTTTGAACTACTGGCATAAAACTTGACATGATCCAAAGGTTGGTCATGACCTTGAATCAAGGTAATATTAGAAAGGTCAAGGTCACAGGAAAGCATTAAACCCTTGCAGATGTTGGGGGTATTTGCCTGCATATTAATTAAGGTTAAGGTTTTAAACAAATCATATCTCTTTGGTAGGCTGTAAGGACTAAAATTGTAATTGTTTCACCTTGATTTTAACTGCTTTACATCAGTAGCTGCCAGAGGCATTAATACATGAATTTTAACAAACATATTTTGTTCAAGTTCATGTAAGATTCGTTTCCACCCAAAGGCATTTTGTCATACTTTATCTTATTTATATAAGCATCTTTTGAGCAAGTATTTTGGGGGTTCATATTGGTTTTCTTTAAGATACACACTTGTAAGAGATATAAAAATACCAGCAATACCCATTTGTTCCAGTTTCTGTTACATTTGTATGTTTGAAGATTAATTTGTAAAGATATACTGATGATGATAATTTTATTATATTTTCAGTCCAGAGTTGTCAGTCAGAACCCAAATGAGAGGAACTTTCATATATTTTATCAGATTTGTTTTGGTGCAGACAATAACCAGAAAGGTATGATACTTGTAAAATAATTTTACATTTTATACTGTAACCAGAAAGATGTGTACTTGTAAAATAGTGTTACATTTTATACAATAACCAGAAAGGTATGTACTTGTAAAATAGTTTTACATTTTATAAAATAACCAGAAAGGTATGTACTTGTAAAACAGTTTTACATTTTATACAATAACCAGAAAGGTATGTACTTGTAAAATAGTTTTACATTTTATACAATAACCAGAAAGGTATGTACTTGTAAAATAGTGTTACATTTTATACAATAACCAGAAAGGTATGTACTTGTAAAATAGTTTTATATTTTATACAATAACCAGAAAGGTATGTACTTGTAAAATAGTGTTACATTTTATACAATAACCAGAAAGGTATGTACTTGTAAAATAGTTTTACATTTTATACAATAACCAGAAAGGTATGTACTTGTAAAATAGTTTTACATTTTATACAATAACCAGAAAGGTATGTACTTGTAAAATAGTTTTACATTTTATACCATAACCAGAAAGGTATGTACTTGTAAAATAGTTTTACATTTTATACTAACAAAAAAGTAAAAACTTGTTCCATGGACATGTCTATAAAAAACATACATGTTGTTAAAAGAATGTTCTTTAAATGTCTTTATTACATTGGGGTTGTAGCTAGCTAAACAGGGGTAGCTTACCCTTCTTGAGCACCTGGTTGAAAATCGCATGTTTAAACTAATTTGCCAGTTTAAAAGTTTTTACTTTGCTTTGGAATTGTGATTTTGAAATGGATTGGTATGTTTGTTTTTGATTGAAATTTTAGCTCTCATTTTCATGGAATATAAGGGTTTGTGTTCTCGCACTGCAACAGTGTAACATTGTAAAAGTGGCTAAGGGCTACATGTTTTAGTTGCAAGTTTTTATCAAGTTATAAAATCATTATAACCAGTTGTAGACTGGTGCATAAGCATGTCAAGTATATGGACAAAGTGAGAGAAAGAGAGAGAGAGTTGAGTTGAGTAATGGTGTTTAATGTCCCAGTCAAGAATATTTCACTTATATCGAGGTGTTGCCAGCTATAGGTGAACATGCATTTTGCCTCTGCATTAAAATGATGACATTATACAGCAGGGTTCTTTATAGTGCCACACCTGATATGACACAGGGCATCGTTTATTTTAAGTCCCCATTTGAAAGAACTGGGACTTTTATTTCGTAATGCTGAGTGTTTGGCGAATGAACAGTCATGACCCATTTCAAGTCTTGGGTCAGACCCGGTGGAGTTTCAATGGATCTAATACTTCATCATAAGGGATCAAATGAATATCATTGCATTTGTTTAGTTAGGTTTTAGGTCCGAGTTAAACCCTGATCATGCTTATGGTGATGATATTTTTACTAACAAATGCATTTTAAGGGACCCTTTGATCCTAGTGGTCGAAAGCACAATCCCACACCATCTAAATTCAAACTTGGGACAGATTCTAGTGTGAGAAAATCTGTCAGTTCACTTGCCAAAGGTCATAATTTTCTCTGAGAACTCTGAATTTCTCTACCAACTTTCTTAACTGACCACCTCGATAGGAGTGAAAAAATCTTATCTGGGGTGTAAAACACCATTAAAAAAAATTTAAAAATTATTTCACAATATCTTGTTACCATCAGACTTGGCTATACATGTACAGATAATGTAAGTCATTGCTTTTTAAAATCTTCCTTAATTTAATCATATAAACATTCCATAATTGGTTATATTTGACTGGTTTATGTTATCATCATCGTTTTATTTGTTGTAGAAAATCTCGGTTTAACAAAACCAGATTACTATTACTACTTAAATCAGAGTGGATCCTATAAAGTAGACGGAACAGATGATGTCAAAGAATTTAAAGATACACTGGTAATAACATAGATCTGTATTTCTTAAGGTGTTTACTATGCTGATACACTGGTAATAACATAGATCTGTATGTCTTAAGGTGTTTACTATGCTGATACACTGGTAATAACATAGATCTGTATGTCTTAAGGTGTTTACTATGCTGATACACTGGTAATAACATAGATCTGTATGTCTTAAGGTGTTTACTATGCTGATACACTGGTAATAACATAGATCTGTATGTCTTAAGGTGTTTACTATGCTGATACACTGGTAATAACATAGATCTGTATGTCTTAAGGTGTTTACTTTGCTGATACACTGGTAAAAACATAGATCTGTATGTCTTAAGGTGTTTACTATGCTGATACACTGGTAATAACATAGATCTGTATGTCTTAAGGTGTTTACTATACTGATACACTGGTAATAACATAGATCTGTATGTCTTAAGGTGTTTACTATGCTGATACACTGGTAATAACATAGATCTGTATGTCTTAAGGTGTTTACTATGCTGATACACTGGTAATAACATAGATCTGTATGTCGTAAGGTGTTTACTATGCTGATACACTGGTAATAACATAGATCTGTATGTCTTAAGGTGTTTACTATGCTGATACACTGGTAATAACATAGATCTGTATGTCTTAAGGTATTTACTATGCTGATACACTGGTAATAACATAGATCTGTATGTCTTAAGGTGTTTACTATGCTGATACACTGGTAATAACATAGATCTGTATGTCTTAAGGTATTTACTATGCTGATACACTGGTAATAACATAGATCTGTATGTCTTAAGGTGTTTACTATGCTGATACACTGGTAATAACATAGATCTGTATGTCTTAAGGTGTTTACTATGCTTATACACTGGTAATAATATAGATCTTTATTTCTTAAGGTGTTAAGGGGGGGGTGTTGGACTGACTGCGGTGTACTGACTCTGTGTGCTAGCACCTTAAGGTCACCCTGTGTGTGCACTAATACAATGCAGACTATAAACTGATAAAACACACTCCCACTTCACATGCATACACAAACTTGTTCATAGATTAATCCAGAGAGATTATTAAAGTAGTTAATGGCTGATGCAACACAATACTCAACAACAACTTCAAGTTGAACAACAACAGTAGAAAAATTTCTGTCAACTATTGCAAATTGGTAGAATCATTCTAAATTTATAACAGTTTTTCATAATTATGATAATTTGTCTCTGTAATACTGTAATGCATATAAGTTGTATGTTACAATATTTACAGTAATTACCTTGTACTTGTGTTTAACATTGTAATTTAATAGCATACATGTACACAGTGATACACAGCCATGGCTTATTGGGAACAGTCACTGCATCAGCTGACCTGCTCTTGTTTACCATTGGACAGTTGAACCATATTCAAATTAAATTAGATGTGCATGCCCCATATTGCATTCTGCTATGGCAGACTGAATAATATTGTTAAGCATAAGTATTATAAAAAAGTACTTTGGAAAAATTTACAACTTCTTTCTGCCATTAAAGGGTGAAAAAGTGATGAATGCTCAAAAAAGACCATCTTTAGGATTTTAATGTAGTAAAATTTATTTCTTGAATGCATCATTTGTATAATTAAAATGATAATATTTTTCAGCATGCTATGTCAGTAGTTGGAATATCAAATGATATCAGAGAGGAGATTGTCTCCCTTGTAGCAGGAATTTTACATCTAGGAAATATCAGTTTTGTAGAAGATGGAAATTATGCAAAAGTAGAAAATGATGACTGTAAGTTTTTATTTACCCAGATTACATGACCAGACAGGTGAAAGGGGTATTATTTTTCTCTTACCTAACAGACCACTGCGGTAGCTCAGTTGGTAGAATGCCCTCTTTTAAGTGGGAGGTTATGACTGTTCTTTTGACAAGCACTCGGCGATATGTAATGAAAGTTATGGTTCTTTGGGATGGTAACATAAAATAAACAGGGTCCCATAGCATGATATAGAAGCCTGCTATATGATGCCATCAATGAAATGCACAGGCAAAATTTCTGCACCTTCGTCTATAGCTGGCAATGTCTCAATATAAGTGAAATATTTTTGACTGTGACAGTACTCAACTGTTACATTACATTTTTAGTCCCCTACCGGCGAAAGCTTTTTTTCTAAATGCTTTTAGATAATGAACTGATTTTTGGTATATGAGTCTACCATGATGAGTTACAGATCAAGTTTACGTTTCGTTTCCATCTGCTAAATTTTACTGGAGTAATGGCCCTTTGAACTTTGAAAATTCACAGAAATTTCAGTTTTCTGCTCTTTTTTTCTACACGCTTGCAGTTAATGAATTGTTTTTTGGTATGCAGGTCAACCATGATGAGTTACAATTCAAGTTTACGTTTCGTTTCATTCCACTAGTTTTTATGGGAGGTATGGCCCTTTGAACTTTGAAAATTTAATGAAATTTCAGTTTTTTGCACTTTTTTTCTACATGCTTGCAGATAATGAATCTTTGAGAACTCCATTGCTGGTTTTTGATTTTACTATGATCAAGTTTTGCTTTCATCTTGAACAACACGTATAATTTATAACTATAAATCTTTGTACCATATAATAATGTACATTTTACCTAAAACTTTGGGATTAGTGAAATATGCAACCGGTAGGGGACTATGTATTGTTTTGCAATACTCTCAGAATGCTTGTTTATCTAGGTATCCTGGTCCTTTTTCTAGAATAGCTGCTCAGGAAATCTGAAAATTGTATTTCATCCCAGACTAGCTTTGACACATTTGATGTAATTTCAGACTGGTTTTCATAAAGAAATAAAATTTTCAGTGCATTAGTCCCCTGCCCTGGTGAAACTGGAATAGAATACATGTATAGTGTTTGCGATTGTCCATTTGTCCGTCCATCTATCTCTGTATGGATAGTTTCATGCAATGATAGTACATCTATATGAAAGTTCTTATGTGGGATTTTATTTTGGGTCAAAAGACGTAGGTCACATTTGCTAAAACGGGTTCTAGGGGCTCCAGATGATATGAACTGCTTTCTTGTTGGATTATGTTTTTGGGTCAAAATGTCAGCTGTGTAGGTCTCCTTTGCTAAATATAGATTGTTGGGTTTCTGGGTGATAACTTATGTTAGGAATGACCAATTACAGTGAATCTCAAGCAGTTATAGTATATAAATATTTCTTATTTGTTTTTTTTAAGGTCAAAATGTTATATATCTTCATAAATGCTAACCAATTGAGTTAAAACCAATATATGCATCATTATAATGTATTTATATAAGTTATACTGCTGTTAGTAGATTGTATATTTATTCACAATGATTTAATTACAGTTTTGGGTTTTCCGTCATTTTTACTGCAAGTTGATCAAGAGTTGTTAAGGATGAAACTTCAAAGTAGAACAATGGACAGTAAATGGGGAGGTAAATCGGAGAAGATTGAAGTGACATTAAACGTGGAGCAAGCAGAATTTACCAGAGATGCCTTAGCTAAAGCCTTGTATACAAGATTATTTGATTATTTAGTTCAAGTAAGTAATAGTACATTAAAACTTTGGTTTATTGACATTATCTGTTCAGTCAGATTATGGCATAATTGACAGATCACTGGCCACGCCGACAGTGTTCTTACAAAGGCTCAGAATGATTGAATTACACACAAAAAGAATGAAAACTTGGCCTGAATTGTGCCATTGTGTCACTGACACAAGTACATCATTAGTTGCCGTGACACTGCTTTGGTACCGTTATGGCGGCCAGTGTTGGAACATAAAAGGCATGGTCGGCGATATATCAATTAAGGGGTTTGGCAATAAACTAAAGGAAGCTTAGAAAAAACATGAGAAAAGGATTTTTGCACTTAATAATATTAAATGCATTTGCATAGAACTTTAACAAGGAGCATTATAAGGAGGTTTAACTGTATATCAGTTTGTTCGTAGTTACCTCGTGTGGTTTCTAGATGGGGACTTGAGTGGCTATTATCACATGGCACATGGATGAACCCTACTTGAATATGTTCAACATAAGATATTACAAATTATGCATACTTTGACAGGTATACATACATGTACACATAACAACCAACACTTGTAGAATCTCTATTGTAAATCTGATTTTTACACTTATATTTCAGGTTGTGAATCAAGCTATGCAAAAAGACCTAGAGGAGATAAATATAGGAATTTTAGATATTTATGGTTTTGAAATTTTTCAAAAGAATGGATTCGAACAATTTTGTATAAACTATGTGAATGAAAAACTACAGCAAATTTTTATTGAATTAACTCTCAAGGCAGAACAGGTAAATTTTTAGCTCACCTGAGCCAAAGGCTCAGATGAGCTACTGCAATCTATCACCGTCCGTCGTCCGTCGTCCGTCGTGCGCCGTCCGTCGTCCGTCGTGTGTAAACTTTACATTTTAATCTTCTCCTCCAAGACTACTGGGCCAAATTTAATGAAACTTGGTGATTATCATGCCTTGGTAACAGCCTTTCAAAATTGTGTTCGGGGTTTGGCCACGCCCAACAAGATGGCCGCTGTTACTAAAAATAGCAAAAAGACAAAAAAATCTTCTTCTCTGAAACCAAAAGGTGCAGGCAAATTTTGATTGGATATTTGGATTCAGCATACCTGGGAACATTAAAATTGTGTTTTTCATGAAAATCAGACGAAAAATAGGTTACGCGTTTTTTGCGTAAAATTATGTAATTTTTAAAATGAGACATTTATTGTTATAACTTCATAACGGCTGAAGATAATTGTATGGAGTTTTCACTGTTGATCTTGTCTTGCAATTTTCTTCGAATTGATGTCAAGGTCGAAGGTCAAGGTCATGTCCCAGTTTTTGACCTTTGATAAAAAAATCCTATTTTTTCAACATTTCTTGTGATAATGGCGTAGGATTTTCAGTTATTTGTAGGTATTGACATGACGATCATTTTGATACATAGATCAGGGTCATGGGTTCAAAGGTCAAGGTCACAGATGTCCAAGAATACCAAAATAGTTAATTATCTGCAAAACTATGAATTTTTTGTATAGGCATGTATATCAGAATATTGTAGGTATGGGCACAATGGTCATTTTGATATATGAATGAAGGTCATGGGTTCAAAGGTCAAGGTCACAGATGTAAACAAGTACTGAAATGGTTAATTATCTCAAAAACTATAAACTTTTTGTATAGGCATGTATATTGGAATATTGTAGGTATTGGCCTAGCGATCATTTTGATATATGAATGAAGGTCATAGGTTCAAAGGTCAAGGTCATAGCTGCAAACGAATATTTAAATGGTTAATTATCTCAGAAACTATAAACTTTTTGTATAGGCATGTATATTAGAATATTGTAGGCATTTGCACAACGATCATTTTGATATATGAATGAAGTTTATAGGTTCAAAGGTCAAGGTCATAGATGCAAACTAATACTTAAATGGTTAATTATCTCAGAAACTATAAACTTTTGGTATAGGCATGTATATTAGAATATTGTAGGTATTGGCCTAACGATTATTTTGATATATGAATGAAGGTCATAGGTTCAAAGGTCAAGGTCATAGACGCAAACGAATACTTAAATGGTTAATTATCTCAAAAACTATAAACTTTTTCTATAGGCATGTATATTGGAATATTGTAGGTATTGGCCTAGCGATCATTTTGATATATGAATGGAGGTCATAGGTTCAAAGGTCAAGGTCATAGCTGCGAAGTATATTTAAATGGTTAATTATCTCAGAAACTATAAACTTTTGTATAGGCATGTATATTAGAATATTGTAGGCATTTGCACAACGATCATTTTGATATATGAATGAAGTTCATAGGTTCAAAGGTCAAGGTCATAGATGCAAACTAATACTTAAATGGTTAATTATCTCAGAAACTATAAACTTTTTGTATAGGCATGTATATTAGAATATTGTAGGTATTGGCCTAACAATCATTTTGATATATGAATGAAGGTCATAGGTTCAAAGGTCAAGGTCATAGATGCAAACGAATACTTAAATGGTTAATTATCTCAAAAACTATAAACTTTTTGTATAGGCATGTATAGTGGAATATTGTAGGCATTTGCACAACAATCATTTTGATATATGAATGAAGTTCATAGGTTCAAAGGTCAAGGTCATAGATGCAAACGAATACTTAAATGGTTAATTATCTCAAAAACTATAAACTCTTTGTATAGGCATGTATATTAGAATATTGTAGGTATTGGCCTAATGCACATTTTAATATACAGATGTCTAAGCTGTTTATAAATAATATATTGTAGCTAGACTTTAGATATGTTATATATAGCATACTTATATAATAATTATTATAATTAATTTGCAAAAATACTTGCATATTATTGGCCCTTACTGCTGAAAATTTTTATATTCTCTTTTATTAATGTCATTGACCATTGAACCTCTGCATAAGATATGTACTCTTCCTCAGGTGAGCGTTAAGGCCCATGGGCCTCTTGTTTTATTTTACAATATACAATTTAATTTCTGGATTTTTTTTTTAGATAATCCATTTTTCAGTGATCATGTAAAAGAGGCTTTTACACCACTGACCCAAAAATGGATATAAAGGCCCCATAAATACTGTCATTCAGCCAAATTTGGCCTTTTCAATATCAGTCAAGTGTCAGAAATATGTTCTGTCTCTGCTTTTTCAAAAATGACATAGTACATGTATCATATGCCTAAATAAAGAGTTAATCTTTGGATATTACCATGCTGGTTCTCAAAATAACTGTTATTTTTTGTGTAAATGTTGGCACATTTTATGAAAAATTACCCTAACTTGTTTCAATTCCTGGGCCAGGATGGTCTTACTAACCCAAGTTCTAGATTGAACAATAAAAAATCAAATCATTATGATAAATTTTTAGAACAATGTTGTGTATTATACATATAATATTTTTATCTAACATTTCCAATTATGTTATTTAAAATAATAAAAAAAAACAATACTTAATGTGAAAAATTACATTTTACCACAGAAAACCACTGAACTATGTTATGACATTTGTTCTACATTCTCCCTAATGACATCACAATGAGAACGTGCATGTGCACTTTACCGCCAATGTTGTATCACCACAGTGTGGTGATACAAGATTCTGTATCATTCGTGTTTGATAAAACTTGTATTTCGTAGAAAAACTAGTCTAATGTTAGATAAATTAAATTATCAATCTGGTGCAGTGATATCCCTATATGTTTTCCTGCTACTAGTAAAATCATTTGAAACATTATCCCAGAATAAACAAAATTAATGTTGCATCTGTCTATTATTGCATTATTTGTTTTAAATGCAATGTAGGTGTTTTATTCATTATTATTTGAATTTTATTTCTTTGTAGGAAGAATATGTACAAGAAGGTATAAAGTGGACACCAATAGACTATTTTAATAATAAAATTGTATGTGATTTAATAGAATCTAAGAAACCTGCCGGTGTTATGTGTATATTGGACGATGTTTGTGCTACAATGCATGCTGTTACCGAGGGAGCTGATCAAACACTTCTACAGGTACATTAGTTGTTTAGCAGTGATTTTGTGGCCGTCAGCACAGTATTGTTGACAAGTTTGATGTCTCTGTGTCCAGGATTGTCCTGGATATTTTTGACGTCTCATAGTTCCATGTTCCTTTCACACAATTTTGATTACACACGTGGCGGGTGTAGCTAGCTAAACAGGAGGTGCTTACCCTTCCGGAGCATCCGACCTCACTTCCCTGGTGGAAGTTCATGTGTATAACCTGACTTGTCAGTTCCAAAGTGTTTACTTTGCTTCTGGATTGTGATTCAGATATGGATTAGTATGTTTGTTTTTGATTTGTTATCTTTTTTCAACAACTATCTTCTGCTTTTTAGATTTGGAAAATTTGCATAATTTTTATAAACTGGAAAAATATAAAAATTTGGAATTTGATATATAGTAAACTACATTATGACATGAAAGCAATGGAATTCTCATTTCAAAGATGTTTTGACAATGTCTATCGTTTTGGTGGGTCAAGACAGTTTTTTACAACTTTATTTCATAAATGTAATGAGTTTGCTTATGTATGGCACATCTCTAGTCTTCATTTTTGTTTAGGGGATTTTTAGCTCAACTAGCTATAGCCAGCTGTGCTTATGGCATGGTGAAGCATGTGTCTGTGTGTCCGTAAACTTTGATCTTCTCCTCTAAAACCACTGGGCCAATTGAAACCAAATTTGGTGTGGAAGGACCGTAGGTGGAGTAGATCAAAGTTTGTACAAGGCAACCCTGTAGGAAATCCAAGATGGCCATTGTTGCTATAAATAGCAAAATCACTAAAATGGCCATTGCGCATTCAATTTTACACTGATTTTCTTCAAATTTGAAATATAGAAAGTAGATACCTGGCCATTTAACATATATAACAGGTTTTTTTTTCGAGAAATTTTTTTTTGATCCATATTTAGCAAAGTATGCAAATGAGGTCAATTTTTTAGCCAATTCTTTAAAAATTTTCTTCTCAGACACCACTGGACCAATTGAATCCAAATGTGGTTTGAAAGGTCCCTAGGTGGAGTAGATCAAAGTTTGTACAAGGCAACACTGTAGGAAATCCAAGATGGTCGTCATTACTATAGATAGCAAAATCACTAAAACGGCCATTGTGTATTCAATTTTCCACGAACTTTCTTCGAATTTGAAATATAGAAAGAAGATACCTGGCCATTTAACGTATATTGCTAAAGCTTATTCTGGACAGGAAAACATTCATCTTCATTTGAGATATCTCTGTCTTACCCCGTTACCGGTGTAAGATTCTATTATTACATCATGCTCATCTGACAAAACCGATCAATCATTTAAAGAAAAATACTTTAAATTTGTAAAGGAAGTGTTTTGTGTAAATGTAGCTTTGATATTGTTATTTCAGAAACTAAATGGAGCTGTAGGAACACATGAACATTATCAGGGAACAAATATAGGCTTTGTTATTCATCATTATGCAGGAAAAGTAAGTACTTGTAGTAATAATTAGAACTATGTCATTCTCAAATTTGATTACACACATGGCACGTATGGCTAGCTTAATTAGAGGTGTTTACCCTTCTGGACCATCCTGTCTCACTTCCCTGGTGGAAGTCCATGTGTTTAACTGGATTTGTCACTTCACAAAGTTTTACTTTTTTGTTTTTTAACATTGAATGGTATGTTTATTTTTTATTTAACATTTTATGAGGATGCAAAGAACCCGGTTTGAAATATGAATTATTTTAGGAAAACAATTAAAATAGCTGTTAAAAGCTAGCACCCCCAGGTACAAACATGGAATAGTCTATAGAAATACCATCTATGGGACTTAAAATGTGACTGTGAAATAGGAAGGAAGGGAACTTTAATTTAATTTAAGGATTTTAGATCCCTGGTCCTAATGGATAGGTTGTCTTTATTATTGTTTATATAGAAGTCACAAGAGCAATCTTCGCTGGCTATGGCTGCTAGATACTTGTCAACACCAAAACTTCTTTTTTGTGGCAGATGAATGGCGAGAGAAGACATAATTCTCACTGTCAGTGGCTGGTTGGTACTGCAACTTGTCACCAGCAAGTTCACTGTTTGGGGAAGTTTGCAGGAGAATGATGGGAGTAGATGTGACTGTTGCTAGCAGTGGTT
Organism: Anadara kagoshimensis; assembly: GCA_021292105.1. Classification (NCBI taxonomy): domain Eukaryota; kingdom Metazoa; phylum Mollusca; class Bivalvia; order Arcoida; family Arcidae; genus Anadara; species Anadara kagoshimensis. Next base: position 51,210,239 of record CM037871.1, on the reverse strand, counting down.
GATACGCATCTAGTGATTGTAAATTTTGTTATTGTAGGTGTCATATGAAGCAGAGGGATTTTGTGAGCGTAATAGAGATGTATTATTTAATGATCTCATACAACTAATGCAATCTAGTCAGTCGTAAGTAAATCTTTTATATTGTGTTTATTTATAGCTCTCTTTATTAAAGACTACAACTGTAGCAGAACTTGAAAATACAAAAATCTAGGAAGTGATTGTCCTTTTACTAAGCATTTAGAGATGAAAATCTCTGGGTCCTTCAGAAGAGACATTAAATGCTGATGACTTGGGTCATGGTAGGCCTGGCTCCCTGCACATTGCCCTGAATGTACTACAAAGATAAAAAATTCTGCTACTTCATCTATAGCTGGTGATGTCTCAATATATATCACGTATATGGTGTATGCTTCTATGCCTTATGTTTGAATAAAAACCATCCCCTTTCATCAGAGAATGCATTTTGCTGTTTTAATAGATTATTGAATTTCATATTAATTATTTTTATTCTTTTTTAATTTATAGTTAAAACTTGTTTTGAAACCCTTAATATTTTTTTTACCTCGTAACCTTACACTATTTTGATATCTTGAACTTCATCTTATATTTTCTGTTTTTCTTTATAAACCTTTCTTGATTTATTACCCCTAATCTGACTGAATAAGTAGTGGTGATGAATGAAGGTTTTACAATATGCATCAAAGTTAAACTCTTCTATATTTCAGAGATTTCTTGGTTAGTTTATTCCCGGAGGATGTGAGTTCACAAACCAAAGGAAGACCATCAACTGCTAGCATTAAAATCAAGGTAAAATGTTTATATTTTTATAACCCCCGCCCACACAAAGCAAAGGTTAAGGGATATATAGAAATCTCTCTGTCAATTCTGATGTTTTGGGGTCGGGATATGTATTTAATGAGATATTATTGATGTATTGTAGACACAAGCTAACAAGTTAGTAGACACATTGATGAAATGTACACCACACTACATCAGATGTATCAAGCCAAATGAAACAAAGAAACCAAGAGACTTTGAAGATAACAGGTGAGTGTAATTTCAAGCCTCAGATACATGTAGAATTTAAACAAAAAAATTTAGTCTTCCAGGGTACCTTCCATGTCTTTGAAAAATAATTACATGACACTCTGACAATTTATTTGTCTGGCTGCTAAGATGACTGTGCAGTTTTCCCCATAAAGTAAAATCAGGGGTGTCAGTTTATATTAGGTTAACTTTTTAATTTATTATACCTTATGTAATAATCTAGCCATTTCATTAGAGAATAGTTATGAAACAATTTGTACTGTCACAATGTATATTATTACACCTTATGTAAAAATCTAGTAACTTCATTGGATAAGAACTATGCAATAATTTTTACTGTCACATAAATTTTATAATGTCACATAGCCTTGCGCGTGACTATGTGACAGTACTTTTGTTCAAGTCACCTCCTTTCCTTAAACTTTAACTGGATCACGTCAGCGCTTTGAACGAAACATGTTTTCAGTTGTGTCTACACAAGCGTCTTTTGTTATTGATATTGTTTGCAAATGATATTTGCGGAGGTTGACAATGGGTATCTTTCCAAATTTATTAGAGTCTAAAGACTCTGCATCAACTAAACAGATCTTTTATCAGGCTTTGGATACGTTTCATAAATTTCTTGGCTCAAATGGCTGTGGATTTGAGGAATTCCCGGTCGATAAATTGGATGAAAATTGCTAAAGACGAAGGATGAACTTCATGTATTGGTAAAATAAAAAAAAAAACATTCAGTGTAATAAAATAAATATTACATTTCTGACAGGCTGACAGTACATATTGTCACCTCGAGGAAGCATTGTTTGCCGAGGCAATCACATACATGTAACACTGCATGTGACTATGTTACAGTATTGTTTAATTTATTGCCTTTACCCAAGGTCATATCGAAAAGGTCAAGGTCACAGGAAAACATTAAATGTTCCCTTTAATCCACGGATATTCATGGGACCATGATGAATTGAATTTTGTCATATATTTGGTGCTTGAACTTGATGTTCCAGGCGCCGATGAATGTCTTTTATGTTTAGTTCCAGTAGACATCACCAAAAATTATTAGACTTTTTTTTATAACTTCTAATATCGATGTGAATAAAGTGTCATTTGTTTAGCTTTAATTCTTTACTGAACAGTGTTCAAAAAATACTATTAAATGTACTCACCGTTATGTGTAAAAACCCTGTGGACATTGTATTAAGATCGTTGTGTTGTCTATGTAAACAGGTCAAACAGCTGATTTAGAATACCGCGCGATTAACGCAAATAATTACCACCCCTTATTCAGTAACATTGTAACTGTTGGAATAATACATTTTAAAGCATGAATCACCCGGGTTAGAAGGTAATCTCGCTCTCGCTTGACTCCAGAGTAAAAGAAAAATGGCATAGCGTGTTTGGAAAAAATAAAGGGAGGAATGGCAATTTCCCGTGAGAAGTCGATCTAACACCGGGAGTTTGAAAAATTAACAAAAATCTGTGAGGTTTTGTCTCACGGCGAGAGATATGGCATGTATGATGTTGGGGTGGGGGTATTTGGCCTTCAAGAGACAGTTCTAGTTGTTTTTGTCTCCTCCCTTTCTGACTGTTCAACAATTACTTTAAATGAAACATGTTATCAGTTTTGTCTATACAAGCATGATATTGAAACTGATGTCATTTACATTCAAGAAATGATGTCTGCATAAACAGCAACAAATTGAAGTTGAACATGTTCATTATTTGGCTAGGTTGACAGCAAATACCTTTGAATTTTTTTCAAACTTCTTAAGAGTCTAAAGTCTACATTAACTAACAAACTTTACTTTGTCACTTTTGCAGAGTTAAACATCAAGTTGAATATTTAGGACTCAAAGAAAACATCAGAGTTAGAAGAGCTGGTTTTGCATTTAGGAGAGAATTTGCAAAGTTTCTACGCAGGTTAGTCAAGTAAACAATATATTTAGGAAGATTTCAGAAATCGTACAGAACTTTAATGTTTAACCTACATGTATATTTGTCTGCAATTGTAATAGTAATAATTATGGAATGTAGAAGTTACAAGATATTCAAATCATTCCAAATAGCTTAACATTTTCAGAATTTTATTGGATTATTCTCAATCACAGAAAACTTTTGAGTTTGTACAACTTTTTGATTATTTTCAATCACATACAACTTTTAGATTATTTTCAATCATGGAAAACTTTGAGTTTATTTTTTTTAGACATTTACAACTTTTGGATTATTTCAACCAAATACAACTTTTGGATTTTTTCCTACAACTTTTGAATTTTTTCAGTTGATTTTTTTCTATCACATACAACTTTTGGATTTTTTTCAATCGCATACAACTTTTGGATTACTTTCATTTATTAAAGAAAAATACTTACTTGTATTAAAGCTGGTGGTCAAAGTTGATTTGATATGATCATATATGAGTGTTTGTGACAATTTTGCTTTAATTGACTTATTTATCTAGGTATGCCATTTTAACACCAGAAACTTATCCAATGTGGCGAGGTGACCCAAAACAAGGAATTCAACATTTAATGAATTATGTCAATATGGACAGAGATCAGTGGCAGCTAGGAAATACCAAAGTCTTTGTGAAAAATCCAGAATCTGTAAGTTATCAAAATTCAGAATCTGTAAGTTATCAAAATCCAGAATCTGTAAGTTATCAAAATTCAGAATCTGTAAGTTATCAAAATCCAGAATCTGTAAGTTATCAAAATTCAGAATCTGTAAGTTATCAAAATCCAGAATCTGTAAGTTATCAAAATCCAGAATCTGTAAGTTATCAAAATCCAGAATCTGTAAGTTATCAAAATTCAGAATCTGTAAGTTATCAAAATCCAGAATCTGTAAGTTATCAAAATCCAGAATCTGTAAGTTATCAAAATTCAGAATCTGTAAGTTATCAAAATCCAGAATCTGTAAGCTATCAAAATTCAGAATCTGTAAGTTATCAAAATCCAGAATCTGTAAGTTATCAAAATCCAGAATCTGTAAGTTATCATCTCACAAGATATGAGAGGTATACATTGTATCAAAATTATCGGTCCCAAGAGATCATGCACTTTAATCCTGGTAAACAAATCCAAAAAGTCTGAAAGGTTTTTTTTGTCGGAAAATAGTGCAAATTTTAACTTTTTAGAAAAATGTTTTAAGAAGAAAATTTGAGATTTTAGAGTATTCTTTGGCAAAAACATAAACAATTTTAATTTATATTTAATTTTGGACACATAATTGATTTATACGCAAATATAAGGTCAAATAAAGTGTATAAAATAAAAAATCAGTAACATCAAGCATGATTTTGGGTGTTCAGTAAATCATGTATGTATACCATATATCATGTTTCTTGCACCCCAGATAGAAAAATCCATTAAATGAGAGGTGCAAGATATCTGCATCTTGTACCCCCCCTGTGCAAGATAGCCTAAACACTGTTTTTACTGCAAAATTTTATCAACAAAATAAGAGGTGTATCGATAAATTGAAATTCCTTTTAAATTGAAATATTGTATTTTCTGATGCAAGAAATAGAATCAATCACTACTTGCTGTGCCAGATAAGGAAATCTCAACCCTAGTTATAATATATTTGGCCCAGAACTCGGCAAGCCTCATTCTGGACCCAATATATTAGAACTGGGGTTGAGATTTCCCTAACTTGCACCACAAGTTGTGATAGATTCTATTATTCTACCGGTATTTGTCTTACAGCTATTTTTGCTAGAAGAAATGAGAGAAAGAAAGTTTGACGGTTATGCTAGAGTAATTCAGAAAGTCTGGAGGAAGTACCATGCCAGAAAACTCTACTTCAAACAGAGGGAAGAAGGTATTTCATTTTAATATATTTGTTGTTTCAAAATCTGTAAGCATAGATCTTGTTAAATTAATGTGGAAATGATGTACAGTGATAACAAATGAATCCCAGCAGGATACTTCAGTAAAGATTAAACTTAGATCATGCAGTTCTTGTTTAGTGAATGTATTACTGTAAATTAGGAATCTACAGTCCTTTCATTTTCCTGGGGTTTTTTTTCAAGTAAATTTGTGACAGAACTGAGACACTTACTAGAACATGTAGAACTTAATTAAACTCTCATGAATATGTTATTTTGAGATACTTTACTAGAGACTGCATTTTTAAGCACACCAGACAACATGAAAATAAATCTATGCAAGTGTCTCAAAATTATGATTCTCACATAAATTAACAGATGTAGAAATTTCCCTGTACATTGTATATATGATCAAAAACAAACATACTAATCCATGTCCGAAGCAAAGTAAAAACTTTAGAACTGACAAGTCAGGTTAGATATGTGAATTTCCACTAGGGAAGTGAGGCTGGGTGCTTCAGAAGGACAAGCACCTCCTGCTTAGCTAGTTACACCCACCACGTGTGTAATCAAAATTGTTAGTTCTTTTTGTAATTTTAATCACATACATGTTTTTTGTTTCAGCATCTGATTTGTTATTGAACAAGAAGGAGAGAAGAAGATTTAGTTTAAACAGAAACTTTGTCGGAGATTACATTGGTCTGGATGACAACCCTGGGTTACGAGCTCTTATTGGAAAAAGGGAAAGAGTAGAGTTTGCAGATACAGTTCTGAAATTAGACAGGAGGTTTAAAGTGAGTTTATAAGGCTTTTGGATTAACTAGTACAAGTTATTTGGTTGCATTGTATGACAGTGGAAGTGATAGAACTATAAAGACCATGTCTAGACACACCACTGCGGTAGCTCAGTTGGTAGAGTGCTCGCTCCGTAAGTGGGAGGTTGTGGGTTTGAATCCCAGTCGGGTCTGACCCAAGACTTGAAAATGGGTAGTGACTGTTTTTTAGCCAAGCACTCGGCATTACAAAATGAAAGTCACGGTTCTCTCAGATGGGAACTTAAAATAAACGAGGTCCTGTGTCATGGTGGGCTTGGCACACTAAAGAACTCTGCTGTATAATGCCATCAGCGCAACGCACAGGCAAAATTTCTGCACCTTCGCCTATAGCTGGCCACATCTCGATATAAGTGAAATATTATTGACTGGGACCTTAAACACCATTACTCAACTCAACTCAACCATGTCTAGACAGTTCAATGGTTAATTACTGTAAATGTATTTACAGTAAAAACTGCCTTAGCGGTCACCTGGAATTAACGGTCACCTGCCAATAGCGGCCAGGTTGCATCCCGCCCGATGAATTTTACTATTTATTTCACCTGAAATAAGCGGTCACCTGTGTAACGCGGTCAGCGGCCACTAATTTTGTGACCAGCAGCAAGGAAGAGCCTGGATTAGACGGCCATTTTGCCATGATATGGTTAATTATGTTGTCAAATATATACCGTAATCCTCGCATATATGACGGTTTTTATTCCTATTTTTGAGATGGGGGTCGTCTTATAGGACATAACTGAAATTCTTGCATGTGATCGCCAATGCCACCATATAGCATTTTATAACGGTTAATATATTTTACAGATCACAAACCGAAAAGAAACCTAAATTAAATGTTTTTAAATAAATTAATGTAATTTTGTATTTTTGTTGATTTTTTTAATAAAATTGAGTTTTAATAAATAAATAAATAAATAAATAAAAGAAAACAAAAATAAACGGTAAGTACAGATATCAAAGAGGTGGTAAAACATTTTATTCTTTTCGTCTTTTCTTTTCACAACAATCTAGAAAATACATGTACCCAAATTTGTCTGCGTTACATATAAAGGGCTATTAGTGTCTGGTTGTAAGGAACCCTGATTTTAACAGCTGATTGAGTAAACAAAAAAAAAAAAAAAAAAAAAAAAAAACAATAAACAAAAAAAACACAAAAAAAGATCTATGCTTTTATTTAACTTTGAATAATAACGGAGTACCTGATGCGTCTTCTACAAATAGGAAAGGTCTATAGGGTTTTTGAGGATGAGTAGCTCCTCCGTTTGTTTTTTTACGTTTTTGATTCATTCCTATCAATACATAAATCATTACGGTAAGAAGCGATTATCTGACGAAAATTTCGGACGTTTTTCTTCAAATATATTTCTTGTATGTATATAATCAAAAACAAACATACTAATCCATGTCCGAATCACAATTCAGAAGCAAAGTAAAAACTTTGGAACTGACAATTTAGGTTAGACACGTGAACTTCCACCAGGGAAGCGAGGCCGGGTGCTCCGGAAGGGTAAGCACCTCCTGTTTAGCTAGCTACACCCGCCACGTGTCTAATCAAAATTGTACGAAAGGAACATGGAACTATGAGACGTCAAATATATCCAGGGCAATCCTGGACACAGAGACATCAAACTTATCAACAGTACTGTGATGATATGAAATATATATAATATAGATAAATGATGTATAAAACTACATAAATTCGTTCGTTTTTCTTCATATATGACTTCTGGAAAACAACCTGGTTTTAAAGGCCACCTGTCTTAAGCGGCCACTTTTGTCCCGTCCCATCAGTAGCCGCTTAAAACAGGTTTTACTGTATTTTCGCAGTGTACTAATTTTTGATTATTTCTTGGTCTTTTTTTTGCACAAAAATTAATACCAAACAAAAATTATATTATGCTGATTGTGTTATTGTGCATATTTTAAAAAAAATGCAAAAATTTAACTACACAGACATGTCTAAATTTGCTATACCGCGAAAATAAATACATGCGAAATTTAAAACATTTTCAGTTGTTAATGGTAACTTGAATTATGGAAAATGACTGTAACTTTTTACTTTTTGTTTTGTTATGAAAAAATGAAAGAACTGGACATCTTGCAAACATAACATAATTTGCATAAGACTTTATAAATAAATCAGCACATTAAATACTCTTACAATGTTAACAGGAAGAAGATTGATATTGCTATGCTGTATAAGAATTTATGTTTTGATTCCGTCATGGCATCAAGAGCCAATTCTTTCAGACAAAAATCACAGCAAAGCTCAGATCAATCAAAATGATTAAAACAAATGAGAATTAAATTAACAGTGATATCATGCTTAAAATTATTTTATAATTTCAACTGAAAACTAAAAGTATGTTTATAAGGTAGTTTTCAAGACTACCACCTATGTGGGATAATTTTCCTAAGAAATAGTCATATTTTCATATTTCAGATTGCAAAAAGAGATTTGTTATTGACTCCTAAAGCAGTATATCTTATTGGCAGAGAAACAGTAAGTTACTATAATCCTAATCAAAAGTTGTAATTCTAGCATTGAAGTGATCAACATCCAAGTCACTGGGTGGATGAAATCAGAAATCTGTGATGTAGTCTTTTGTCATAAGACCATAAAGACATTACATTCCTATTTCCATGTTCAAATGGTAACATGATTCTTCTGACATCACTTATTTAAGTTGTTACTGAGGTTGTTATAAGTAATGTGGTTGGTAAGGCAGGCTCTAAGCCACTCTGCCCAAGAGGGGACACCCACCATATCAGCAGGGTTACAGTACCCTAACTTATTTTAGAAATAACTTTCAATTTGTTGGAGTTTACTGGGTATTAAAGATTTTGAAAGTGTCCCTTTTCATTTGCCAACCAGTTTATGATATAATTGCCATTTTCAAAATCTTGTTTATTCACTTCTAAACCTTAATAAACTGAAAGTCGTTTTTAATATTTACAATACTAACCTTTGACATTTCTGCTTAGAATTTAACCCTTTGTTGACCAGGCATTTTTAGCATATTTTTTATACCTAACACATACATTTTACAATACATATCAGTGTGTCGTAATGTATTAGTATAAGTATATAACCTAGGTATCAACTTGTAGGGGAGACCCAGTACTTTAATTCGCATACCAATAAATATGTGACAGAGTGACCTTGATCACGTGACCCAAGGTCAAATATGACATTGAAGGTCATTTTTGAACATTTTTAAAGCAAATTTTCATATTTCCCTACGCTTTCTGGAAAGATCCTTTGGTATATTATTGGAAAACCAATATGGTCTGGTAGCCACAAGTAATGTTGTAAATATCAGGTAAAGTTGGATTTAATTTACCATTCTATTTATAGAACAAAGGGGAATAACTCTACACCACTGACATTAGATTTTTAACAAAAAATGTCTGATTAAACTATTTTGTGGTGAAATTTTCAAAAGTTAGTTTCTCTACTTAGGAAAACCTTGGGTGTTATAATTGGCCAATGTATATGGCAATATTTTAAAAGGATAAACTATTCTAATAATAGAAAATATGATCACGTGACCTGGGGTCAAAGGTCAACAAAACTCACGATGTTAAGAGGAAATAGGTATTTTGGTAACATTATGTGCGTTTTGTCATCGATGTTTACAAAAAGGGTCAAGTAAGTACAGATTCTTATAACATGTTTAGTCACCCTTAAAATATTATCATTGGAGGTTTGAAAATTATGCAATATCCATGGCAACCAGAAGGACAAAGGTCATGCGCACTTTTACAAGATCCCATTCTCAAAAGGCGTTATAATCAGCACATAGTTCACTTGTCATCTAAAAACCTTTTGTTGTAATAATCAAATGTAGAAAAAGAAAATCAAGTTAGAAGACATTGTAATGCTGACATAGGACGTTTCTTAAATAGCATATAGATCACGTGAGCTTGATAAAAGGCAAGCCATATCAAGGATAACCAAAATGTGTAAGGTTACTAATAACCACACCACTAGTGATTTCATTCAATGCCCTTCTAAAGTCGGGAAATTTATAACAAGATGTCTCATTTTGTGCTTGTGATTTTTTTTGGTCTTGTCTTGTTTGTCTGTTTTTATTATTTGAGTGTATGGCGTCTTGTTCTTAGTTACGTTTGGTGTTGCTAATGCAGATCGGATTTCAGTTGTTAAGGGAAACACATAAAGGTTTATGTTGATGACGTTTACATGATACTGCTGTTTTATAAATGTCACTATGACTGATCAAAGTCTCAGCATTGCCAACATTTCGAATGTATTTCGACTTCGGATTTCTTTAATCAAAATTTGAAAGGTCGATAAATATAGTCCCATCGCCTATATCGACTGTGCCACCGCAAACCAACATCACTGTTCTGATGTACTACTTTTGATTTCTTTTTTATTATTATTAAATAATACCGTTTAAAAGTACATAGAAATCATAAAGTAGCACATAGCGGTCTTGTCTAAGTTATTTTATATTTACATAAAGATGTCTAAAATAAAAAGCTGCAAGTTTAAAAATAAAATGCTTTATGCGAGATAAATAAATGCGAGTTTATTTTCATTTTGTTTCAGGGTGGTAGTTGTTTTTAAGATGTAGAAAATATTTTCTAACCTAGAAAACATTATTTCGAAAATATGTTTTTTGTAAGAAGTCACACAATTTGGTATCATAAAACCAAATTATGAAGTATTTGAATAAAGTCCTTTCGAGACACATTTTCAAATAATCCCCACCTAACCTGGTCAATTCAAGATGATTTGACAATTACTTCTTTGTTTTACTATTCACTGGAACACATAGTTGAGTTGAGTAATGGTGTTTAAAGTGCCAGTCAAGAAAATTTATATTGAAATGTCGCCAGCTATAGCCGAAGGTGCAGAAATTTTGTCAATTGCGATGCGCTGATGGTATTTTACAGTAGGGTTATTTTCATTTCGTAATGCCAAGTGCCGGGAGAATGAACAGTCACTACCCACTTTCAAGTCTTGTGTCAGACCCGGTAGGGGTTCAAACCCACTGATCGAGCACTTTACCAGCTGCTGAGCTACCGCAGTGGTCCAAAATACATCGTGGTACAAATGCGATTAAGTTTCAAAACAAGACAAGTTACCAATATTTCCATGAGTGCAATAGATAAATAAGTTAAAGTTTAAAGTCTCGTAAAGATTATTTCACGTATATCTATGGGGCGAAGGGGGGGGGGGGGGGGGGGGACCGGAGTATCTAAAGAAACGACCTACCATCGATAAGCGAACTGACATTTTATCACACACTCGGATCCGTTCCATACGTTTTCAACACTTACCCGTTATCGAAATGCCAAGTGCTTATATCAGAATATAAAATATCATTCTAAATTTGCACAGGCTAATACACTATCGTCATAAAAATATAAAAAATAAGATCCCAATATTCATTTCTGTCAAGTGCTAATTTTGAATTTTCGTACCCTCAAAAGTAGCAGAATATCAACATTGCCTATTTAGTAGTCTGCGGTACATCATATAGACAGCTAAATGTTACATAGACCAATGGTCTAGTTCTGCAAGAATTTAATTCTAGAATACATGTAATTTTTATTCGCATCATGTTTTTCTGGAACAGAAGAGGTAAGTCTACAAAGTGACAGAATATTTTGGCTTTGTAGTACTATCAGGACAATGCAGTGAACTTGCATATGGTTAAAATGGGTTTTTTTCAAAGTCGCACCAGCAATCTCTGCTATGCTATTCATGACTAGATAAAAGTTTAGTGATCTCTAAGGATTAAACTAAGAGCAGGTTTATGTATGTGCGAGTTTGTTTTATTACCATGCACTTGGGTTGAATTTTAAGGTGCTAACTCACAGAGTCATTATGCCACAGAAAGTAAACCACTCCCCCAGTCATTTCATACTGACACCTGGTGAACCAATCGCTACTCTTTAAATACCGAGGACAGGTGAAGAAGCAGTATCTGACCTAGTCACGGTTCTAACTTAAAACCCCCTTTTCTCAAGGCGGACACACTACCACTGAACCACTCCGGCCGGTCGTGCAATGAGGGATTTTACTGTCACGCCTACAGTTACATGCGGCATCGGGATTAAAGATCTCCCGAATGACCTACAACTTTCATTCCTCAATACATGGGGCTCGGCGAAAGAACAAGCACTACCGACTTTCATATCATGGTCACAGCCTAACGGGGCTTGAACCGTCGACCGCCAAATACGAAGTGATCATTGCCTACTGAGTTACGAAAATGATAAAATTTCTATTGAGATTTTCAGAATTTGCACGATATATACCAATTAAGAGAAAATGGTGGAATATTTGTTACTGAATTTTGTTTTCTTACTGTAATGTTGAGTAATTCTGTGGGAAAAAATGTTTCTGTTCAGACACTGGAACTTATTCACGGTATAAAATGTCGCAGTCCAGTGGCAAGTGTTACCAATTTTCTGTACGGATTATATCGGTCACGTTTAATGAATGCTACATGAAAATATTGACTTTGTATTTAATTTTGTGCTATGAAGTCAAACCGCGAATATAGCAAAATTAAATCCCCAGTGAATAAAAGCAACTATAAAATTCAAAAACATATGGAAAAGGGGCATTTGCCTATGGAAAATTCAACTAAAACATGGCCAAGGCAAAATTGTCGCTTGAAATTGGTTAAATTTATCAAGACACAATATAATTTTTTTTCTGGTTGAGATCAATATTAAAAATTTTAAATTTACATATAAACCCTAATTTACAGAGTTACCACTATACCAAGATGATATAATGCTGTCAAGCAGGCGGGTGTTATTCCGTTGGGAGGTCAAACTCTGACATATATTTATGGGACTAATACTTGTGGTGAGAACAAAAACTTATATCAAGAGAAACGGTCTAATATTTGACCCCTAATCGTACAAGTATTACGGACGTAGTAGAAGACGCTTATGTATGTCACATTTGTACTGCTGAATGACGCGTACGTAATTATATATTTTCTCGCCATTTTTCATGTCTATAACCAAAGTTTGATTCGATCGTTTTTCGGTCTTCTAAGATATTTTTCCGAAATGTAAAAAACATTTGTGAGAAAAAATTCTATAGTTTTACAACATACAAATTTAACATATTTTCAAAAATGCATCATTATTTTTTCTCACAATTTCTTAAATAAAATCATTTTAAGCATTTTTTGACTCCGAAAAAGTAAGAACCTAAAATGTAAGCTAGAAATTAAACTGTTTAATATTAATTTTTAAGAATAATTTTTATACCAGAAGAGACATTGAATAATGCACTAATGATGCCTCGTTGGAAATCTTTAAAGGTTTTTTCGTTATTGAGATATCCCGATGTATTAATGAAAACCAAATCGCCCGTGGATACGGCAAAAACGCCCTTTTCTGCAACATGTTTTTGAAAGAATATCTATCAATATTTTATTGTACCGTTACATAATAATTTTATAACAGCGAGAAACCTGAGAAATTCTTTCCAGTGATACCAAATTTATTAAAATCCATGGTTGTTTTGATTTCGAAATCATTAGCTGAAAGATGGGGTGTGCGTAAAAACCGTCAAATCGTGTGTTTTCGCACGATTGGTCAACAAAGGGTTAAACAAGTTAATTCATTTTAGTATTAACTTCTGGTTTTCAGTTTTGTCCTTGAATGGAACAGTGCCGTTTATTTCTTCAGAACATTTAGCCCTCTCTTATTTGATGTCCCACATTAATACCCAAACCAAACAGACTTGACAATAGATTGACAGGTCATGCTTAAAAGTTATTTTTGTCAATAAGTTTATGTAAGAAAAATCAGCAATTATAAACATGTATTTTCAGATAAAGAAAGGACCTGATAAGGGCAAAATGATAGAAGTTATAAAGAGAAATATACCCTTAGAACAAATAATGTGTATATCACTGAGGTAAGATTATAACATGGGAACAGGTACAATGTAGGTTATAATACCCTTTGCCACTCCAGTTATCACCGCAGTAGTTTGAAGTCACAAAATCGGATTCTTGTGTGTTTTTTATTATAAGAATCTTGATTGATCGCCAAATCCCTTTTGTAATGTAATTTTTATTAAATATTGATTTTACTAGTTTGTATAGATCAAGGTTTAGTTATATATTGATTTTACTAGTTTGTATAGATCAAGGTTTAGTTATATATTGATTTTACTAGTTTGTATAGATCAAGGTTTAGTTATATATTGATTTTACTAGTTTGTATAGATCAAGGTTTAGTTATATATTGATTTTACTAGTTTGTATAGATCAAGGTTTAGTTATATATTGATTTTACTAGTTTGTATAGATCAAGTTTTAGTTATATTGGTTTTAAGTGTTTGTGAAGCAGCTTTAATGTTAAGAGTTTTAGTTCGGATGGTTCGGTCGTTTGGGAATGATTTTATTTTACTAGTTTGTATAGATCAAGGTTTAGTTATATATGTATTGATTTTACTAGTTTGTATAGATCAAGGTTTAGTTATATATTGATTTTACTAGTTTGTATAGATCAAGGTTTAGTTATATATTGATTTTACTAGTTTGTATAGATCAAGGTTTAGTTATATATTGATTTTACTAGTTTGTATAGATCAAGGTTTAGTTATATATTGATTTTACTAGTTTGTATAGATCAAGGTTTAGTTATATATTGATTTTACTAGTTTGTATAGATCAAGGTTTAGTTATATATTGATTTTACTAGTTTGTATAGATCAAGGTTTAGTTATATATTGATTTTACTAGTTTGTATAGATCAAGGTTTAGTTATATATTGATTTTACTAGTTTGTATAGATCAAGGTTTAGTTATATATTGATTTTACTAGTTTGTATAGATCAAGGTTTAGTTATATATTGATTTTACTAGTTTGTATAGATCAAGGTTTAGTTATATATTGATTTTACTAGTTTGTATAGATCAAGGTTTAGTTATATATTGATTTTACTAGTTTGTATAGATCAAGGTTTAGTTATATATTGGTTTTACTAGTTTGTATAGATCAAGGTTTAGTTATACCAATCTGTACTAGCATTTTAAGCTTGTATTTGATTGGCTATGACATCCTGTGATATACAGATACACATGTAGATACATTGTAACTGTATACTATCTGTTAGCTACCGGTAAAGCTTCCATGGTTACAAAAATCTGTAAAGCTTTTACAGATGCTATCAAATGAGGTGTTGTTTACATGAAACCTTTCACAGTAAACTGTGTACTTGACAATCAGCTGTTCTGGAATTAGTTTTTGCCCAGACTGTAGCTTATGCATAATGTTCAATTGCTAAGTCAAACAGCTTACAATATCAGTAATTGGCAAATCCAGTAATGTATTTATAGAGAAATGATCTTTAATTTATATTTGTATTTTATTATAGTACACTACAAGATGATTTGTTTATAATCCATGTAAGCGGTGATTATGCCAGTCTCCTACAGTCAGTATTTAAAACAGAATTCCTGTCTTTGGTATCAAAGAAATACAAAGAAAAGATGAGTAAAGATCTTAGACTTCAGTTTGGTGATCAGTAAGTAACTAATTAAATACAGGAGTTCAAAATTAGGATTTGTAGTGGAAGATCCAGGGCCTTTTGATTTTGTTTTTGGCAGGTCCCAAATAAAGCTTTGAAAGTCCAATAATATAAACATTGAATGGTCCCTGTGCAATGTTATCATATAGAAAAAGTATATAGAATTAACCTGGTAAGACAAAAACAACAGCAGGTCCTTTAGACTTTTACAATTAAAATATTAAGGGTCCCAATGTAAAATCAATAGGTCATGGACCTCGGACCCATGGAATTTTGAACCCCTGGAAATTTCTATCACCTTCACACCACTTGTCCATAATTGTTTTGTTACTAGAATCATTTTGCTGTCAATTATGCCTATGAGAGAGAGTACGCTTGAATCAACAAAAATACGGGAAATAAGCTTTGTTTCAAAATATTTTAAAACATAAACAACATTTACAAACACATTCACTCACCAAATAAGTATGCAATTTTGTTTATAAAAAAACGAAAGAAAATATCCAGTAATTGTTTACATTGTATGGAAAAAATATTTCAAAGTTGTGCATTATGGTCAAAGGGGAGATAACTCAAATGCAAATCGATATTTAGTAAATCTATTAAAGACATGTGATCTTAGCAATGTTGCATGAAAAGTGAGCAGATTGTCTTAACTTAGAATTAGTTGAGTTTTTATAGCAATCTTTAAAAAACTTCTAACATTTACCAATACTACAATATGCTTATATTTTTCTGCATTATAACATTAAATAATCTCCAGAATTTAAGTACATGGTTTTGCATACAATGTATGTATATATATATATAATATTAGTAACAATACCATGAAGAATTTGATGTTTTGCTCTGTGTATGAATTACCTGTGTATCTTAAATTTATATTTGTGAAATAAATACATAAATTTCAGTATATACTGTAAGACTGCTTTATTTTGACACATATTTATTTTAGCAATTTTTGTTCACAAAAGAATACGAACAGCTTTATTTTAGTGCCAACACTTATACATACTTAATTTTAGTGCAAATTTATTTTAGTGGAAATGTCAGACTGCCAAAAGCGCTAATATAAATCTGCCTTTAATATTTCTAGGTTTACGATATTAAAGACACGGGTTCACTTAATATGTTTCTACAATTCCAAAATTATTAGTTAACTAAATATCCAAAATTTAGTCCTTTTGAAAGAATTTTTTCATACAAACTTGATTACATAGGTTACTTTAAAAATAATTTCTCAGTCAGAAATTAGTAGCCAATGGCGATTTTAACTACAGGTACTAGAAATCATGAGAAATGGAAACATTGGATCTTATTTCTTATTTCAGATTAGATTTTCCAGTGAATCACTTGTAAAGAGGATGTTCTATTTCATATTTTAAATTAGATTTTCTAGTGAATCATTTGTAAAGAGGATGTTTTATTTCTTATTTCAGATTAGATTTTCCAGTGAAGAAGGAAGGATGGGGGGGAGGTGGTAGCAGAATGGTCAAGTTCATTAAGTTACCTCAGCCACAAGACATGCCCATAATGAAATCGTCTGGAAAAACACTGAATGTCAGTGTTGGTCCTGGATTGCCAAAAGATTCAAGTAAGTGCTCATGAATTATTTATGCTATAATGTCGCCAAATTTTGGTTTGTGAATTTTGTAATGTGACCAGTCTGAGATTGTGTTTCTGACTTTCCATAAGATTCAAGTATGTATTAATGAATTCTCTAATACTGTTTACTCTGACCTGGGGAATTTTGAACTCCTGAATATAGATGTGGATATTTATATTTAATGATTTGCCACCTCTTGATATATTGTTACGCATGTGAACTCCGGCCCATGTATTATTTGATGATATACCACGGGTAAATGATGATCATTTCAATTCTAACATGACTTAGATAAAAAGGATTGAAATAAATATTGCGAACTTTTTCTTCAGAAGTACATTTTACTATCTATTTGCAAAAAGGTTCATTGAAACAATTCGGCTATTGAGATTACCTTCGTTGAAATAAATGATGTTATGAATGAAAATTACGTCACAACCATTGTTCCCGACTCATAGCATGACATCATAAGATAAACAAGGGAGTATGTCATTAAAACGGAACAGCAATGGGTATATACTACTGCTGACTCTCTTCATGTTTCATATGAAGGAAAATGCAGCTCATGTTAGATTTAGCAATACTGAACCACCAAAATAAATGTTGCAACAAATGTTTTTTTTCCTCATGGAGAAATGTCCACAATATTCTGATGTTATTCTGTGAGACTGTCTTGAAAAATTGTACTCATTTTATGTGTCACAATTATAAAATATAAAGTTCTGGTAAAACAAAATGAAAATAATATTCTGACTGGCTAAATATGTAGGTTATAATCTCTGATATTTTGAATTTATTTTCAGGACCAGGGAAGAAATCCATGTCAGTTGGAAATGGAACACTCCGCAACAGAAGATCAACCAGAGGACCTCCATCCAGACCAGCACCATCACGGCCCCCGCCAAGTTTCCCAGCCCCTGCAGCACCTACTGGAGGTAACTACAAAAACAGTAGCCAGTTTGAGTAGAGTGGATTAGAGTATAATACTATAATCTTTGCATAGCAAGTTTTACATATGTTAGAAAAGAATAAATTAGAACAAAACTTCTGTCACAGTGGTTTTCTGCTATTTCTTAAAGGTCACACAGTCTGTGATATTAATACATAAAATGTATGTTCTTTTGTATTAATAGGTCCTAGAAAGTCACGTAAACTTAGTGACAGCAAGGCACCATCCTTACCAGAGAAAGTTCTAACAAAATGGCCAAGAAGATCCACCAGGCACATATGATGAACAATAATGATTTTATGGCAACTCCAGAGGCAGGAAATGCTGGGTAAGTTGAGAACATTTTAGAAGATAGTGACTTTCATAATGTTTTATTATTTTATTTGTTAAACACAGTGTAAAACAGTTTTACATTAATTATTTGGACAGCATTAGATAATTGTAGTACTGTGCATTTTATGAATGAGTTTGAAGAATCACCATGTTTGTCTATCTGTCGGCCTGAATTTGTGGGTAGAACAAAACACATCGTTGCTTCAGAAGAAATTCATGAAACTTCACACAACTGATCTTCATGCATGGTCCAAAAGAGCGTCATGACCTTCAATGAGTTTCATGTTTTAAGGGTCAAGAAATGCCATCAAGGAAAATTATGTATGGACCATAACTCATTACTACTTTTGAGAAATTTCATGACACTTAACATGATGATCTTTGTGATCAAATAATGTGTTGGGTGTGTCTTAGCCATAAACCAAGGTCACATCATAAATGTCAAGCTAAACATGGCACAATGACTATACTTTAAAGTCAAGGTCACAATGGGTATGTGGGATTTGAGGTTACTGTGAATTATGGGGTCAGTGAGCATCAGTCCCTCACTGATTTACTTTCACGATTATTTTGACCTTGTGGAACACTGTGAAACTTCACGATTATTTTGACCTTGTGGAACACTGAAACACACAAAGGTTAATCGCACTAGCAGATTCACAACAATTAACTTTTGCAATTATTTTGACCTTGTGGAACACTGTGAAACAAGCAAAGGTTAATCACACTCGCAGATTCACAACAATTAACTGTCGTGATTATTTTGACTTGTGGAACACTGAAACACACAAAGGTTAATCGCACTAGCAGATTCACAACAATTAACTTTTGCAATTATTTTGACCTTGTGGAACACTGTGAAACAAGCAAAGGTTAATCACACTCACAGATTCACAACAATTAACTTTTGCAATTATTTTGACCTTGTGGAACACTGTTAAACACACAAAGGTTAATCGCACTAGCAGATTCACAACAATTAACTTTCGTGATTATTTTGACCTTGTGGAACACTGTTAAACACACAAAGGTTAATCGCACTCGCAGATTCGCAACAATTAACTTTCGTGATTTTTTTGACCTTGTGGAACACTGTGAAACAAGCAAAGGTTAATCGCACTAGCAGATTCACAACAATTAACTTTCGTGATTATTTTGACCTTGTGGAACACTGTGAAACAAGCAAAGGTTAATCGCATTAGCAGATTCACAACAATTAACTTTCGTGATTATTTTGACCTTCTGGAACACTGTGAAACAAGCAAAGGTTAATCGCACTCGCAGATTCACAACAATTAACTTTCGCAATTATTTTGACCTTGTGGAACACTGTTAAACACAGAAAGGTTAATCGCACTTGCAAATTCGCAACAATTAACTTTCGTGATTATTTTGACCTTGTGGAACACTGAAACACACAAAGGTTAATCGCACTAGCAGATTCACAACAATTAACTTTCGCAATTATTTTGACCTTGTGGAACACTGTGAAACACACAAAGGTGAATCACACTCGCAGATTCGCAACAATTAACTTTCGTGATTTTTTGACCTTCTGGAACACTGTGAAACAAAGAAACGTTAATCGCACTCGCAGATTCGCAACAATTAACTTTTGCAATTATTTTGACCTTGTGGAACACTGAAACACACAAAGGTTAATCGGACTCGCAGATTCGCAACAATTAACTTTCGCAATTATTTTGACCTTGTGAAACACTGTGAAACACGCAAATGTTAATCACACTCGCAGATTCACAACAATTAAGTTTCGCAATTATTTTGACCTTGTGGAACATTGTGAAACAGGCAAATGTTAATCGCACTCGTAGATTCGCAACAATTAACTTTCGTGATTATTTTGACTTGTGGAACACTGTGAAACACACAAAGGTTAATCGCACTCGCAGATTTGCAACAATTAACTTTCGCAATTATTTTGACCTTGTGGAACACTGTGAAACACACAAAGGTTAATTGCACTCGCGGATTCGCAACAATTAACTCTCGCAATTATTTTGACCTTGTGGAACACTGTGAAACAGGCAAATGTTAATCGCACTCACAGATTCACAACAATTAACTTTCGCAATTATTTTGACCTTGTGGAACACTGTGAAACAGGCAAATGTTAATCGCACTCGCAGATTCACAACAATTAAGTTTCGCAATTATTTTGACCTTGTGGAACACTGTGAAACAGGCAAATGTTAATCGCACTCGCAGATTCACAACAATTAAGTTTCGCAATTATTTTGACCTTGTGGAACACTGTGAAACAGGCAAATGTTAATCGCACTCGCAGATTCACAACAATTAAGTTTCGCAATTATTTTGACCTTGTGGAACACTGTGAAACAGGCAAATGTTAATCGCACTCGCAGATTCACAACAATTAAGTTTCGCAATTATTTTGACCTTGTGGAACACTGTGAAACAGGCAAATGTTAATCGCACTCGCAGATTCACAACAATTAAGTTTCGCAATTATTTTGACCTTGTGGAACAATGTGAAACAGGCAAATGTTAATCGCACTCGCAGATTCACAACAATTAAGTTTCGCAATTATTTTGACCTTGTGGAACACTGTGAAACAGGCAAATGTTAATCGCACTCGCAGATTCACAACAATTAACTTTCGCAATTATTTTGACCTTGTGGAACACTGTGAAACACACAAAGGTGAATCACACTCGCAGATTCGCAACAATTAACTTTCGTGATTTTTTTTACCTTCTGGAACACTGTGAAACAAAGAAACGTTAATCGCACTCGCAGATTCGCAACAATTAACTTTTGCAATTATTTTGACCTTGTGGAACACTGAAACACACAAAGGTTAATCGGACTCGCAGATTCGCAACAATTAACTTTCGCAATTATTTTGACCTTGTGAAACACTGTGAAACACGCAAATGTTAATCACACTCGCAGATTCACAACAATTAAGTTTCGCAATTATTTTGACCTTGTGGAACATTGTGAAACAGGCAAATGTTAATCGCACTCGTAGATTCGCAACAATTAACTTTCGTGATTATTTTGACTTGTGGAACACTGTGAAACACACAAAGGTTAATCGCACTCGCAGATTTGCAACAATTAACTTTCGCAATTATTTTGACCTTGTGGAACACTGTGAAACACACAAAGGTTAATTGCACTCGCGGATTCGCAACAATTAACTCTCGCAATTATTTTGACCTTGTGGAACACTGTGAAACAGGCAAATGTTAATCGCACTCACAGATTCACAACAATTAACTTTCGCAATTATTTTGACCTTGTGGAACACTGTGAAACAGGCAAATGTTAATCGCACTCGCAGATTCACAACAATTAAGTTTCGCAATTATTTTGACCTTGTGGAACACTGTGAAACAGGCAAATGTTAATCGCACTCGCAGATTCACAACAATTAAGTTTCGCAATTATTTTGACCTTGTGGAACACTGTGAAACAGGCAAATGTTAATCGCACTCGCAGATTCACAACAATTAAGTTTCGCAATTATTTTGACCTTGTGGAACACTGTGAAACAGGCAAATGTTAATCGCACTCGCAGATTCACAACAATTAAGTTTCGCAATTATTTTGACCTTGTGGAACACTGTGAAACAGGCAAATGTTAATCGCACTCGCAGATTCACAACAATTAAGTTTCGCAATTATTTTGACCTTGTGGAACACTGTGAAACAGGCAAATGTTAATCGCACTCGCAGATTCACAACAATTAAGTTTCGCAATTATTTTGACCTTGTGGAACACTGAAACAGGCAAATGTTAATCGCACTCGCAGATTCACAACAATTAAGTTTCGCAATTATTTTGACCTTGTGGAACACTGTGAAACAGGCAAATGTTAATCGCACTCGCAGATTCACAACAATTAAGTTTCGCAATTATTTTGACCTTGTGGAACACTGTGAAACAGGCAAATGTTAATCGCACTCGCAGATTCACAACAATTAAGTTTCGCAATTATTTTGACCTTGTGGAACACTGTGAAACAGGCAAATGTTAATCGCACTCGCAGATTCACAACAATTAAGTTTCGCAATTATTTTGACCTTGTGGAACACTGTGGGACCTCACTGACATTTCTAGTTAACTATACATTTGTATAAGCTTTACAGTTTTTAGAATAAAGGTTTAAATTTTAATTTTGCTAACCCTTTATTATTGTTTGATCAATATTGCTGAAATTCTGTTGCTTTTTGTGTGACTCTGTTGACATATCTATGTATAGCTGTACATATAGTAGTTGTATCACTTGTTGCATTGCATCATAATTTTATTTAATCTGCAACAGCAGGCAAAGCAAGCCTTTTCTGGATCACTCAAATACTCAATTTACTCATTTAATTTACTTTTTTTTAATTGACACATAGCATTAACTTATTTTAATAAACCTGTCATTTTGTCAAAAAACAGTACCGTAATTATCATGACATTGAAAAGATTGTACTTTGCTAAACATGATCCATGTTAATAGATTTATTGCAACACTATTATTCACATTATTTGGGTTCTGTAATTTTTGCAACTGTATTCTTCTACTTGGGTGTTGTCATTTGATAGTCATTGCAATGCAACTGAAGAAAGACCATAAGTTGGGAAGGGGTAGTCTAAATTGCATGCTCATGGATCACAGCTTCTCTCACCACCTTGATTCTCCCACATGAGATACTGTTAACCAACTTTGATTCGCAGATATTAACTTTTGTGATCTTCTTTCTCAAGCCATATCACAACTATTAACTTTCGTGGTATGGACTTTAGCTGTATATTTGGTGTAAATAAAACCATTTTTGGAAACAGATTCGCAACAATTAACTTTCGGGATTATTTTGACCTTGTGGAACACTGTGAAACTGCAAAGGTTAATCGCACTCGAATAAAAGTTGGTTTACAGTAGATAGCTCCTAGTGTGAGAACGTTTGTACATATGATAGCAGAATGTTGGTAGCTCCTAGTGTGAGAACGTTTGTACATATGATAGCAGAATGTTGGTAGCTCCTAGTGTGAGAACGTTTGTACATATGATAGCAGAATGTTGGTAGCTCCTAGTGTGAGAACGTTTGTACATATGATAGCAGAATGTTGGTAGCTCCTAGTGTGAGAACGTTTGTACATATGATAGCAGAATGTTGGTAGCTCCTAGTGTGAGAACGTTTATACATATGATAGCAGAATGTTGGTAGCTCCTAGTGTGAGAACGTTTGTACATATGATAGCAGAATGTTGGTAGCTCCTAGTGTGAGAACGTTTGTACATATGATAGCAGAATGTTGGTAGCTCCTAGTGTGAGAACGTTTGTACATATGATAGCAGAATGTTGGTAGCTCCTAGTGTGAGAACGTTTGTACATATGATAGCAGAATGTTGGTAGCTCCTAGTGTGAGAACGTTTGTACATATGATAGCAGAATGTTGGTAGCTCCTAGTGTGAGAACGTTTGTACATATGATAGCAGAATGTTGGTAGCTCCTAGTGTGAGAACGTTTGTACATATGATAGCAGAATGTTGGTGGTTTCTCCAGGTACTCTGATTTTTTCCACTATTCATAATTGACTGCCTCCATAAATACATGGTACAAGTTACAGAATCTTGACTGAGGTGTAAGACTCCATTATTTCACTTCACTCTACTCTTATATGAAATATTTGATTTTGTATGAAGATATAAAATAGAATGAACGTCACATCACCCAATGCAACCAAAAACATTTTACCTTGTTTTTAGTGGAAAATGCAAAATGGATCTTAAATTAGCCCATTTTTAAAAACATTTTCATTAAAATAGACCAAATAATATTCTAATGCTTTGTCACATAGATCCCAATTTTAAGTAAACATTGAGCCAGACTAATGTTTATATAATTGTTTTATTTATCATGTTTATATCTGAAGGCTTTATCTGTTACTGTTTGTGCCACTTTGACTGTGATATGTGAAGTTTGCTGTTTTTTTTTTTAAAAGAAAATCCAATTATGGTAACTTGAATTTGCTTTGTTCAGTGAAGATATGATCATAAAATATCTCTTTGGAGAAACAAATATCTCCATCATTAGGATTTTTACATATTGAAAATCCTGTTGCCACATGATGGAATATTTTGTTTTACCCCATGTAATGAATTTTTGAATCTCTGGTGAATTTTACAGAAATTATGGCCCTTGGTCTTTGATAATTTCATTAAAATAACAGTTTTCCTTACTTTTTCTTGGTATAAAAATCTACCACAATTAGTGACTTAAGGTCAAATTACTATTATGTTATGCTCTGTTGATTTTTCGGAAATTATAACCCTTGGTATGTGAAAATTTAACAAAAATAACTGGGTCCAATATGTTGGCACATGGGGTATTTGAGCTCAATCACTAGAGTTTCTTTCATTATTCGTCAGTACCACTTTTTGATATCACAAACAAAATGACACAAACAACAGATTTAGTTTGTACTATTTCTGATTTTAAACCATATTCAGGAATGCTTTACACTCAGTTTTATGCATATGTTAAAATATATCATAGTGTAGATGTTGTTGAGGAAATACTGAGTGTACATTAATATTGATCATGAATTAGTAATCAATTTTAATCAGACTAATATATATATTAATGTATATCTGTTATTATTATTATATCTAAAGGCTTTATCAGTTAGACCAGGAACGCATGCAAGAGTAAGTTACTAACCACAGTAATGATATGACTCAATTCTCAAGTTTTGTGTTTCAATTTTAAATTTACCTTTTCAAGTTTAAGTTTTTTTGTTTTTTTAAAGTTTGATTTACTTTATATTTTCAAGTTTTAACAATTATTTTGGAATGATTAACAGGACTCAAAAACTTCACTGGTTGCAGATTCTAGAATAACTTATGGTGAAATATTACAACCTTGGTGAAAATTGGTGCAAAATTTTGCTTAGGTCAGCAATATTTCAGCATACCTGTCAATAAGCTGTATGCAATGTTTCAGCATACCTGTCTTTAAGCTGTATTTTGTATGCTATTTATAAGAGAATACATCTAATTGATAGATGGGTAGGTTGAATAAGGTGTTACACCCAATGACCAGCCTTCAAAGTTTGTTTCAAAAACAAAAGTGCACTTTTTAAAACTGACTTCCAATCACTTGCATACATCAGTGTTATTAATAACAATAATTATGATGTAAAGTGTTCATTATATTGCCTGAATTGGTTACAGTATCGTGAAAATTTTGGGATGTAGAAATGATACCTGTTCTCTGGTCACAAAGTTCAAATTTAAAATGGACAAGCAGGCCACCATTTACAAATTTTAGGTTGCCAGACAATTCCAGGTTGATTTGGCCACCAGTTTAGTTGACAGAATTGAGGGCTGCAGTCCAGAATATATCACTTAATTTTCAAAGACTAGAAGTAGTATGATATCCACTGATTCTAAATCAGAAGGTTTTTGATGTGGACCAGATGATAACAGAAAGTTAATGTGTTAAGGCCAGTACGTCAATCAGAAATGATTGTTTTTGAGTCCTGAATCATTCAATCAAATAAATTGTGCATGTTAGTGCCTGTTAATGTTTGGTGATGAATTGATTTGGTAATGCTAAATACTAATACACAGTTAACTTAGATCACTGAAGCAGGATCAGGAACATTGTCACACTAAATATAAACCAACATGAGATGATCTCTCGCAAAATATCATGACTATATTTAGTGTCTGTCCATCTGGCAATATGTTTGGGTGATGAATTGATTTGGTAATACTTCCAATGCTACTAACATTACTTATTCACAGTTAACTTATATCACAAAAGTAGACCAGAAATATGTTTACAATCTAATGGCACACAGTATAAACTTATGTAAACTCAATTAAAGATATTAGTTAAATTGTGCATTGTTGGTATTGCTGATGCAATTTTGCCACAATTTGCAGCAAAGTGTTATATTAATAGAAATTTTTATTATTACCCATTCAGAGACTTGAAGAAATCTTAACACAGTGTCTGCTAGTACTTCAAGCCTAAACAGGGAGGGGGGGGGGGGGGGGGGGGGTAGAACAAAAATATAATGTCAACTAGCAGTCAACAGGATGACTCTGTGAAGTATTATATTGAAGAGTTTTTCTGAATGCAGTTTTCTGCAAAATATTTATTTCACTTTAAAGTTTACCTCATCAACACAAGATGAGAGTAAACACTTATCTAATGAAAAATTTTGTGCCGTATCATTATATCAAACACAAATATACCAATCAATGTTCAAAGTAACAATTCTAAAAGGAAGTATACAGTTGAATCTCTTTATCTCGAACTCGGATATCTCAAATTTCCAGATAAGTCAAACTTTTGACTGCTGTCCAAAACTTATCTCGAACTTTGGATAAGTTAAACTATTTTTAATCCCCGTGGAGTTCAAGATAAGGAGATTCAACCGTATATTAATAACAAATAGTATTACTAACTAACTGAAATTTTCACAATTATTACAAGACTTTTGCACTTTTTATTTTGCATGGTACATTT
The DNA here is from genome assembly GCA_021292105.1 of Anadara kagoshimensis. Taxonomy (NCBI): domain Eukaryota; kingdom Metazoa; phylum Mollusca; class Bivalvia; order Arcoida; family Arcidae; genus Anadara; species Anadara kagoshimensis. The sequence goes on along the minus strand of CM037871.1, from coordinate 51,183,578 downwards.
AGTTTACTAACAACTGGCTAAGCATGCTAGAGTCACGGTACATGAACAAGTACACATGAGTACAGTAAAACCTGTATATAAAGACTGTATACCCAAGGGGTCTATAAATTAACAGAATTAATAGACGGGCATTTAATATAGTGGTTCATTTTACTTGAGTTATAAACAAAAAGGACCTTAAAATAGTTTTAATGGACAGGTGATCATTTTATAAAGATTCTGTTTTATTTAAAGTAAGAAACAAGAGATGTTCAAATGATGGTATTCATGGACAGCTTGTCTATATATAGAGGTTTATTTTGCTTGAAATACAAAGGACCCGGAAAAAAATGGCCCAGTTAGAAAGGTCAAGTCTTAATATTGAGGTTCATTTTGGTTAAAAAGAAAAATGACTTTAAACACCGATCATAAATGGGCAGGTTGTCTTTATTTAGAGGTGGTTACTATACCAGGTTTTAATGTACATAATCTTTGTATGAATAAAATGACAAATTAATTTCTTTTGCTATGTAGAATATGTGATTTTAAGAGTTTTGTAATTTTACCTTCTTTTTGCTTTTTACTTTTTAAATTCATATACCTTAAGTTTCCATGGTTTTGTTTTTCTTCCATTGTGTTGCTAATTACTGACTGGTTGTGGTAAAGCTTATATATCATTATGTTTTTGTTTTGTATTGAATTGCATCATTTTGTGAAAGACAACTTTGACCTGTCCGCTTGACCTTTCATAGGAAAATCCATCCAATACATGGGTAGTATTAAGTTTCACAGTTAATACATGAACACTGTGATAAGTGTATCTCATTATATAGACAAAACAAGCATTAGTGTTCCATATACATTAATGTGCTACTTCACAATAAATATTTAAGTTAAAGGTCAAGCAGATAGGTCAATACTGTTTGCCAATTCTATTGCATGACACAAACATGAATACTTTTCACAAAAATAGAGAGATATTATTTTGTTACATTTTATCTTTGTAGAATTTAGGTAGACCTATAAAAGAACTGCACTGTAATACATTAACATGGAAGCTAGTTGATGCTTTGATTTTAAATAATTTGTTTAGAGTAGTTTTGAGTTTTGTTGCTCATGTAACTTATCAGAAAAGTTCCAATTAATATCTTTTACTTAAGTAACATGCAGCAAAACTTGTTATAATACCTTGATAACTTAGCAACCTGAGACTTATCACCAAACTATTTTCAAGTCCAAATATCCATATGTATATGTATATCACTTTATAACAACAAAAACTGAAAAAAATATGGAGATGTATTGAGGTTTTGCTATACTAGTCTGAGGGGCATTATGATGTGGTGTTACTGTATTATTATTCAATATTTTCCAATACTGGAGGTCAGGAAGCTGGTCAGAATGTCAATTGTTAGTTAATTCATTAATCTATAAGTTATCGAAATTGTTTATTAATTACTGAAAAACTACTTTATATATGATCTATTAGCATTAATTGACTTTTACCAAGGCATTTTTGAAGAACAATTTAATATTTTGAATGTTTTAGTGTTGCAAGACAGAGGACCAGTGTAAAGCCAAGTCCAGCAGCAGGACGACCAAAACCAGCTCCGTCGAAACCGAAACCAGTGTTACCCCAGTGTAAAACTTTATATGCTTATGACGCTCAGGACACAGATGAACTTAGCTTCAATGAAGGAGATATAATACAAATAGTTAAAGAAGGTAATAAACCCTTTCTTAATCACCTGACCATGAATCAATAATCAGCATTATTGATCTTTAATTACATCCACGCACCTTCGGTCGATCAGTGTTCACATGTACACACAAACAGTTACCTCCCACGTGGGTCGTTCAAATTTACAGAATGATTACCTTTGAAGCATGCGAAATGAAAACTTAATAACCAATATTTTTTAGTAAATTATGACGGAACGAGAATCTTTGAAGTGTGGGTGAAAACATGCCTAAAATAACCAAAGCTAAGCGATTTAATTTTAACTGTAAGTTACGGTGAAGTTTCTGTTTAGTCTTCCATGCCGAGTTGCCGTCTTCAGGTTTTTCAGTCGAGAATTATTTCATCATTATTTATTTTTGTCATTACATTGTTTAATAGTAAAAACATAAGTTATAAATATTGAAATTATTTATTTTTGTCATTACATTGTTTAATAGTATAAACATAAGTTATAAATATTGAAATAAATAATGATAAAAAATTGCCGATTATGGACCGGAAGTCAACAGTTGTGAGAAGTACAACAGAGTTACATCCCATGTCAGGGACTTGCCGATTTTTAAGTCGAACTTCGGATATGTCGAACTACTTTCCACGGACCCAACAAATTCGAGATAACGAGAGTCGACTGTACATGTAAATATAATGAAGTTAAGCATACTTTGTTCATATTAATTTCAGATCCAGCTGGATGGTGGACAGGAAAGTTACGTGGGAAACAAGGACTATTTCCAGCAAATTATGTAGAAAAAATATGAATAAATTAAAATTAGTATAGGTCTATTTGTATATATATTATAAGTGCCATTTTATATGTATATAAATATATGTATATTTGTGTGGAAAAATCTATGCAGCATTTTAAGCCGACCTTTATAATAGAAAAACATGGACCAGAATTCAAGTTGAGCCTTTTAGATAAATATGGACCAGACCTTCAAGCTGAATTAAACTGAATCTATGGTACAAATATGGACCAGAACTGCAAGCTGAGCTTATGATACAAATATGGACCAGATCCTCATGCTGAGCCTATACATGTATATATAGAAAAACTATGGACCAGAATTTGAAGCTGAGCCCAGGAGACAAATATTAGGACAATCTGTGGTCAATTGATAAAACATGTTTAACTCTATAAATGAAATGTATAAAAATTGTTAATTTGTCAGATGTGTATAATTTTTAACCCTGTACACTTGCACGTTTCTGTATTATAGCATATATGTATATGGACCAGAGTTTCAAGCTGAGGTCTGGAGATAAATTTGGGACAATCTGTGATCAATTAATTAAATTTGTTTAACTTTATGTAAATGAATTGTTCATACATACATATTTTTTGGTCTTGTTAGTTGTTTTCAGATGTGTTAAGTTTTTAACCCTGTACACTTGCAAGTTTCTGTATATTGGTACATATGTTTCAACAGTGCTGTTGTACAAGTACTGATTTGTATAAACATGGACTGTGGTTCTATAGATTTGACACACACAAAAACATGACACACATGCACAAGCACATACAGATATACAAAAACACATACACTTTTTATGTATATGGTGCATAATACTAACAACTTGTTAAATCTCAAAATGGTTTTTCCTTCTATACTTTTTTAAAAATTTAACATCGGGAATTTATTGGGTTTTTCATTCTTATATGTATATGTATTAATTTTATCTATAGAATCCTATTATTTGCACCTGTAAAGGTTAAAATTTAAAAATAAAACAAACGTGATATTTGTGTCTAGTGGTGCTAAAAATGATAATGGCTTAAAATAATAACAAGTAAAACCTTGATTCATCACCACCATTTGTTTTGTCATATTGTGACATTATAAATGGGTTTGGTTATATATTGAGGGAAGCTTGTAGAGAAAACATAGAAGTGAATTTTGGAATAAGTGAGGTGACAAAGTTGTCAAGGAGGCATTAATTAACATTAATGAAGCAAGGTTTTACTGTAATAAATGGTCGCCATGGTGACTATAAAAGTTAATGTAACCTTGATAATTTTATTTTGCTTGAAGAAAATTGAATATTTAACTAAAAATTATATGAAGGCAATAGTAATAATCCATATGTGTATGTTGATGTTTTCTTGAAATGACCTTCAAAATTGGGTCAAGGGCATGGCCTACTAGTTTTATACCTTTGTGTTTTTCTACTGTTGTAGATTTAAAAATGAATATTTTAATGCATTGTTAATGTGGTCTTATACAATCATAAAGATACAATAAAATTAAGCCTATGTCGTATTGAGACCTTTATGGTGTCAACACTTACATTCCTTTGATGGAAATGAATTATGTGAAATGGAAAAAAATTCTAAAAGATAAAATTTTAATTTCCCATTTTAGATTTTTAAAATGGTTCCTGTAACTTGAACTACAGCAATTTATCACTACTTTAAAGAATGGGTCTACATAGTCTAGGCTATTTGTCTATTTCATAAATAGAAACAAGTCCTGATGACTGCAGCATAGCTGTTGAAAAACATGTAGACATACTACAACTGTTTATTCTAGTGGTGAGAAACATTTATTCTGATTAAGAGAAAAATTATCATGTTTTTGACAGTTCCTTGTTACAAGTGTGTATGACTATTTTTCTATTTGTCTTAATTGTTACATGTTACCATGGTTATATATTATAAATAGTTACCATATATATTATACATGTATATGATGGTGATGTTTTTACCAGTTTTTTGAGAACTTTGACAGTTATTTTTGTATGATCACATTTACATATATTAAGTTTTATTATTATAATTATAGTAATTTTGTAAATAATATACATTTATTGTTATATAATAATATAATATATATAATTATAGCATCTGTATATTTGTTATAAATGCTTTTAAAAATCATTTATTAAAATTATATTATGATATTGAATAATTTCAAAGTTAACTGTGTCTGACTTATCACTGTCTCTATTAGTCTTTATCCAAGTCTAACTAATATCATATTATTGTTATCAAAACTTCATTATACTAGAAGTATCTAATCGCACCATTTCCAGTATCAGCTTTTTATAAGCCTTTCATTTTGAGAAAGGTGATACATTTACATACTAGAGTTGACTGTTGATGTAATGACAATTTCACTTTCTTTCTTAAACAATATTGTTACCATGACAAGGGGGTTATGAGGTCATATTACAGTTGACTTGTTTACTTTCTGACTATACAGCTTACATTATAACTTATTTATTTAGTTAGATATCAATGGAAAAATGTTTTTTCTTTGATTATTGTTGTTCACCTCCATTGATATTGTTACCATGACAACTGGGTTATGAAGATCATGTTACAGTTGAATCAGATGTAATATCATTTGACTTGAAGCTCATACTATACCTTGTTTGAAAGTTGTTGTATGGACACAAAAGATAACTATGCCCAAATGCTTCTTTCTCTGATAATTGCCTTTCACTATTGTTACCATGGCAACCAAGTGATGAAGGTCATGTTACAGTTGATTGTTGTTTACTTTCTGACTCACTATACAGCTTATATTATAACATTTATTTTTGTAAGTAAAGTATCAGTGGAAAAGAAAATTGTGCCTAAATGCTTTCTTTCTATGGCAATTGGCTTTCACTTCAAACAATATTGTTACCATGACAACTGGGTTATGAAGGTCATGACAAATACTGGTAATTTCAGTTAATTCATAGTGCTGTTTTGTATTTTTATCTGCCACCTTTCATCTTCATTTTGTTCATCCATCAGAAATTCTTGTCTGCATTAATTCTCTAAAACTATGAAGCACTATTTCATGAAACTTGGTACATAGTATCAACATTGATAGGAGATGCGCATATCGTTAACTCGAGGTGGTTTGCTCAATTTTCTTGGAGTTATGGCCTTTTGACTTAAAAACCTAAAACAGTTAATATTTCTAAAACCCATGACTGGAGACAAAATTGGATTTCATATATAGCTTTTCTATAGTCTTAAACTGTACTGTCAGAGCAAAATTTTATTCTGGAGTAATTCTCCAAAACTATGAAGCAGTATTTCACAAAACCTGGTGCAAAGTACCAGTATTGATTGCAGATGCACATACTGTAAAGGGGAAAATTTTCGCTTATTTCGCGCTAAAGAAATTACCGCGAAAATTTCACCCACGCAAAATATATAACATACAGGTCAATAAATCATATATATAGAATATACACCTCTTATATTAGTTATGTAAAAATTACACCCACGCGAAATGCGAGGTTCAGAAATAGCGAAATTTTCACCCTGCGAAAATAATCCCCTTTACCATATATCAATTACCTGAGTGACTTTGCTCATTTTCCCAGAAGTTGCTTTATGTTCAAAGTGCAAATCACAAAATAACCTGTTTGCAGGTGATCCTAATTCAGTGAATTTGCTTGTAATAATTCTAAATTCACTTTTGTAGGCAACAATATTTTATTTTATTACAAGTGAGATTGTTACCATGACAACTTGGTTTTGAAGGTCATGACCTATACATGTAATCTCAGTCTGTTCAAATTTCAGCTTTATAATTTGATAATTCTGAATTCACTTCCTTTAACAACAATACTTTATTCAGATCAATATTACATGATTATGTAGGTATATGTTTGTATTTGCTTGATGGTTATAGCTGTTACCATGGTTATACCTGTGTCCATGGTTATAATTGTGACCATGGTTCTAGTCTGTAGGATTCATGAACGGTGGCATTTTCAATTTTGATGTTTAGAAATTGGTCCCAATAATTCATTTTTGTTCTATATATATATATTGGCTATGTTACTTACTTGGATTTGTGATCTTGTGGAACTTTTGAAGCTGTTACCTTTGTGTTATGAACAATTTCATTTTCATTTTCTTCATTTTTGTTTCTTTGTCAGTGTGCTTTACAATTAAAGTGCCTTTTGATGTTCAAGATAATCACAAGTCTTTCAAATACATGTATATACATTTCTTTTGTCACTTGACATCCATATTTTAAGTCTATTATTTCAATAAGAAGTTATAATCGTTACAAATTATATATATGCTGAAATATTTTGAAGAAATACGTGCCCTTTCAGAGCAACTGGTCTCACTTCCCTGGTGGAAGTTCACCATTTAGTAAAAAACAAACACTACTAGTAATTCATATCCAAATCACAATCGAGAAGCAAAGTAAAAACTTTGGAACTGACAAGTCAGGTTAAACTTAATTTACTTTGTCTTAGGATTGAAATTTTTTCATAGACAGGTATGTTTGTGTTTTGTTCATTGATAAAGCTAAATTTGTTTCAGTTGTCTGTAGTTTAAATTAGTTTTAGCATAAGGACAACTTCCCTTATTAGATCTGGCATTTTTGTATGATAATATTATATTATGATTTTTTTTATCACGTTAAACATACAACATACATGTGAAATGACTGTTTATTTTGTTTCACCAATTTCCATAATTCCCATTGTATCCTATTATTTTACTATGTTTTATATGCATGTTTATATGATAGTCAGACCTTGGCTTCACCACAGACCTGTCAGACCTGTTCATTGGCTTCACCACAGACCTGTCATTGGCTACATCACAGACCTGTTCATTGGCTACACTTCCAGCTACTGTATTACAAACCTCTGAAATGTTTATCACTGAGCTAATGAGCTGAGCAGTCTACATATTTCTTGCTTCAACTTTAGATCATCCAAAGCATTCACAAATATACAGTATATGAATTAGCCATTTATATCTGTATATTACATAATATTAGTTCTACACTCGGGGGGCCAGATTTATCTAAAACTGTCCCATGTGGTTCTTCATGTCAAGTTCATTCCAGTCATTTTTTCTTTGTTGAGCTCATTTAGATATACTGTAAAAAGAGAAATTTTTGCGTGTTTTATTGTTGCATACAATCGCGAGAATAACAAGACACGGAATATAAAATTTCACGAATGTTGTAAGTAATTCACTTGCATTTGCGTTGATCATCATCTGACGACATCGGATATAAAAACTCACAAATATCTTGAAATGACAAAATTCACAAGAATAACAAGGTGCGAAAATAAAAGTTTCGCGATTATATTATTTCTATATAATTCACTTGCATTTGCGCTAACTATCATCTGACAACACGAAAATAAAAATTGCGAATATCTTGAAATTTTCGCGAAAATTAAATAACGCAAACATTTTTCAAGTTACAGTATTCTATCATTTTATGCCTATCCTGTAACTTTTATCTCATTTAAATAAAACATTCTGTTCTTTATGTAGTAGTCTTTTTTATTCTTAGATAAATGAAATAATGATGCAATATTATAGTTATTCAAATGATGATCAATGAAATGTTGCACATATCAACACTAAAGTAATATAATTAATTAATAAAGTCATAAATGTAGAAGGTTTTAATTATTTTTAGCTCACCTGACCGAAAGGTCATGTGAGCTTATGGCTTATGGCAGCGTGTGTGTGTGTGTGTGCATCATTAACACCTATTTTCGACATCTCCTCTGAAACTATAAGACAGATTTCAATGAAACTTAGTGAGAAGTATATATGGGCTGGTGCAATTCAGATTTGTTCGTGGCGTTGCCATGGCTACCATAACTAGGTCAAGGTGACCTAGGGGTGCAAAAATCTTAAAAAATATTTTTCTCCGAAAGTATTGATTGGAGAAAAAATCTGATGTGATATTTGGCTTCTCTAGCGTCTTAAGCCTATAGTTTGTTCATTTTGTGAAATTTGGACAAAAAATAGGTTACACGTTTATGCGTTTGATTTTGAAAAAATCGTAAAATAGCTTCAAAATGGCGTTTTCAGTTTTAACATCTTCTTGTTAGTATCTTCAAAATGAGGTCAAGGTCAATTGTGAAGGTCGTGACCTAATTTTATTTACCTCTGATTATAATTATTATCTCGAAAACTATACACTTTTTGTATAGGCATGTATATTAGAATGTTGTACGTATTGATACAACAATCATTTTGATGTATAGAAAAAGGTCATGGGTTCAAAGGTCAAGGTCACAGATGCAAAACAATACCGAAATGGTTAATTATCTCGAAAACTATAAACTTTTTGTATAGGCATGAATATTAGAATGTTGTACGTATTGATACAACAATCATTTTGATGTATAGAAAACGGTGATGGATTCAAAGGTCAAGGTCACAGATGCGAAACAATACCGAAATGGTTAATTATCCCGAAAACTATAAACTTTTTGTTTAGGCATGTATATAAGAATGTTGTAGGTATTGATACAACGATCATTTTGATGTATAGAAAAAGGTCATGGGTTTAAAGGTCAAGGTCACATTAGCAAAACAATACCAAAATTGTAAATTATCTCAAAAACTATAAACTTTTTATATAGACATTTATATTAGAATATTGTAGGTATTAATACAACGATCTTTTTGATGTATAGAAAAAGGTCATGGGTCCAAAGGTCAAGGTAACGGTTGCAAAACAATACCAAAAAGATTCATTATCTCGAAAACTATGAACATTTTGTATAGGCATGTATATTAGAATATTGTTGGTATTGATGCAATCATCATTTTGATATATAGATTATGGTTTATGGTTCGAAGGTCAAGGTCACAGATGCGAGTAGCAAGTTTCATAAATATCTAAATATCCACATCAGAGTTATTGCTCCTTAAATGTAGTATTTATTGTGTTTTTGTGCTGTTAACGGCCCAGGTGAGCGGTACAGGCCCTATTGGGCCTCTTGTTTTTCTTTTGTCAGTGTGCTTTACAATTAAAGTGCCTTTTGATGTTCAAGATAATCACAAGTCTTTCAAATACATGTATATACATTTCTTTTGTCACTTGACACCCATATTTTAAGTCTATTATTTCAATAAGAAGTTATAATCGTTACAAATTATATATATGCTGAAATATTTTGAAGAAATACGTGCCCTTTCAGAGCAACTGGTCTCACTTCCCTGGTGGAAGTTCACTGTTTAGTAAAAAACAAACACTACTAGTAATTCATGTCCGAATCACAATCGAGAAGCAAAGTAAAAACTTTGGAACTGACAAGTCAGGTTAAACTTAATTTACTTTGTCTTAGGATTGAAATTTTTTCATAGACAGGTATGTTTGTGTTTTGTTCATTGATAAAGCTAAATTTGTTTCAGTTGTCTGTAGTTTAAATTAGTTTTAGCATAAGGACAACTTCCCTTATTAGATCTGGCATTTTTGTATGATAATATTATATTATGATTTTTTTTATCACGTTAAACATACATGTATGTGATTTGTGAAATGACCGTTTATTTTGTTTCACCAATTTCCATAATTCCCATTGTATCCTATTATTTTACTATGTTTTATATGCATGTTTATATGAGTCAGACCTTGGCTTCACCACAAACCTGTCAGACCTGTTCATTCGCTTCACCACAGACCTGTCATTGGCTACATCACAGACCTGTTCATTGGCTACACTTCCAGCTACTGTATTACAAACCTCTGAAATGTTTATCACTGAGCTAATGAGCTGAGCAGTCTACGTATTTCTTGCTTCAACTTTAGATCATCCAAAGCATTCACAAATATACAGTATATGAATTAGCCATTTATATTTGTATATTACATTATATTAGTTCTACACTCGGGGGCCAGATTTATCTAAAACTGTCCCATGTGGTTCTTCATGTCAAGTTCATTCCAGTCATTTTTTCTTTGTTGAGCTCATTTAGATATACTGTAACAAGAGAAATTTTTGCGTGTTTTATTGTTGCATACAATCGCGAGAATAACAAGACACGGAATATAAAATTTCACGAATGTTGTAAGTAATTCACTTGCATTTGCGTTGATCATCATCTGACGACATCGGATATAAAAACTCACAAATATCTTGAAATGACAAAATTCACAAGAATAACAAGGTGCGAAAATAAAAGTTTCGCGATTTATATTATTTCTATATAATTCACTTGCATTTGCGCTAACTATCATCTGACAACACGAAAATAAAAATTTGCGAATATCTTGAAATTTTCGCGAAAATTAAATAACGCAAACATTTTTCACTTTACGGTATTCTATCATTTCATGCCTATCCTGTAACTTTTATCTCATTTAAATAACACATTCTGTTCTTTATGTAGTTGTCTTTTTATTCTTAGATAAATGAAATAATGATGCAATATTATAATTATTCGAATGATGATCAATGAAATGTTGCACATATCAACACTAAAGTAATATAATTAATTAATAAAGTCATAAATGTAGAAGGTTTTAATTATTTTTAGCTCACCTGACCGAAAGGTCATGTGAGCTTATGGCATAGCGCAGCATGTGTGTGTGTGTGCATCATTAACACCTATTTTCGACATCTCCTCTCAAAATATAAGACAGATTTCAATGAAACTTAGTGAGAAGTATATATGGGCCGGTGCAATTCAGATTTGTTCGTGGCGTTGCCATGGCTACCATAACTAGATCAAGGTGACCTAGGGGTGCAAAAATCTTAAAAAATATTTTTCTCCGAAAGTATTGATTGGAGAAAAAATCTGATGTGATATTTGGCTTCTCTAGCGTCTTAAGCCTATAGTTTGTTCATTTTGTGAAATTTGGACAAAAAATATGTTACACGTTTTTGCGTTTAATTTTGAAAAAATCGTAAAATAGCTTCAAAATGGCGTTTTCAGTTTTAACATCTTCTTGTTAGTATCTTCAAAATGAGGTAAAGGTCATTTGTGAAGGTCGTGACCTAATTTTATTTACCTCTGATTATAATTATTATCTCGAAAACTATACACTTTTTGTATAGGCATGTATATTAGAATGTTGTAGGTATTGATACAACGTTAATTTTTATGTATAGAAAAAGGTCATGGGTCCAAAGGTCAAGGTCACAGATACGAAACAATACGGAAATGGTTAATTATCTCGAAAACTATAAACTTTTTGTATAAGCATGTATATTAGAATGTTGTAGGTATTGATACAACGATAATTTTGATGTAAAGAAAAAGGTCATGGGTTCAAAGGTCAAGGTCACAGATGCGAAACAATACGGAAATGGTTAATTATCTCGAAAACTATAAACTTTTTGTATAGGCATGAATATTAGAATGTTGTACATATTGATACAACAATCATTTTGATGTATAGAAAACGGTGATGGATTCAAAGGTCAAGGTCACAGATGCGAAACAATACCGAAATGGTTAATTATCCCAAAAACTATAATCTTTTTGTTTAGGCATGTATATTAGAATGTTGTAGGTATTGATACAACGATCATTTTGATGTATAGAAAAAGGTCATGGGTTCAAAGGTCAAGGTCACAGATGTGAAACAATACCGAAATGGTTAATTATCTCGAAAACTATAAACTTTTTATATAGGCATGTATATTAGAATGTTGTAGGTATCGATACAACGATCATTTTGATGTATAGAACAAGGTCATTGGTTCAAAGGTTAAGGTCACCGATGGGAAACAATACTGAAATGGTTATTTATCTTGAAAACTATTAACTTTTTGTATAGGCATGCATATTAGAATGTTGTAGGTATTGATACAACAGTTATTATGATGTAAAGAAAAAAGTCATTGGGGTTTAGTATTTATATTTTCTTTAAATGATCTATCAGCTTGCCATTAGTTATCATATGAGCGTATCAGGCCCATGGGCCTCTTGTTTACCATGAAAGGTAGTCTACACCCAGTACCTTGTTCAAGCCCAGGATGAAACATTGCCTTTGACGCAGGGGTTAAAATAGAGAAGTGTTGAATTTTAACACCCCTCGCCCGTCGAATGTTTATCGAGGCGGTCAGTTAAATAATGAGTTATACGCTCCAGTCAATATTTTTTCACTTATACCGATGCATTCAGCTGCGTTCATGGGGTAGAGGAAACATGAGTGTCCAGAGAAAACACCTTCCACAAGCTGACTTTCTTAGACTACTCTGCCAGAGTGGAATTCGAACCTAGGCGGTGATTGGGGCTGTGGTCTGCAAGTCACAATATCGACCACTCTGCCACAAATACAGAGAACATAAGAGTAGTTTAAATTTATCACCCCATGCAGAATTTGAGCAACATCGTGTGTTTGTCACAGACGTATGAGTAATGATGTAATTAATGAAGTTTTACGCTCCGGTCACAATGCTTTCACTTGTACATGTTATATTGAGGCAACCAGTTTTAGAATGACAGAGAACAGGACATTTTTTAAATATATTTTTCCACCAAATTCAAGTCCAAGATATTTATATTTATCTTAAAAATCTATTTTCCCACAATTTTATTATATTTTTCCCCAAATTTGAAAAAAAGGATTAAAAAAATAAGATTTAGAAAAAAATGCTGCACACATTTAGATGATTTAGTTGAGATATCACTTTCAAATCCTTCAAAAGCTTTTACATTTTAATACTTTGACATTTGACTTGGTGATTATATTATAAACTATGGTGTTCCATTAGGGCCAAATTTGCGTTATCGTTCCTTCGATCTGTACGCGAAGGAGCGAAAACACAATAACGATAAGGGACGAAGATATTTACTATCGCTTCTTCGGCATCGTATCCTGCTCCTTCGCGTTATGGTTCCTTCGCCATCGTATCTTCGCTCAGTTGCCATCGTAGATTCGCTCCTTCGCCGTCGTGTTTTTGCTGCGAAGGATTGAAACTGACAATTTGGTCCCAAATGAACACCATACTAAACGTATAGTAAATTTGGTAACAAAGACTTTATGATTTATTTATAATTTTTTGATTGAATTTCTGATAAATAATACCTATAATTTGATTTTGACTTACAGCATGTGAATACTTAATAACGGATTTACATATAACTGGTTAACTGAGATGAATACTAGCAGTTGTAAAATAACAAAGTTTCATGAACTCAAACATTACTAACAGTCTCATGGGATTTTGAATTAATAATATTAGTGACAATGGACAAGACAAAACACTGTATCCTTCAACTGGTTACATATAGATCGTCCTCAAATTTAAACTTATAAAACTCAGACGATTTAACGTATGTAGTATTTATATTTGTACCGCGTTCTAACGGCTTTATTTCGTTTTTATTACGCCTAAATTCGCGATATAATGCCTTTCAAATATTGTCATTGCGTTTTAATTGGCGTAATAATGTCTTTATTTTGCTTTAATGTGTTTTTTTAAATTCATAATGTCTTTCAATTTTTGTCATTATGTTTTAATTCGCGTAATAATGTCCTTTTTTTCACGTTATAGCACCTTTCTTCCGCGGTATAACGCCTTTATTTCGCTTTATTATGTTTTTTTTTTTTAATTCATAATGCCTTACAATTTTTGTCATTGCGTTTTAATTCGCGTAATAATGCCTTTTTCGCGTTAAAGCGTCTTTCTTCCGCGTTATAACACCTTTATTTCGCTCTTAATTATGTTATTATTTTAAATTCATGATTTTTTAACATATCAATTCTAATTCTTGGACAGTTTGTAGATGCAAACCATTATTTTAGCATTAGTGAAAATAAATCAAGACCCCAACTCATCAAATTGGTTATTATAAGAATTGACTATCATTTTTCCTGGTTCATCAAGTAATGTACCAGATTTTACAACTAGCAAATCTGATGAACTGCGAACATCGTACAGCATACATTGGATATTACAGCATAAAGTGAGCAAAACAGCCTATATTAACAACACCAGCGTTAGTTGAAATCTGTTTTTTTAACTTTTCTGTTCATTTTAACGTGTGATGATGAATTGATACATAAACTGGATACATGAACGGTTACATTGAAATAGCTACACTGTTAAAGCATTGAAACAAACAGACGAAGGGGAAGTACTCAACTGTTAATGACGTTGCTAGTAGTTTTTATCTAAATTTCAATTTTAATCGCTGTAATATCCAGTGTATACTGTACCACAGTGTGATTGCTCCCAACAAATTCATTTGACTATAATTACTTTGGTTTTAGAAATAATTAAGACTAAGATTCCTTTAAAAGATCACAATAGGTTGTTCATAATTGAAAGGGAAATTAATCGCAGTATACTTGTTCATTACGACTTTTTGGTCTTATTTCGATTTTGTTTACCACATTTTATTGGTTTTATTTATTTATTTATTTATTTATTTATTTATTTATTTGTTTGTTTATTTGTTTCGGTTGTCACACAACTGAACTGTTAGGTTTCATTGCAGTATCCGTGACGACTACGTTTGCGTTGCAATTGAAAACAATATAATATTGAAAATAACATGATATATATCATATATATTTTGCAAATTGTAGATACATGTATTTGTTTCGTTTGTACTAATCAATTATACATTCGACATTATATTGATGGCTGTTATAGCATTGTCACATATGACCCGAGCCTAGACCTATTTGTCAACCGTCTGATACAACATATGCAATGCACGTATATCTGTTTACCAACAACAGATGGTCGAATGGAAAATATTCCAGAGAGAGAGAGAGAGAGAGAGAGAGTATGATTACTAATGCAGTGTTATAAGAAGAGGTCATGGGGTCATCGATCCCTTATTTTGCCAAACGATCCCCTTTTTTAAGTCCTTAAAGAGCCATATTTAACATTACACGAATGCAAATTTGATGTTTTATAATGTTTATCATGAATTGTTTTGTTTTTTTTAAAAAACTGTCCCCGTCTAAAATTCCTAGATTGAACACCGCTGATATAATTTGTAATTACCATTTGACCCATTACACAATCATATTGAACAATTGAAACAAATATAATGTTTTTAAAAAAATGCTGATAGCACGATGACATTTCATAAGTACTTCTCTCTCATTGCCTCCATTGGACACTAAGAGCATCAAGAGAGAGAGAGAGAGAGAGAGAGAGAGAGATTTGATTACACATTTTGATATTGCTATTTAACCAATTACACAATCATACTGAGTGTCTGAAATTTAAAAAAAAAATGCTGATAGCACGATGACATTTCATAACCACTATTATGGTTGTATGATAGTAATTTAACAGTAGATCGAAATATAATATTGGAAATACGTGTCGTCCTTCTGGTTCATTACTGTCATCAAATCAATTGTAAACATCTATCCTTTGGGATATCGTAATTAATGATTTCTTCTGTGTATGGTTAATTTACATGAATGGAATAATTAACTTCGATGACAGATGATTGAAATCACAAACGTGGTGCACAGAGAGTTGGTGACATAGCTAGGCAGAGAGTCGGTGACATATTATTTATGTTAGACCTATAGCAGTTAAGTATCATCATCATCATCATCCTGGACGAATACAAAAAAATTAAGCAGGAGGATAAGTCCAGAAGTTTTTATGTTTTAACTAAAATTGGGAACTTTCGTCTTATGAAACAGATATAATAAGAATAGCACAAACTTGTTGGAAAAAAATTGATTGTTTTGTTGAATGTTGAGAAATAAGAATTTACATTTGATAGTGTTGGAAACTCTAACACTGGATCTAGGAATTCAACCAACTTCTCGAAAAAGACAGATTTTTATGTTGATGATGATGTAAAAATGGACATTTGGAAAAAAGCTTGTTGGAAAGTTTCGGTTAATATGACATTTTAATATGCTTAATACGCTTTCTGCGGAAAAGTTGAATTATTTTGTATTTAAAAGGGCTCAAAAGTGGAGTGAACATTTAAAAGAAAGCTTATTGGAAAATTTCGCTTTATGTAACATTTTTATATTAATGTGAATTTGACAAACTGTTCGGAAACGACGGAATTTTTGTTGAGGATGCACAAAGAGTTAAAAATTGAGAAATAAAGACTAACATTGAAAAAAGGTTGTAAAATGCAACAGTGGAAATATGAATTTAACGAACTTCTCGGAATCGATGGTATGTTTTTTGAGGATGTACAAAGGATCGAAAGTTGAGATTTGAATAAAAAGCGAATGTTGGGAGAATTTGGTTTATGTAACAATATTCAATATGAATTCGACAAACTTCTCGTCGGAAGATCATGAGACGGAATGTTTTGTTGAGGAAGACATCCAGACTTACATATGGAAAGTTGTTCCATTATTTATGATAGTTACGGGGGTCATTGCAAATGCTTTGAGCATACTCGTTCTTACAAGACGACAAAGCATGAGAAAGCATACAAGTTCTCTGTATCTAACAGTGTTAGCACTGACTGATATTTTAGTATTATGTGTAGGATTGCTTCGTCAATGGGTGTTGTATGTATTTGACTGGGATTTCCGGGAGTATTCGGAAGCAGCATGTAAATTTCACATATTCCTGACGTATCTTGTGATAGACTTTTCAGCATGGATTCTAGTAGCTCTGACAATTGAACGGGTGATGTTGGTCTGGATTCCACAAAAAGCCAGAGGAAAATGTACCAAGAATGTTGCCATGGTAACTATGATAACAATACTGGTGTTTCTCGTTTGTCTAAATTCACACCTGATTATCGGAATGGGAGATTCGACATTGGAGACTGAAGATAATACGACCATAAACAAATGTTATCCGCAGTACCAAGCATACAGCGACTTCTATGATTACATTTGGCCTTGGGTGGATTATACAAAGTTCTGTATTCTGCCATTCACATTCCTACTAAGTGGAAACATACTTATAGCATGCAAAGTGATAATTCGAAAACGCAGAATTCAAAGCAAAATAAATCCGACAAGAGGGGGAGGAGCCAACCGGAGAACTTGTTATTTTTCTCCAATGAATATAACATTATTTATTTTGAATTCCGTATTTCTTATCTGTAATACTCCAATCAGCATTTACCTGATAGGGTATCCCCATTGGTCCAAAAACGCCGACTCACAAAAGTCCGCGACCCTCGAATTGGTGTGGTCGGTATGTAATATTCTGATGTACCTTAATAACACAATTAACTTTTTCTTGTATTGTTTGAGTGGGACAAACTTCAGAAGAGAAGCAAAACTGTTGATTTGTTGTGCTTTCAAATTCCAACATCAACCCCGATCTAATAGTACTAGACGGGCGACTTTAAACTCCATTGCTATTGAAACTGTGGTTTGACCTTTTGACAGCTATGGCGTTCTATATAACTGTTTGTTGGTCGTCATTACGCTTTTGAATGTTTTACACTTTTAAGTGGGCAAATATATAACAATAGCTATTGAATCAATGGTTTGACCATTTGACTATCTGTCATTACGCATTTTAATGTTTTACACTTTTAAACGGGCGACTTGAAAGTCCATTGCTATCGAATCAATTGATTTGCCCTTATAGTCGCATTTACATATTTGAATGTTTTACATTTATAAGCGGGCAACTATAAACACCATAGCTATTGAATTAATGGTTTGACCATTTGGCTGTCTGTTGATCGTAATTACGTACTGAAGTATAAACAGAAATGGATTACCCCAGTTTTTTGTCTATAAAAATTAATATTGAAAATACAAATGTATTTTATTTTTTCTTGATAAAATGTATTTATAATCAATCGGCCTAATATGCACTTTAGGTTCCCATAATGTATATTTTGCAATAATCCAGCTTTACTGAGAAAAATTTGGCAATTTCTGCAATGATGGAAAATTAACAAAGTCTATTTACTCCGCCTTTTTTACCATGTAAGGCACAATGATATGCCTTGTTTATTATGCAAGGAAGGCTAATCAACCATGTGCTGTGTCCTGTGTATAGGCAAAAAAATTATGTTCTGCTTAATGTTCTTCTATCACAATGCCTTCTGAGGGTATTTGTGACAGAACTCAGATTGACTCACATTGGTGAGTGGCTTTAAGTATGTATCTGAAATTTACATTTTCATTAATTTTCAGAAATATGTACAGATGTGTTATACATGTATTCTCAAACCCAACATTGGTACTACTCATAGCTTAATTGAGCAATGGATTAACAAATTTCAGTGATACGTTTGTGTTCTTAAAATTAACTTTGTAAGCATTTAAAAAGACATGTATAAAATGTATTCACTTCAAATGCAATTAATCTTGCAATTTACTAGACAATTGTTGGATCATTTTTAATCTCTCTATAACCATATACACAGGTGTTTATTTTCCCTTGGTCTAATTGTGTTTTCATCAAACTGTTGTCAAGTCTTTAAGTCACTCATCTGTGACACCTTTTTAACTTTGAATGGAACCCATAGTAAAAAGGTTTGAGTTTGTCATAAGAGGTGGAGTCAAAAATTTAGATTTTTTTCAGGTTGAACATTTTTAACAAAAATTTATACTATACAGGGGCAAAGTCCAAAGCGATGAAAAACTCAAACCATCATGGTATATTAGGTCGGGTCTTGTTATATACATAGCCAAATTTCTGTTTCACAACTGGTTTTTGAGAAAAATCCATAAAACTGAGTGTAATTCATTTTTGATTATACTTTAGTATTTGAATGTTTTACACTTTAAATGGCCACCTATAAACTCCATAGCTATTAAATCAATGGTTTGACCATTTGGCTGTCTGTTGATCGTAATTACATTTTTTCGTACTTTTAAGTCTTTGAGTTCATATTGGTCTTATTTGCATAGTTGGATGTGTTACACTTAATTGTACGCTTGTTATGTAGTTTCGTGTATAGCAAAATTAAAAAATGTACAAAATAATTTGTTTTCACAGGGTTAGACATTAGGTTAATGATTGCCATTTCGAATAATCACACACACACACACACACACACACACACACACACACACACACCTCCTCCTCCTTCCAATCCTAGTATATTGCCGTCACTAGTACTGCAGTTAAACATCGTGGTTCTCTGACCCCACTATAATTGCATCTATTTGATAACAGCAATTATATGCATTAAATTTGAAACACACTGCCCAATCCATAAGACGAATTTTTCGATAACCAACTGGTTAAACTAACGAGGCTTTTCGAAATAATCGAGTCCATGCCCTAGTTTTACAATCATTTCCCCTTAACTTTTGTTTTCAAGATATTCATGAGTTTAAGGTGTCATATTGAAGATCACGGCTAAGTTTTTACATATATTTCGGATACGGAGACAAACAAGTAAACCCATTTTTTATGTTTAAATTTAATTCATTTGTATCAAATTGCTAAGCAAAATCGGTTTAAACACACTATAAATGAACAGGGAAATACAGTTTAGTCTTAATATTTATAATAGACATTTAAAAACAGACCAAAAACCGAACAAATTAATGTATATCAAAAATGCATCATTTCGGTCAACGATGTCACATTTCATTTCCTAAAGGGTTAAATCTGTTCAACGGTAGATGTTACGCAAATAGATCATAGTGGGGGACCAATGTAGTCCACTGTCAGTTCATTGTTGTTTACCTGTACAGTATCAATATTATTTTGATGATTTTTCTTTATTTGATAAATAAATTGTATTATTTCATATTTTGAAATTGTTTTCCTGGACATGCGCGTTCCAGACTAGTTTTGGGAAATTAATTCCCGGACTAGCTAGGAAGAAATGGATTTTTTCGCCGGAAATGTGAACAAAACAAAACAGAAATGCTTGTTCTGCCCATGGGTGAGAACAGTTATACCTGCTACATTCTTCATAAAATAATGACATTTGAATGAAATGTTTTGCCGACCAAAACCATGATAGGTTATATTGTAAGCCAAATAGCTTACATTTCCGGTTTTAGATGATCATCTTTTTGGTTAACTTGGAATCTAAAAAAGTGAATACACTCTTTGTAAGTTAGGCAGTATTGCAAGCAAAATGAATAAATACAATTATCTCTCGCCATTCGAAGAAAGAGGGGTATTAAATTAGGTCTCCGCCCGTCCTTCCGAAATTCACATGCGTGATAATAGAATCGTACACAAGAAAAGCGGAATGTTGAATTCATTTTTCATAAGCCTCTCGACTGATCCAGATATCACTGGCTAACAATAATTAATTACTACACTTTACGGACTTGGTATAGACAAACGACTGTCTGCTTGGCCATTCCTTTATGGACCAGTACATTTGTGTCAGAGGAACACAATTGAATATTTCGTCTACATCATGCAGGGGCGGATCCAGGATTTTTTTAAAGGGGGGATTGAGGATTATCCAGTTTTTTTAAAGGGGGGGGATTGAGAATTATCCAGGTTTTTTTTAAAGGGAGGGTAAGCATTTTATCAATGCTAGGTGCGAGCGCCGAAGGCGCGAGCTCCAGAGACTAGGGGTCTAGGGCAGAGCCCCGATGGGGGCCAAGAAAATAATTTTTAATCAGTCAATATCTCTCTCTCTCTCTCTCTTTTTAAATTTTTTCAAAGGGGGGTTGCAAGCCCCTCAACCCCCCCCTAAATCCGCCACTGATCATGGGAAAATGTGTTGTTATATGTTAAGTAATGCATTAGTTGTGAATTCTAACGCTATATAGATAGTGAGTGGGTTATATAGTAAAATATTTCTATGAAAGGTCAAGCGGATAAGTCAAGGCCGTTTGTCTATATCAAAGGATCACTAATCTCAATTGTATTTCATTCAATGGCAATAAATACAACAATAAATCATACATAAGGTCATTTATTGTATCTTAAAAGTATATTAGTAACTAAATTTCCATTTCTTTTTGTGTTCTAACATACGCGTTTTCGATCGTGAATATATAAGTAAGTTGGTTTGATCTTATAACCCAGAAACACGTATAATAAAATACGACCTATTGATATTTAACAAAGAAATATTCCGGTTATATCAGCTTTTCGTGATTGTTTTGTGATCCAAAACTCCAGTAAAACGAATGTGTCACGTAAATGTACTTTAACATCAATTGTTTTATAAGTAGATCAATATGTACATGTATCACATATAAAGTACGAATGTAACGCACTGTTATTGGTTATACCATATTCGAAAGAAAAAGCGAAGAACTTTTTCGCACTGTGATTGTGCAAATTTTGAGGTTATATACAACTAGCTTCATTGCTAGTAACATCATTGCGTACTCTTCAAATAATCAAACACGAGCATATCGATCCATGTTTAAATCATAATCTTAAATGCAAAGCAAAAACTTTGCAAACTGGCAAATTAAGTTAAAGACGCAGACTTCCAAAAACCACCAGAGAAGTGAAGCCGGGTACTCCGAAAGGTTAAACCCGGCTCTTGTCTAGCTGTTTACACCAGCCAAGTGTAAATGGAGAGAACATGGAGCAATAGGACGTCAATATATCCAATATACTAAAGACAGACACATACTTCTCAACAATATTGTGTGATATGACGGTCATTAACATTTTTGAGGCATTTGGTAAGCCTAGTTCCATTGATCAAAGTTACAAATGAATATATTTTCACTTTTAATTTCGGTACCGCCCGGCGAAATTTACCAGTATATAAACGTGAGATGGACTGACGTTTCGTACAAAGGGTAACTTGTACTAACAGTTAAACTGGAACAAGGGACTGTTTGATGAGCCTATAGTCTTGAGACAGACTTCAATTACATGTCTGAAAAATATCTGATAAGGGTAAGTCAATTTCTTCCCGCAACATTTTGTTTTCTACTTTTCTCGAAAAATACTTGACAAAGCTGGGTACCTCGACGATTACAAATACTTGACGCTTATATAAAATTGTTAAATATTCGTAACCATTAAGGGTCATCTAAGTAGGAAAATTCAAGTGAAACCCATTTGGTTGAAAAACGTGATAGAGGGGTATAATTATGATATTACCTACTCAAGTGTGAAGATTTATAAATATAAATGAAGCAGGAATTGATAATTTAAGAATTTTTAAAATATTTGTTGCATTTTTTATGGAAATTGTGCAAATATACACAACGCAATACAGACCTGTAACACTGAGCTAACGAAAATAGTGGGCGAGATATGTATAGCTAGTGACGAAAAGGTCTGTCGAGACCAGATGCTGAAAAATGCCGAGATAGAGATAACGAGGGACCGAGAAACATATTCATTAAAAGGTATGGCTTATTTGTGTATCCCTGACCATCAAATTATACGTAATCAAAAACAAACATACTTATCCATGTCCAAATCACAATCCATAAGCAAAGTAAAAACTTTGGAATTGACAAGTCAGGTTAGACACGTGAACTTCCACCATTAATTGAATTGAAGCCTGGTGCTCCGGATTATTTAGAAAATTATTTTTAACAGATATGTTCCAAATTTCTAAATTCTATCGTCTTGATTAGACTTTTTGCTTCAAAAATAAAATTTTAGTTGGGATACAAATAAAAGTCCTCCAAAAAGACCAAATAATTAAAGTTCTAATGTGATAGTTCCGTGCTCTAGTGAACACCAAGTCTTCTACTGTTTGTATACGTGAAATCCGTCAGCTGTATAGATAGAGCTGGCGCAACAGATGCTTTACAAAACATCATCTTAGCTTCTCGTCGGAACCGAGATCCGCTGATACAATAAAGAAGAAAATTAATTGTGTTGTTTAAATACATAAGCAAGGTACAAATTGTCCAAATTAGATTAGGAGTTGCTTGCCCTTGTGGACTGGATTCCGGGAACCAATGTACATATCCGATTAAGAAAATACTTATCGGTGTGTTGCAAATAAGAAAAACCGTGTTTAGCAGAAATAACACCAAGTTCATTGAAGACATGTAACCAGTGTTGTGTCTTACTTGAACAAAATCACCAGAATCCTCATTCTTCCGTAGCGAACGCCTGGATAATATTACCTTGACAACGATGAAAATGTTTCCCACAAAAAGAATCACAAAGGGTATGACACAAAATGTGCTGAAGTCAATCCATGGCCATATGTAGTCCAAAAACTGGCTATAATCACTGTGTGTACTGTCACAATGTAGCGTATGAGTAAAATTACCATATTGTAACTGGACTATTCCCATCCCATATAAGAAATGGGAATTCAATAAACCAAGTGATATTGCTAAAATCGTTATGATTACGCCTGCTCTAGACTTTTTACAAAACCGCTTCCCTGTGTGTGGTAACCATACCACAACAACTCGCTCAATTGTTACAGCGCTTAGTATAAAAGCTGAAAAGTCAACCATCGTGTACGTTAGGAATACATGCACTTTGCACATCAAACCAGAGCTTTCTCTTATATCCCACTGATAAACATGTCTGATCCACTGTCGAAGTAATCCAAAGTACAAGACCAATAGATCTGCAATCGCAAGAACTGTTAGAAACAGAAAACAGGTGTGTCTTCTTAACTTATGTCGACCCACTAACGTAATTATGCTTAAAATGTTCCCAATACTCCCAAAACCTATCATAATTGGTGGTACTATTTTCCATATGTACCGCTCAACCTTCTGCGCAAGATATTCCTCAACAATGTAAGTTGTAACATTCGTATCATTTCTCATTCTTTAGTCTTTGTGACTTCCAAATTATCTAATTATAAATATCAATTTAAAATGGTGTAAGATCTATTCCACTTTGTCTTCAATTTTACTATAATGTAATAAGTTACATTCGTATAATTTCTCATTCTTTATTTTTCGTGGCTTTCAAGGTATCTGATTAACTAAAAATGTATGATATATTCTAATCTATCAAAAGTTTTCCGCGAAGTGGTAACATGTTTTCATAAAATATTGCATTTTATAGACAGCATGACTAAAATGTTTTTATTTCACTCTTGAGATAAACCCTTAATCCAAGTATAGAATAATAATAAAAATAAACAACCCATTTCCTACAACTGATAAGTCGTCTAATGGTCTTTTTAAAGTTCTATCTTATCTCAGCTATTATTGTAAGCACTCAGTTTTACGAGGACATGTGATCAGAATTATTATGAACCTAATAATCAAAAACAAACTTACTAATCCGTATCCGAATTACAATCCAGAAGCAAAGTAAAATCTTTGGAACTGACAAGTCAGGTAAGACACGTGAACTATCACCAGGGAAGTGAGGCCGATGCTCCGGAAGGGTAAGCATCTCCTGTTAAGCTAGCTACACCCGCCTCGTGTGTAATCAAAATTGTGTGAAAGGAACATGGAACTATGGGACGTCAAATATATCCAGGGCAACCCTGGACACAGAGACATCAAACTTATCAACAATACTGTGATGACGGCCATAAAACTTTTTTATGGTCTTGATAAGCCTAGGCTTGCAATATCCCCGAGTCAACAATTTATTTGTAAGCAGCCTGCTTCGTTGTACAAAGTCCCCGTAGTGGGAACAAGCTCTACCACTGCGTATTAATTGGGAAACAAATGCACCATAAGCAGGAGAAGCAGGTATATTGCTGCATAGAAAAGGAAAATTGACAATAGAAAAATTTAAGTCATCACGTTTGTCATAAAGTTTCAAATTTAGCCTTTCGTTGGCGTCATAATTCAATTCAGGTTCAAGTCTAAATATGAAGCAGAATTTGAAGAATCAGTGGTATCTTTTATTTCAAGCTCACTAGGATAGATAATATTCTCATAGTCTCCAAATTTAGAGACAGAACGTCATCTATATATCTGTATGTGGAATTAAATGATTTAACTAGGTTCTGAATTATATAACAGTAAGTTTTTAAGGTTAAGTATATCATTCCAAAAATCAAAACCAAACTTGAACAATTTATTTTTCACGTATAAGTTCTTCACAAAAACACTAACAACAACAGACTGGCATTGGTACTATAAAAGGCTTCTTATCAAAAACAAACATACCAATCCATGTCCAACTCACAATCTCAAAGCAAAGTAACAACTTTGAAACTGTTAGGTTAAACATGTAAACGTCAACCCGGGAAGTGAGACCAGGTGCTTTGGAAGGGTAAGTACCTCCTGTTTAGCTAGCTGAACCCGCCACATACTAATATGTAATATTAAACGATTAAATGCGGACGGAATTCATCATTTGAATTCCTGCTTTTTCAAAAGTTTCAACAAACAGTCCCACAGATTAGTAGATTTCTCTTCCAGGTGTATACGTTTTTGCAATATTTTGACTCCAAAAGTGTACTCCTTTAGAACATTTAAATCAGTAATGAATTTACCGAGCGTCTATATTCTCAAAGGATGATGTGGAGAAAACAGATACTCGGCAATAAAACAATTACAATTATTGGAGTTTTATTTGAAATTTTATTCGTAAAATGAAACTTCCCGATTGAACAAAAAAGCTCCATAAGGCAATTTTTGGATAATAAAGATAATATGGCTGATGACGACATCGATGATGATGGTGGTGGTGGTGATGATGATGATGATGATGATGATGATGATGGTGGTGGTGGTGGTGGTGGTGATGATGATGATGATGATGATGATGATGATGATGATGATGATGAAATTCAAATTGGAAAGCTTTGTTTGTAAAAAATATTTACATCACTAGAAACCATTAGTGCTAAGAGCTGTGAACGCTTTTCATAAACATCTAGCGATACTAACCACCCGTGAAACTTCATCCACATGAGAAGATCAAAGGACTAGAGTTTTCCGGACAACAAATGGACGCTAGTAGACACATCCTTATCCATTATTAGTTTAAGTATTTGTTTAAATGGTCTATGTTAATCTTAAAACATATGGTCTCCCACTTTGAGAGTTATTAAACTAATGATAAATTCTAATTTAAAAACCCTGCTTTGTTCAAAGATTATCTTGCATGTCCTTTTGTATCGGAAATATTGATCTTAGAATAGAACGATAACAATATAAAATAATATTTACATTTATGATGTTTGATTAAACTCTGTTTGAGACCAAATGAATTATAAGACTAATAATTACATTTGCTAATGTGACGTCACTTATCTCTTGCATTCGCCTATACCCATAAAACCATTGATTGGCTGTTTCAGCATTTGGAATTTCATGTCATACACGACAGTGTTTTAATTTATTTCAGGATTCAAAAACAAAAATAAGATTTTCAAAAATTGCGAAATATAATCATTGAACTGTATAGAAATGACGTTAATGGTGCTATAACTCCATTGCTGTGCAAAGCAAACTGAATAACGCGCGTTATCTAGACAGTTCAATGTATATAAATTAAACAGTAAGTAAATCAATTTGTAGGATCTGTGTATGCTATGATCAGACACCCTTGTCGCTCATATAGGAGGGATAAAACAGGAAGTATCTTATAGCTTCCGCTGTATTGATAATGATAAGAGAACAGGGCAAAAGGGAAATCATTTGATATGGCTTTTAAAAAAAAATTTTACTGGTTCTGTCTACAGAGTTGGCACACTGATGCCACGGTCCTGGTCCCTAGGATCACCAGTATGGCCGTGTTTTAACAATTGTATGGTACAATATCGATGGTAAAGAAGCAATAAAAAGATATAACTATTACAATAAATATTAGTAATATTGTGTTAAGACATAATAATAATAGTAATAATAATACCATTTTTAAATGACTATGATTTGATATGCACTATAAGAGTCAATTATCGATACTATGAGAACTACTGAAGTTGTGTGAAATATTATCATATCTGGCATAATAATTCTATTCTCCTTTGTTTTAAAGATTTTGATTGGTCAGATATTTTCTGTTGTTTTTGCTTGAAATAATTAAGTCATGACGTCATTTTATCATATCAGAAATATTTCTATAATATTATTAGTATTAAATTCGCTGGGCTTATGTACATAAATCTAAAAAATAAGTTAAAATAAACACGAATAAGTTTTGTTTTGTTTTGTTTTGTAATGGACAAATGAAGATTTTAGACATTTTGCATATGTAACATATGAAATTAAACAAATTATGTCAATGTCAAATCGTAATTCATAGAGCAAAGAAAAACCTTGAAAACTGGCACAATTTATTTAACCCGTGAATTTCCACCACGAAAATGAGAGCGATTGCTCTAGAAGGTAGTTACTTGTGGATCATCTCTATACACGCCACGTGTGAAATGAAACAAATCGAATGAAAGAAACATGGGACTATTGGAATAAAATATATCCAGGAATGTTTTAGATACATTTATGAATTATTAGCTTGTCTCAAAATTTTCAATATGGCCACAACGTGAATGTCTTAACGTTGAGTAGT
Organism: Anadara kagoshimensis; assembly: GCA_021292105.1. Classification (NCBI taxonomy): domain Eukaryota; kingdom Metazoa; phylum Mollusca; class Bivalvia; order Arcoida; family Arcidae; genus Anadara; species Anadara kagoshimensis. Next base: position 51,155,899 of record CM037871.1, on the reverse strand, counting down.
TACTAAGGTGGATGCCCCTAAAAGATTCCAGAGGCGACGGTGGCCTAATGGATTAGACGTTAGTCTTCCAATCCAGGGTCTCTCACCGCTGTGAGTTCAAGTCCCGCTCAGACCACATGTTGGAAAGTGAATTTTCCTTGCCGTTGGCCTTTACTGATTCACCTGGTATCAGTATAATGGACTGGGGGAGTGATACGTTTGTCTGCGGCGTACTGACTCTGTGAGCTAGAACGTTAAATTAAAGTCGCTCTAGTACAAGGCAGACCATACAACACACTCGCACTTCACATGCATACATGTTCATAGATTAATCCATAGAGATTAATAAAATAGTTCTCGTCGCGAATAGCTGAAAAATTGCTGATGCGACGTTAAGCAACATTCAACCAACTAACCAGCCTAAAAGATTCCCTTAACAACCAAATGTTTTTACTTTTATCGTTATTTACTCGTTTTTAATTTCAAATTATAGCAAAATTCATATTCACATATGACAAGACAACATTAAGAATTCCGTTGTCACAATATTTATTTTGAAGACACGACCTGTCGTGACCGGAATAATAAACACTACCTATTATTTATAGGTGTATATGTCCTTAGTCTAATAAATGACTCTTATGACAAACAACGGATACAGAAAAGTAAGTAAAAATTTTCAATATAAATTCCGCTTAACCTATATGGCATTTTATAAATATTCCTTTTGAAAACTCGTTGAGCAACTTGTCCTTTTTGGTAATAGCATCATTCGAAATTAGCTGAAGTAATGAAGGCCCGAATATAAAGTACAAGTCTACATCTTAATTAGCTAAGTCGCTGGTCAATCTGCTATGCTAGGAAATTAGGCTCAGTAGAATATTTAAAGGATTGTATGGGTTTTTAATAAGAATAATTTTTCACTTATCCGTCAATAGATGAAGTCATAGATATTTTGACCTTTGAAGTGCGCTCAAGGCATTTGCAGAGAGGATTCTTTCAAGTGCCACGCTTGCCGTGAAATGGGGCGTCGGTTTAACGTCTTTTTCGAAGGACCCCGTGATTTTGATTTCTAACTGCCGATATTTCAGAAATAAACAGTTATTGGTTTTAGGTCTTGGTCAAACCCCGACCGGAGTACGAACTGAATTTATTTAAAAAAATATTATAAATGATTTCAATACCAAAAACACTACAGCAAAGCAATCGGTTTACAGAAAATACTTTGAAAGCTGCACCAATCAGTTCATTTAGAAAGTTTTCAACATCAAAACACCCGGAAAAAAGCCAAATGTTTCACACAGTCAATGTTTATTATATCCCCCAAACGAATTGGTGGAGACATATAGTCCCTTTTTTCCGACATCTTGTCCACCACTTATCACAAAACTATTTTACAAATCTTAATGAAACTTCAAAGGAACAGTCTTTTGTTGAAGCAGATGTGTAATTTGCAAATCAAGCACGTGATAGGGATTCGCTTGGATGATACCTTTGAAATAACCCCATTTTAGTTATACCTTTTTATTGTAATCTGACCTAGTGAATGGATCAAAGATTAATGGACAAACAGAACCACAGCCCCTTGATGACATGGCGAAATCGGATACCAAAGAAAACAAAGAGAAGCCGGTGGAGATACAAACGGCTCCCAGATTACTTTATAATATAAACGACAGGACTCCGATTTATTTGACGGTTTTCTTTGCCTTCCAGGTAAGTTGGGCAGTGTTTTTATGTAGAAAACTAGAGTCAAATTGATATTCCAACTCAAACGCAGACATACCGGTCCATGTTCAAATCACAATGCTAAAGTACAAAAATTAAAAACTGTCAGTTTAAGTTAAAATAGGTGAACTTTCACCTTTGAAGTGAGGACAGGTGCTCTGAAAGGGCAAACAACCCCTGTCTAGTTAGAAACATCCGTCAGGTTTGAAATGAAAATTCACAAGGACGGGGAAATGGGACTTCAAATATATCCAGGATAGGACAATTTCGGATGCTGCCATAAAACTGTTGTGTAAGTGACGATAGGTGACACAATTTAGAATTTATTTATGTATTTGCAAACACGCCTTTTACAAATATTGACACAATATAGAATTAAAATCCTAGTGACGATTATCCCATCCAGGTATGAGACAGTTACGTAACTACATATATTGCTGCATACTTAGTCTGGTCTATGAGAAAATAATTTCTTCGCTGGTGGAAGTTCACGTGTTTCACTTTGATTTGCCAGTTTTCATGATTTACTTTGCTTTAGGATTGTAAATTGGACATTGATTGATATGTTTATTTCAAGTTTATTGTACTCCATGTTTAAAATCCATAAAAATAGACGTGAAAGATATATCCATCTTGCACTCTCCTGTACATGATAGTCATCATTCTCTCTCTCTCTCTCTCTCTCTCTCTCTAACATTTAAATCTAAGGATTATCGATGGTTTTCCTGAAATTGATTTACTAGTATTTCGAGGTGCACGACATGAAAATCTCAATGCTCGGTCTAGTGCGGTTGTTCTAGAACCAGTTTTATTATATGAAATTTCCATATCTGTTACCACAAGAACTGATAAAAAAACACCAGAAAAAGTGTTATTTAAGTGTGTTGAACATGAAGATACTACGTGTCATAGGGGTGATATATACATGCTACATCATCAAGCTTATAAATGCGTGTTAATGCATTTCTCCGTTAAAATAATTAATGCATTGCGCGTTCTAATGACATAATGTGTTTATCCTAACCGTACTTAAAATGGATTACATCAAAATACAGTACTGTCAAAAGTGTAACACTGAATAAACAAAAAAGAGTCGAAGTTTGACTGCCAAGTGGCCGAAACTTTGATTGCTAGTGACTGGTGAGAGAAAGATAGCAGCGTCCGGAAACCCGTCAAGATATAGCTAAAGAGGGGCGGGAATGAGTTGCCTGTTCGACACTTATTTGTTAGCTTAGTGTTAAACTGTCGACAAGCATGTACTGTATCTATGAAATGCATAAAGTTGCAGCTATATAATCATAATATGCATTTGATATCTGTTTGACTCGTTAAGTACATGTCTAAGAAGAAGACGTAAGAAGGGCACTTATATAATCTAATGATAATCCTGGCCACATCACTTGTAACTCGCGACAGGTGGTCTTGTCAAAATGTCAAATAAACTACCTTCATTATACATTTTAGTTTTAATGTGAGGTTTCGTATATTTAGTGTCGGGGTTCCAGTTTCACAATTACTCCTTCACTAAGATTAGCTAGCATTTTAATAATCTTATTATTTTTCTAGATATTCAGGAATTATATATAAATTCGTCGAAAATTTTTTTGAGTTCCACAAATGATTGATAAAATCAGTAAGGAAAAGTTTAGTTAAGGAATAATTGTGGAACTGGGATAGGACATAAGGCAGTTAATAGAATCCCCAGAAAATCGACAATAACTGACATACCAATCTATGTTCAACTAACAGCCCAAAAAGCCCAATTACAATTTTTAAACATTCCATAGTTCCATGTTCCTTATATTCTAAATTTTAGTTTTGAATTTACTGGGGTAGCTAGCTCACAAGAGGAACTTACCATTCTATCTTCCCTGATAAAAATATATGTGTTTGACTTAATTTGATATTTTCAAACTTTACACTTTGCTTTTGGGATTGTAATTTGAACATGGACCAGTATGTTTGTGTTTTTATCATAAAAGAACATAAACTCTACCAGAATCAGAAATAAAAATATACTACTGTTTTTGATAGTGTTGATAAATGAAGTTTTCTACATTCACTTATCTTATGATGAATGCTTGTAATCATTTTATCATTTTTCTCACAGCAAACCCTTGTTTCCTTGTCCAGTACGATTGCTATGTCATTTCTGGTTGCTGAGGTAGCTTGTGCTGAAAATGATGACGAAATCAAAGCTCAGTTGCTAAGTTCATTGTTTGTAATGAATGGAATCGCTACGTTTGTATGTGTTATTTTTGGAATACGGTAAGTAGGAAATTACTATAAATCCATGACCTTCTTTTTTATGGAAAGACAAAACCCCCTTGTGTAAAATAAACTTAGGTGGCGAGCTGTGTTAAATCCATGGCCTTCCTTTTTTATGGAAAGACAAAAGCATCGTGCGTAATATAGACAGGGTTAAACAGAACAGTGTCACAGAATAAGTCGGGGTGTGACAAGCGGTGTTTAATCCATGACCTTCTTTTTTATGGAAAGACAAAAGCATCATGCGTCGTATAGACGAGGTTAAACAGTGTCGCAGAATTAGTCCGTGTGTGACGAGCGGTGTTAAATCCACGGCCTTCCTTTTTATGGAAAGACAAAAACACCATGCGTTATATAGACGAGGTTAAACAGAACAGCGACACAGAATAAGTCGGGGTGTGACGAGCGGTGTTAAATCCATGACCTTCCTAGCATCACGCGTCATATATACGAGGTTAAACAGTGTCGCAGAATTAGTCGGGGTGTGACGAGCGGTGTTGAATTCCAGGACCTTCCTTTTTTATTGAAAGACAAAAGCACCATGCGTCATATAGACGAGTATAATTAAAGTCGCAGAATTAGTCGGGGTGCGACAAGTGGTGTTAAATCTATGACCTTCTTTGTTTTATGGAAAAACAAAAGCATCATGCGTCATATAGTCGAGGTTAAACATTGTCGCAGAATTAGTCCGTGTGTGGCGAACGGTGTTAAATCCATGACCGTCTTTTTCTATGGAAAGATAGAAGCATAATGTGTAATATAGACGAGGTTAAACAGAACAGTGTCACAGAATAAGTCGGGGTGTGACGAGCGGTATCAAATCCACGACCTTTTTTATGTAGAGACAAAAGCATCATGCGTCATATAGAGGAGGTTAAATAGTGTCGCAGAATTAGTCGGGGTTGGACGAGTGGTGTTGAATTCCACGACCTTCAATTTTTATGGAAAGACAAAAGCATCATGCGTCATATAGACGAGGTTAATCAGTGTCGCAGAATTAGTCGGGGTGTGACAAGTGGTGTTAAATCCATGACCTTACTTTTTTATGGAAAAACAAAAGCACCATGTGTCATATAGACGAGGTTAAACATCGTCGCAGAATTAGTCCGTGTGTGGCGAGTGGTATACGACATTGCTTCATTGCAGACTAAATATGCAAAAGCTGATGAATAGAGAAAATTATGTCGATCTTGATAAGCGTTTATGCACGTAAAATTTCTGTGTAAGATAACCTTTTTTTAATACCGACACTAACAACTGAATATACCGATGCTACAAAAATAAAAGGTACAACATAGGAAAAACCTGATAGCTATAGGTTCAGTGTCATATTATAATTTTTTTAATTTTCTGTATGAAATATGCAATATTTTATAATATGGCATTCAGAAAATTCAAAATCAGATGAAAATATTATATTGGCACATAAGTCACTTAATTTCTATTATTTATATTTAATCGTTCATACGTTTCAGTTTGCCATTATTCCAAGGTTCAGCTGGAGATTACGTGGTACCACTTCTGGCGATTATGACGCTTGACCCAGACAGATGTTCAAAACAAAAAGCTTTAGGTAAAATTCTAGATTCCAATATGCCAATTCAACTACAGTCTGACATGCCTTAAAGGCCACCTCTATAATTATAAGGGTCACCTGCTTAATTTTAAAATTTTATTTACCTCTCTATAAAGGCCACCGAAGGGAACCAGTAAAAGTGGACTTTATGGGCAGTTGGCCTTTATATGCAGGTTTTGATAATATAAATAAAGAATAATTGGGATAAAATGTTACTGGTCTTTATATGCAGGTGACTCTTATATAGATGTGGTCTTTATATGCAGGTGACTCTTATATAGATGTGGTCTTTAAGGCAGGTTCGACTGTATTTACAATTCTGAATTTTCTATCCGATAATACATATTTAATTCATTCAAACGTAATACATATTCCAATATAGATTATTTGCTTGGTATTAGTATAATGCGATGGTTAATGACAGTTCGCAATTTTATCAAGGATAAATGGTCTATCTCGGGGAATTAATAAAAAAAATCGTGAAACACTACAACTAATATTATGTTAACATGATATTAATTTGGTTGTCAGTAGTAGCACTATTTTTGTCAGGTTTCCATTTAAAGTCTACCAAGTCTAATTGGCTCTAATATTCATTTGTTGCTTTTTACCTTGTTATATCATTGTAGTCATGGCTAATTACGGAAATGAAACACTGACCAACTTTACCATGGGGAATGGAACCATGTCGGCATTCATTGAAAAACAAGTTATATTGGAAAACCTTAGAGTTGTAAGTATTTCTAAATACATGAATGTATATATACAAGTGTGTTTCTTCTTTAAAACTCGGTTTAGCATCAAATTCATTTATACAGGTTTGTTTTTTCCCCACTGTTTAGGACTTATACACTCCCTGTCCCAATTCCATGGAAATATAAATTATTACATTTTACTTGAAGTTGTTCTGGAAAAGAATTATCTGATACTATAATCTACAAATGTACAAGCACTGAGTGTTTGAATCTACGTTTATCAATGTGTATAACTTTGTAACTATTGTAGTTTGAAGGTTGTTTAATTCTGGTTGGTGTGTTACATTTTCTGGTCGGAGCTACCGGATTGGTCGGGGTTGTGTTGAAGTTAATTGGACCTATTACAATAGTACCTACTATATTACTTAGTGGTATTTTCGTCATGAGAGCGGTTACAAAGTTTTCAAAAGTTTTCTGGGGAGTATCCAGTCTGTAAGTATTAAAATCATAGTTAATTTATTTCTAATTCGATTAACAGACCCGTCGTTGTCCTAAGTAGATATCTTTTTCACACCGAGAACCGGAATGCGGAAGGTTCTAAGCGTGCCAGGCCTAATGTGAAAAAGTGATATCTCTGTTTAAAGGTCTCGTCCAAAATATCCCGTAACTTTTATTTCTAACTGCCACAGGCTTGACGAAAGAACGGTCACAACCTTTTTCAAGTTTTTGTCAAACGTGGCTTGGGTTCAAACCCCCGCCTTCTAAATAGGGAGCGAACACTCAGTCAAATTGGCTACCGTAGAGGTCAGTCGGTTTATCATCATATATACAGGTCTCATGCTACCAAATCTACAATCAAATTTTCGTTTTTTACGCTAGATAATTGAATATCTTCACAAAAATTAAATATATATGTATTTATTGAAAAATTCACATGTATAATATTTTATTGTAATTGATGTAACTGATTTATATAAGAGCTTGCTCTTGTTTCAGAATCTCATAATTAATTCACTTATGTAATTTATAAAAAATAAATATTGTTTATACGAATTGAATATTCACTGCCCAATCTGGAAATTGAAGCCTGGCTCAATTTTACGGAATAAACACTTTACGTTTGGATTTAAATAAAAACAAACAAGTAAACCTACATGTAAAATTGCATTAAAATAAATACATAAAAAGTCTTGCTCTCAAATTTTGGTTTTCAGAACAGCGGGGATCGCCATAATTTTGTCACTTTATTTGGCACACAAAAAGGCACCTATACCTATATGGACACCGTCGAAAGGTTTTAGGATTATATGGTACCCTTTACACCAAGTGTTCTCGGTACGTAATTCTATACATCAAGTGTTCTCGGTACTTAATTCTATACATCAAGTGTTCTCGATACGTAATTCTATACATCAAGTGTTCTCGGTACGTAATTCTATACACCAAGTGTCTCGGTACGTAATTCTATACATCAAGTGTTCTCGGTAAGTAATTCTATACATCAAGTGTTCTCGGTACGTACTTCTATACATCAAGTGTTCTCGGTACGTAATTCTATACATCAAGTGTTCTCGATACGTAATTCTGTACACAAAGTGTTTTCGGTACGTCTCGGTACGTAAATCTATATATCAAGTGTTCTCGGTACATAATTCTATACATCAAGTGTTCTCGGTTCGTAATTCTATTCATCAAATGTTCTCGGTACGTACTTCTATACATCAAGTGTTTTCGGTACGTCATTATATACACCAAGTGTTCTCGGCACGTAATTCTATACATCAAATGTTCTCGGTACGTGCTTCTATACATCAAGAGTTTTCGGTACGTAATTCTATACACTAAGTGTTTTCGATACGTAATTCTATACATCAAGTGTTCTCGGTACGTCATTATATACACCAAGTGTTCTCGGTACGTCATTATATACACCAAGTGTTCTCGGCACGTAATTTTATACATCAAATGATTTGAGTACGTACTTATATACACAAAGTGTTCTTGGTACGTACTTCTATACACCAAGTGTTCTTGGTACGTCATTATATACATCAAGTGTTCTCGGTACGTCATTATATACACCAAGTGTTGTCGGCACGTAATTCTATACATCAAGTGTTCTCGGTACGTAATTATATACACCAAGTGTTTTCGGTACGTAATTATATACATCAAGTGTTCTTTGTACGTACTTCTATACATCAAGTGTTTTCGGTACGTAATTCTATACACAAAGTGTTCTCTGTACGTAATTCTATTTAAATGCAATAATATATTCCAAATATAATGATTGATTGATTGAGTGAGTGATTATCATCATTTTGTGTCAAGAACAAAACTTTCTGTAGTTACATGTATACTATTGCCACTATATAAAAACACTGATTGACTGATTAAATAGGATGAGGGTTTCAAGAATAATTCATTTATTTCGAGGTGTCACCAGCTATAGATGAAGTACGTTTGCAGTGTGCTCGGGCTGGTTCTTTAGCGTGCTACTGTATGTCTTCTGTGACAAGGACATGGGTCTTTAAGGTCTCTTCCGAGAAAGCTTTTTAATTAGAAATTTAAACTAAAAATTGATACTAGCAAATATTATCTCATGGAAAGATGTTAAAGTGATTAATTAATTTATTTATTTATCTTATTTTATTTTATTTTATTAAATTATTATTGTCATATTTGATTCATTTTCTTACATTCTGCTTTCAAATAACATTTGTCCCGATATTTGAAATAACTAATTTTGTATACAATTCAAAATCATATTTTTCTACAAAAGCTTTTAATAGCAATTATGACTGGATGGTTGGTTAGTGCAATTCTGACATTTGCTGGCGTATTCTCCGATGACCCAAAATCACCAGATTTCTTCGCCAGAACTGATGCTCGTTCACAAGTCATAGAAGATTTCCCCTGGTTTTATATTCCATACCCAGGTAAATGTTAATTTCCATACCCAGGTAGGTGTTAATTTCAATACCCAGGTAAGTGTAAATTTCCATACCCAGGTAGGTGTTAATTGTCATACCTAGATAGGTGTTAATTGCCATACCAAGGTAGGTGTTAATTGCCATACCCAGGTAGGTGTTAATTTCCATACCTAGATATGTGTTAATTTCCATACCCAGGTAGGTGTTAATTTCCATACCTAGATATGTGTTAATTTCCATATACAGGTAGGTGTTAATTTCTATACCCAGGTAGGTGTTAATTCTACACCCGGGTAGGTGTTAATTTCCATACCCAGGTAGGTGTAAATTTCCATACCCAGGTAGGTGTTAATTCCCATACCTAGATAAGTGTTAATTTCCATGTCCAGGTAGGTGTTAATTCTACACCCAGGTAGGTGTTAATTTCGATACCCAGGTAGGTGTAAATTTCCATACCCAGGTAGGTGTTAATTGCCATACCCAGGTAGGTAATAATTGCCATACCCAGGTAGGTGTTAATTTCCATACCCAGGTAGGTGTTAATTGCCATACCAAGGTAGGTAATAATTGCCATACCCAGGTAGGTGTTAATTTCCATACCCAGGTAGGTGTTAATTTCCATACCTAGATATGTGTTAATTTCCATACCCAGGTAGGTGTTAATTTCCATACCCAGGTAGGTGTTAATTTCCATACCTAGATATGTGTTAATTTCCATATACAGGTAGGTGTTAATTTCTATACCCAGGTAGGTGTTAATTCTACACCCGGGTAGGTGTTAATTTCCATACCCAGATAGGTGTAAATTTCCATACCCAGGTAGGTGTTAATTCCCATACCTAGATAGGTGTTAATTTCCATACCCAGGTAGGTGTTAATTTCCATACCCAGGTAGGTGTTAATTGCCATACCCAGGTAGATGTTAATTTCCATACCTAGATATGTGTTAATTTCCATATACAGGTAGGTGTTAATTTCTATACCCAGGTAGGTGTTAATTCTACATCCGGGTAGGTGTTAATTTCCATACCCAGGTAGGTGTAAATTTCCATACCCAGGTAGGTGTTAATTCCCATACCTAGATAGGTGTTAATTTCCATATCCAGGTAGGTGTTAATTCTACACCCAGGTAGGTGTTAATTTCGATACCCAGGTAGGTGTAAATTTCCATACCCAGGTAGGTGTTAATTGCCATACCCAGGTAGGTGTTAATTTCCATACCCAGGTAGGTGTTAATTGCCATACCAAGGTAGGTAATAATTGCCATACCCAGGTAGGTGTTAATTTCCATACCCAGGTAGGTGTTAATTTCCATACCTAGATATGTGTTAATTTCCATACCCAGGTAGGTGTTAATTTCCATACCCAGGTAGGTGTTAATTTCTATACCCAGGTAGATGTTAATTTCCATACCTAGATATGTGTTAATTTCCATATACACGTAGGTGTTAATTTCTATACCCAGGTAGGTGTTAATTCTACACCCGGGTAGGTGTTAATTTCCATACCCAGGTAGGTGTAAATTTCCATACCCAGGTAGGTGTTAATTCCCATACCTAGATAGGTGTTAATTTCCATACCCAGGTAGGTGTTAATTCTACACCCGGGTAGGTGTTAATTTCGATACCCAGGTAGGTGTAAATTTCCATACCCAGGTAGGTGTTAATTGCCATACCCAGGTAGGTAATAATTGCCATACCCAGGTAGGTGTTAATTTCCATACCCAGGTAGGTGTTAATTTCCATACCTAGATATGTGTTAATTTCCATACCCAGGTAGGTGTTAATTTCCATACCCAGGTAGGTGTTAATTTCTATACCCAGGTAGATGTTAATTTCCATACCTAGATATGTGTTAATTTCCATATACACGTAGGTGTTAATTTCTATACCCAGGTAGGTGTTAATTCTACACCCGGGTAGGTGATAATTTCCATACCCAGGTAGGTGTAAATTTCCATACCCAGGTAGGTGTTAATTCCCATACCTAGATAGGTGTTAATTTCCATACCCAGGTAGGTGTTAATTCTACACCCGGGTAGGTGTTAATTTCGATACCCAGGTAGGTGTAAATTTCCATACCCAGGTAGGTGTTAATTGCCATACCCAGGTAGGTAATAATTGCCATACCCAGGTAGGTGTTAATTTCCATACCCAGGTAGGTGTTAATTGCCATACCCAGGTAGGTAATAATTGCCATACCCAGGTAGGTGTTAATTTCCGTACCCAGGTAGGTGTTAATTTAAGTGTCCCTTAACGGAAATGAAAGTTTGTCAATTTGCTTTCTGAAGTCCAGGCGGAATTCTCTTCTCTAACAATGGTAAGACGTTTTTGAAATAGCAAACATCTTACCATCGTTAGGGCAGATAACTGGGGCTTGCAGTAGTCCTAACACCCCGGTTTCTTTCCGGACTGACCGTCTCGATATAATCTTGACTGTGGCGTAAAAACATTTCCAAATGAAATCAAGAGTTGCACGCCATCATCGTTTTAGTTAGTGCACGTGTTCTTTGATTATTGGGCCATGCAGCATGGTGTTGGTTATTCCATTTGTTCTTTGATGAATGGGCGCCATCTCGGTAGAAGTGAAACATTCTTGACCGGGACGTTAAACTCTATTACTCAACTATTTGATTATTAAACTTCTTATCTAAAGTATATAAATACCGGCCAGAAAAAGTACCAAATCATAAATTTCACCGTCTGGTGGAAAGGTTGATATTTTAATTTTAAATCTAGAGCATCCGTCAACCAGATGCTTATTGCTTAGAGAGAGTGATCCAGTTGCCACATACAGAGAGAGAGAGAGAGAGAGAGAGAGAGAGAGAGAGCTTGAGAGCTTATTGCTTTAATATATTTCCCATAGAGTTATCCAGTTGCCACACTGAGAGAGAGAGAGAGAGAGAGAGTATTTATTTACTTAATGCTTAACATTTCTGGTCTTATCACTTTAGTGTGTGGAAATTTTCTTGTTTTACCAGGTTTTTTTAAAGTTTTTACTTCACTCGTGTAATTTAGTTTTGGTTTATATTTTTCATTTTCATATCACATTTCTATATAAATTGTCATGTATCACCCTTACAAATACCTCTTATCTGTTTAGGTCAGTTTGGTCCACCCTCATTTAATGCGGCTGTCTTCATAGCATTTACCATAGCAACCCTTACCTCAATACTGGATTCGATCGGCGATTATTATGCTTGTGCAAAAATGTGCAATGTTCCACCACCGCCGAGCCATGCTGTCAACCGAGGTATAGCCACAGAAGGACTATGCAGTTTGTTGTCAGGTGCCGTCGGTTGTGGTGCTGCTAATACGACAATAGGTGGAAACATAGGAGCAATTGGCGTCACGAAGGTATGATACACTAGAAACTTTGAGAATAGACATCGTTTGTAAGAGGAATGGACATTTGTAGTAAAAGCAAATACCTTTCACGTGTAAAATCCATAGTTGGAAATATAAGGACTGTCATAAGGCACTAATCTGATGACATGCACGTTGTTCTCAAGACAATCGATAATATAATATCCAATACCATTTAGACAACCCTTAGAACAGAGCACACCATTACAAATGTCTCGAAACTTCTACGCAGAAGCTAAGGCCAAGGTCATGTCAACCATGGGCATATTTTTCAGTGGATGAAAACGTTATGCCCAGAAACTAAAATAAGTCAAATATAAAACGCACAGCTGCAATGGTACAATATAAGCTTTCCTGCAGTTTCGACTTGTTATGATCATGTAGTTGCTTTACCGAAATGATTATATTGCAATCCGGTTTTTGTGGATTTATGTGTACTTAACTAACTCAATATGTACCCTCTGTGTTTCTTTAATGAATACATCAAACACAATATACTTCAATATAACAAGAGCAAAATAATAAATTTGAAAACTACGGAAGTGAGATCGGTTGTTCCCAGAATTGTAAGCAACACCTGTCTAGCTAGCTACACCTACACGATGTAAAATCAAAATTATAAATGACAGGAACTATGGGACATCAAATATGTACGACACTTTTGATACAGACAGCTTACTTATGAACAACATTGTGACAATTACCATAAAACTTATTGAGATCTTTAATAACCATGTGCTTGAATCCTGGCATTGCTGATAATGATGACGAATAATCAATGCATATTTTTCCATTCCTTTAGGTTGCAAGCCGAGATGTGTTTATAGGCGTTGGGTGCATCAATGTTATTTTAGGGATTGTTGGTAAATTTGCGGCGGCTTTTGTAACGATACCGTATCCAGTTCTTGGTGGTTCCATGATAATGATGTTTGGGATGTTCAACGGTGTAGTTTTATCAAATCTACAAGGTGTTTCACTTAGTTCGTCGAGAAACCTAGCTATCATGGGAACAGCTATTTTAGTGGGACTTATGATTCCACATTGGATTGAAACAACACCAGATGCATTGAAAACAGGTAATTTACATAATCCCGGCTGCTAACTAGATGACTTATTAATAGCTATTTGCTGAAAACGGGCGAGGTATAACTAACGAGAGACCGCATAAACCGTTATTCTTCACTAATTTGTTACTTGTTTTAAACTTTCGACAGGTATGAACTATATGTTAGAGTACTTAATAGTCAAAGAATGAATCAACTTTGATAGAACACTGGAAAAAAGCATCATAAGATCGACTCCAACGGTTTTTGCTTTTAGATGGGAGAAAAGTGATTCTGAAGGGTGTATTCCGTTTCTCGGATATTTTAGGAACTAACCCTTAACCCTTGTAACCGTGACCTTCACAACTCCGGGTGTCACGAGATCTTGATTTTTATTTCTAGGTAATGACAGTGTTGATAATGCTTTGAGGATGCTTCTGGCGAACCCTAACTTGTCATGTGGGGTATTTGCTTGTTTTCTGGACAATACCATACCAGGTAAGTAAAGTGTTATTATCAACTATAGCATGGTGAAGTGGTCAATATGCGTTTTATCGACTGAAGAAAGTCGATATCAACCGAGAAAAAATATTGTTAGCACGACAGAAATTTAAAATTATCGCTGCAGTACCCACCCTCATTTCTCTGGTGGAAGTTCACGTGTCTAACCTAACTTTTCAGTTTCAAAGTTTTTTACTTGTCATGTGGATTGTGGTTCGGGTGGATTTTATATTTGTTTTTACTTGTCGTCTGGATTGTGGTTCGGACATGGATTTGTATGTTTGTTTTTTTTATTATTATTATCAAATGTTATTGCCGATTTCGACATGCGTATATCTATATATAAATATGATGGGTGGAACAGTCTTTTTTCAAATAATGATATCAACGTCGGCTTAGAAGAGTGACTAATCATGTCATTAAACCATGCGTAGTGTAAAAGTATTTCGTGACGTAATCGGTAAAACGTCATTTAATGGGAGGTCACATATATGCAAACGTGACTGAATGATGATGAAAAAAATGGTCTACTCCAGTTGTAAAGATTTTTAATCAATCATTTCAGGAACAGACGATGAACGCGGTATAAGTGCTTGGCAGAACGTAGGAAACGAGGCAGAGGAGATAGGTATAAAATATGCCGCAGGAAGGGATATATATGAACCGTGGCTACCTAAAAGTTTTTTTAAATCAAAATTCGCAAAGTATTTACCATTTTGTCCATATATAGAACATCAAGAATACAACTTAACGCCACAAAAAGAGAATAAAGCAACTGTATAATAATGGTTTAGTAATTGAAACATGGTATATCCTGAACATTGTATTGTAATCAAGTTTTTCTGAAGATTTACATTCGGGGGTCGCTCCTGATCTATATTTGTAAACACAGAAAAAGCATACTTTGGATATACTTTTTAGGTGTAAATACTTATTGCCGAGTGCATTTTAGCTTACCTGGCCTAAGATCATGTGAGGTTGTGTCATGGCAAGACATGCGTGCGCCTTCATTTCTGAAAGAACTACCAATCGGAAACAAAGACATTCGAGGTACCTTGATAGATAATATTTATCCATACCATCTCGATGCAAAATCCAATATTACCCCTGTTACTACATGTATAAATAGTAGAAACAGAAAAAAATCCAATACAGATTTATCTATCAATTGATTGTTATATCTAGAAGTATTATCTTTTTGTTTTTTGTTGATTGACAATATATAAATATTACATTTCTGACAGGGTGCCAGTACATATTGTCACCTCGAGGAAGCATTGTTTTCCGAGGCAATAGCCGAGGCTGACAATGCTTTTCGAGAGGTGACAATATGTACTGGCACCCTGTCAGAAATGTAATATTTATTTTATTACACCGAATGTTTGTTTTATTTTACCAATACATGATGTGCATCCTTCGTCTTTAGTAATGTCTATACCAATTTTCATTTAATTTATCGACCGGGAATGCCTCAAATGCACAGTCATTTGAGCCAAGAAATTTAAGAAACGTATCCACAGCCCGCTTAATGATCCGTTTAGTTGATGCAGAGTCTTTAGACTCTAACAAATTGCCAAGATAGTCATTGTCAACCTCGGCAATCATCATCCGTTGTTGTTACAGACGAATGTAAACAATATCAATAACAATGAGACGCTTGCCGTAGACACAACTGAAAACGTTTTGTTCAAAGCGCTGACGTGATCCAGTGAAGGGAGGCGACTCGAACAAAAGTACTGTCACATAGTCACGCGCAGCGCTATGTGACATTATAAATTTTATGTGACAGTACAAATTGTTACATAGGTCTTATCCAATGAAATTGCTAGATTTTTACATAAGGTGTAATAACATCTATTGTGTTCGGTAATTTAATATTTGTCGACAAACAATCGATATACCAGTGGGTACATACTGTGTACCATTGTTTACTGTTGTTTCTTTATTCGTATGAAACAGAACCTTGTTAAATCGAGAGACGACATTATTAGTTACACAGTCTGTTGGTGACCTAATATGGGTTATACAGGGTCAGTAAATTCCATATCGGGCGAGGGCGAAGCAACAGACTGTGTAACGATTATATCCTACCGATCACCCTGAAGACTCACGGTGGATACCTTTAAACAAACATACAGTACACGGGTACCAGAGAGAAGTTCAGGATGAGACACTGCTGTATGTTTTAGTAACCTATAGCTCCAAACAAACCCTTTATATATCATATTATGTCACTAAAACTATTTTATCATACCGATCATATCATTAAATCATTTACAAAACCAATTTGAATGTATCCACACAGCGACATGTGAATGGTGACTGAGTTAGAAATAATCTACCATCGTTTGACATTCTGTCTGACAAAATATTGAAAATAATAATGAATTTGACTTACTAGCAACTTCCGTCAAAGAAATCAATTGCACTTTTATCCTTGGACATCAAATATTTTGTTTCAATATCACAACACCTAAACTAGTGTCTGTATTTGCCGTAAATACTTGTGATAAATATGACGTGTTTACTACGAGGCGGGCGCCATTGACGTTGGTCAGGGGAAGTAACTCTCATACTGACTAGATATGGAACAGACCTGCCTGACATGGATTATATCAGGTCACCACGTGACCGATATTGTCGAATGAAATTCACAGAAACTAGTGAGAGGTAGGATATATATATAAGAGAGAGAGATGACGCTCCTAATTATCCTAAATTTGAAAGGTTATATCTTCAAATAAGCTTGATATAAAATGTACGAACAAATATTCAAGTTCTGCTTCATGTTTGGACTTATATCTCAAGTATGACGCCCACGAAAGTCAACATTTGAAGGTGCAGCAGTATGACAAATTTTGCATCTGAATATCATGCATTAGTACTTTGTACACCACAGCCACAATTGACGGATCGCCGGCCACGCCCACGATATTCCGACAAAGGCCGCCATCACGGTGCCAAAGCAGCGTCACGGCAACTAATGACGTTCTAGTATCAGTGGCATCATTAAACGGCGCAATTCAGGCAGATTTTTCATTCTTTTTGCGTGTAATTTTAGCTTGCCAGGCCTTTGTCGGAACATTGTGGGCGTGGTCGGCGATACGTCAATTGAGACATTAACAAAGAAAAACAACGCAAATACAAAAAGAAAAAAATACAGCACAAATCAAACACAAGTATAAACAGTCACTGGTTTTCTCTTCCATAAATTAAAGTTTAAGTTTCTGTAAATCAACATCTCTCGTCAAGTTTGTTTTTTATGTGGGACGTCAAAAAAGGCTGGCTAAATGTCCTGAAGGAAAAATGTCGTCAAAGAAGGCGGGGCTTAATGCTCTAATGGAATAAAATAACGTCAGAGAAAACGCGGTTTAATGAGGAATTTTATTGGATATGAACGTCAAGATTTTGTAAATGGTAAACAATATTCATTATTACTAAAACCTTATTTTTCAGAGATTGTAGCCACATTTTACAAATTTACTCATTTTTCTAGTGGCATCACTTTATTATGAGGTGATCTAATGTACGATGTCAGTCTCTGCTCAAAATCTTATTTAAAAAGGTCTGCACTTCCCGTAAAATTTTCAGTTTCACTTCAAACTGAAAATTTTCTATGTCTAGCAACTCCAGCTTTTTGTCCTTATAAAGTGTGATGTAGATCATGAATACAGAAATAATATTGTGATGACGACCATAAAGCATTTTAATGCCTTGATAATCCTAGATTCCCAAAATCCCTGAAACAACAAAGCAACTGCTTTAATGAATAGCGTATTAACAAATACACTATAAGCAGGAGAAACAAGTACACTGCTTCATTGAAAAAGGGAAGAATTTGTAAGTAGCATAGTCTCCCTTCCTTCGTACAATCGTGATACTTTTTCCAGGCATTTTTTTTCAAGAGGTGGATCTAACGACCCGACATATGCTATCACTGAAAGTTAATATAGATATATTGATATAACATTTCATTTATAGACAATCTTCTCTTCTAACAGGGTATCTTTGGTATTAATTGCTGTCATGGTGTACTACAGTGCAGACCTGTCGGAATTTTAACATTCAGCTAACAAAGTGCGCTCAGGGCAATGTGCAGGGAGGGTATTTTTCGTCCAATTCCTACCATGACACAGTAGATAGGATCTTAAGATCCCATTTCTTACAAGCCGAGTACTTGGCAAATAATAATCACTATCTATTTTCAACTCTTGGTTAGAACCGACCGGGTTCAAATTCCCGGCTCCCACATACGAAGAGGGCACTCTACCAACTAAGCAACCATAGTGGTTAATGGATTTTAAACCTAAAGCCTTTATATTTTTACAATTATTTCAGTTTTGTTGATGCAAAGACAACTGTATGAATAGTGTATTGATCTGTCGAAAGTAAAACGCATAACTTGCAGACGGAGCCAAGATATACACTGCTTTTGCCCGACAAGCTGCCAAGAGATAGATAGCAGCTGTGAAAAAGCTGTCAATATATAGCTAACAAGGGGCGGCCAAAAACTGTCGATTTGGTACTAATTCGTCAGCTTAGTGTTAATTTTTCGACAGGTCTATACTTCATATTACAATATTTAGTACAGCTACAGAAAAAGTCGAAGGTTGAATGCCGAGTACCCAAGATTTGGATAGCTAATGACTGACAAGCTGATTAGAGATAGTTACAATACAGAACTGTCAAAAATTTTACAATGCTTCCGTAAAAAGGAGTCGAAGCTCGACTGTCAAATAGGCGAGACATGAATAACTAGCAACCAAAAAGCTAGCACCGAGAGATAGAGAGCAGCTACTGTTGAAATACAGCTAACGAAGGGCCGACATAAGCAACTGAATTGGCACAAGTTTGTTGGCTTAGTGTTAAACTTTCGACAGGTCTGTATTGTAATGTAGATAGCAAGTGTCGAAAATCTGTCGAGATAAAAGTAACAAGCATTATGTATGGACTGTGGTTTCGGTACTTATTCGTTAGCTTAGTGTTAAACTTTAGACAGATCTGTATTGTACTATACAATTTACAGTACAGACTTGTCGAAAGTCTAACATTACACAGACGAATCAGTGTCGTGTCAGCAGCTAATCCCTTAATTTTGTTAGATTTTTGACAGCTGCAACTAACTCTCGGCAACTGTATGGTCACTACCTATCCATATCTCGGCACCCGTCATCGACTTTTTTTCGTAAGCTAAGTGTTAAACTTTCCACAGGTATGTACTGTAGTATAGTGCGCATGCCCTAACGGTAATTAATATTCACAAACTCCGCAGACAGACAGTACAAATTATATTTTTAAATGGCATATTGTACAGGTAGATCAATAGATTACTGATTTTTTCCGGAACAGTAATTTTGAAATAAAAATTCTAGTCATATGGAAGCCTGTGAGGGAAATATTAAAAAAAATAATGTCTTAAAATGTAATAAACGAGTTTTGTTGGTTGTTTAGTGGTAAAGTCGCCTAATACATATCTGGAAATACATCGTACGAAACCGAGAACGAGCATACTACCCCATATAGCACTAAAAATTAATTTACATATTCTCAAAATAACCTAGTACATTTCCTTGTGTCAGAAAGTGTGTCATTTCGCTGGCTAAAGGTCGGTGGTTTTCTCCGATTTCCTCCAATCGTGAATTGATTGATTCGATATAAGTTCAGCATATTGACTCAGGATGTAAAAATTCCATTACTCCACTCCATTACCCCGATTATTCAGCCAATTGCAAGGTGATACGCATACTACACGATTGTAACACTTGATTTAAAAATAAACTTTATTCAAAGTCATACAACGTAAACAAAAACAACTTTTTAGTTAAGTCACCTGATGAACATACATAATTCAAATCTTAAGTTGAGAACACCTGTACCAAATACCGAATACCACCTCGACCAAGTTTCATAAAAAACAAACAGCAATGTCCAAATTACAATCCAGAACAATATAACGAGTTTAAAATCAAATCTTATTAAACACTTGAATTTCAACCACTGGGTTGAGGCCAGATGCTCCAGAAGGGTAAGCAACTCCTGTCCGTCACGCCTGAACCACTAAAGAAGCTCAGTTGGTAGAGTCCTCGCTTCGTATGTGGGAAGTCATGAGTTCCAACCTCGGCCGGGTCTGACCAAGACTTGAAAATAGGTGACGAGTGTTCTTTCGCCAACCACACGGTATTTAGACATTTACGTTACTTCCTTCGGAAGGGACCTTTAAAATTTGATGTCAAGTGTCACGGCAGGCGTAGCACGTTAATCTTCCCTGTACCATTGCCCTAAGCGCCGACTGTAAAGGTGGAAATATATGCAATTCGCGTATAGGTGGTGACGTTTCGATACAAGTGAAATGTTCTTGACTGGAGCGTAAAACCTCATTCAATCAATGGTGTAAAAAAGATGACTTATTTATATCAAAGGTCAAGACGAGACAGTCGTCGGGAGGGGATATCTGGTGTAAAACAGTTCCACAAATGTGACGAGAGTAAAATCTAACGTACGCGTCTTGAAACGAATTTATAAATAGTTTTAACAATATAACATTTTGTTTTCTTTTTTAAAATGTTAAACATAGTTCACTGTGTCATGTGCTAATTTTGAATTTCGATTTACAAGGGCGAATCAATAAGAAACCACCTCTCCTTTTTAATGTAATTCATTGCCCTCTAGTGTGATGCATTTATACGAACGGTGCTCATCACCCCAGAAGTGAAAAAGACAGGATCATTTCCATTGACCCATTCCTCAACTGTCTTCACGACTTCTTGGTCAGACCTGAAATGACGTACTCAATTTTGAGAGCAGGAAGAAGTCGCTACAAACTAGGCAGGATATAGTATTAATTCCCGTCTCGCCCCACAGCCTTCATTGTTACTTTGCAATTGTGGACTCTTGTGTTGTTTTGTTGTGGTGGTTTCACGGATATCAGTTCTCAGTTGGTCTAGCAAGTTTGCATAGTACATTCCAGTTATTGTACTTCTCTTTGATTAACTGAAGTCACACACAATAACACCTTTTTGTGTCCCAAAATACTGTGGCCATCACCTTGCCAGCAGATTCATGCTTCTTAACCTTCTTTGGCCTTTTGGGATCCAGGCCCTATCCACTGATGATTCTGTGCTTTATTGCCTGGCTCATATTAATCAACCCAAATCTCATATACAGTCTTTAGACGCAAAAGAAAATCATCTTTTGGCATAAAACGCTTGCTGAAGGAGCTGTATACTGATGCTTTGGTTGCCATTTGCGCAAAGAGATTTTGTGACCCAAGTGGTCCCAATTTTGAAGTTATTTTCCCTATTTTGTCACAAAAATCCGCTCGATAGATTTTTGTTTAACTCATGTGTTCAGAAAGCAAATATAGTTTTATCAAATAATATTGAAAAATCCTAATGTTAACCGATGCATTTTTCTGCAAATCCACGATGAAGGCATGCAAGCTCAAATTTCATAGAGTTTTTAGACACTGCCATTTTAGGCCTGTTAGTATATCATATTACTACGCGAATTACCATAGCATTTCAGAAATAATGGACTTGCTAAATATTATATACAACTTTTTCATTCCTTTTATAATATTGGATGTGCTTTATCAAAAAACAGGTATTCAGTACGCTTTGCAAAAAATGCCTAAAGCTAAACTGATACCTCGATATCCGTGAAATTTTCTCAAATAAACTATGCTGACTGATCACGTGAGATGTGACGTAGGACAAATAGCTTCAGTGACAAAGGATATCGTTTCAGTGTATACATTTATTTTATTTGCACAAATCAATTGATTATTTTTCTGCTTGGATTATTCTATTTTATTTGATATTTTGTAAATTGACTTATTACAGTATATGACATACATTTGACGCATATTCACTGCAATTCTGCAGGTGATCTTGCAGCATTTCCCAGGAAAATCATTTGATTACGGCATGGGAAAAATGCTATTATCTGGTGTTTTTAACCGTAGACCTTTATTACCAAAATATACCCACACATGGGATATAACATTGGTTTTATTCTACCTTCAGAACTTATTTCCATTGCAGGATTTGGATTTATTACAACTTTCATGTAAATTAGTTATGCTTCTAGCGCTTGTAACTGGACAGCGTTGTCAAACACTTCATTCAATTACTTTGGACGCAATATCAGTTACACCTGATCAGCTTGTTATTTATTTTTCAAAACTACTGAAAACCGAAACCAGACAAGAACCAATTCGAATTTCATCTTTTTCAGAAAATGAAAAACTTTGTGTTGTCAAAACAATAAATGCATATTACTAGAACAATTTTTACGCGACAATCGTTTGGAACAATTTTAAGTACTACATCACCTCATAATGCGGTTACTACATGTATACATCCACAATATCTCGTTGGTTTAAACATGTTTTAAAAGAATCGGGTATTGACATTAAAGGTTTTGGCGCACATAGCACACGCAGTGCATCTACAAGTGCAGCTGCAAACAGTGGTGTTCCTATAGACAAAATTCTGGAAGCAGCGGGTTGGAGTAATGACTGTGTTTTCGACGATTTTACAATCGATCGACAACAAATAATGATAATTCATTGAAAGATATTCTACCGTTAAACAATTGACCAAAACAAAAGTTAAAAAAATAAATGTAAATAGTAAACATAATGATTTTTATATCCATTAATTTTATTTTATCACAATGTTGTATCGGCTCTAAATTCTCACGTGATCAGTCAGCATAGTTTATTTGAGAAAATTGATAAATTAAACGAACCATGTGATGTTTGATTAAGATTTTCTCAAATAAACATATGCTCAGTGATCACACGCCCACCCTTTTTTACAGTAGTTATAAAACGTTACAATACGTACATCGACTTTTTATTCACCCTCCCTTATTGTGGTATTCGATACAATTTTGTGAGCTTTAAAAACTGAAGCTATTTGTCCTACGTCACATCTCATGTGATCACTCAGCATATATGTAAGTTTGAGAAAATCTTAATCAAACATCACATGGTTCGTTTAATTTCTCAATTTTGTATCCGGGTATAAAACATGTATTGAAACAAGGCACAAAAATAATGGCCTAGTCAGACAATCGGAAATGGGATAGGCTGGTTACTTATTCAGTCGCCCTCGTAAAATGAAATATCAAAAAGCTGTACACATTCTACATGAATGTTTTCATAATGCTATATTATCTTTTTTGAGTCCAGTGACATTAACGTAAAGACCACTTCTAAAGAAGAACAGGTTGTGTATTGAAGCAAGTATGTTATATGTAAATGCAACCTACGTATTGATAACGGTGCACAACTACGGCCACTCATGAGTGATACTGTTTAAAACGTGATATGTTTTAACTTGAATCGGCAATTTTTACTCATTCTATAGACAAGAACAAGTTCTAATAATAATGATAATAATAATAAAGTATAATGCATATACCAAGCACCAACTGGCTGCAGTTTCACAATCATTTCTTAAGATTTATCTGATTTAAATAGGCTACTTTTGGTGGAACAGCACAGCTTTACTGAGTTTTTCCCATTTATTGAGTTTAATAATTTTCCGTAACTGCCTCATAAGTGATGAATAGTATGTTTTATTGATTGTTTGTCCCTTTTGGAGATAACCTACCGTCAGAATATCATCAGCATCACTGAAAGCCGAGGTCATACCCTCACAGTCTTCGTCTTCTTTGGCAGGGTGATCAAGTGTAAACTTTGGCCACTGGGGTGAAATGATGAACCCTTTTTTCATCCATGGTAACCAATCTCTGAAAAAAGCAAACAACAAAGTGCGCTTGATGTGCTTCTGACCAATTGTCAGATGCCTTGGTTAGTTGGTACCCAACTGAAAGCATTTCTCATTGCAAGATCTTCTGTTAGAATTGACTGTAATACATGTATCTCCTGTGAAATGCCAACTGGCTACATACCATTCTGTAACTCACCTGTCAGTCGTAACAGTATCATAGATTTTATTGACCTTTTCTGGGGTTGTATCAATGACAGGCCTTCTAGAACAAGGGTCTTTCTGTTGCGTTTAAATCCCACCACACACATTTTTACTTTGAAGGTCATATTTTCATAGTGTGGATACCATATTTAGTTTGGATATCCTTAAGTGTTTAACATTTCTTATAAAAATATTGGATCACTATATGTCTCTTAATATTAGCGATCTACCTAATTTAATTTTGAAATCAATGTTAGAGCCTTTACTATGAATACCTAATATGAACTTTAACGGTGAAACTTGCGCCATGCATACAAACTCATAGGCGTAGGAGCAGGGGGGGGGGGGCAATGTCAGAGAAGGGGAGGCCAGGCCCCCGCAATATGTTTTGTAAAATTTTGTATCATAGTTTATGTTCATAGTGTAAGTGCTAAAAAAAGAAAAAAAAACCCAAAAACCAAGAGCTTTAACAGAAAATGTCCATCTGGTAGCCAATCAATTTCATCATTATACTTGTAAAAGGGCGTCTTGCAATTCACCCTTAGAAACGGCTCTAAGCATCTACAATAGCAGGGGCGGATCCAGGATTTTTTGAAAAGGGGGTGGGTGGGTTGAGAATTATATCAATGCTAGGTGCGAGCGCCAAAGGCGCGAGCTTCCAGAGACGAGGGTTCAGAAATACAGAAATGGGTTGTTATATTACCATATAGGGGTCACATTAGTCCTTAGCTCTCTCTCTCTCTCTCTCTCTCTCTCTCAGTGGCGGATTCAGCGGGAGGCGTAGGGGGCGTACGCCCCCCCCTTTATGTCGCTAATATTGCACCAGAATGCAGGATTTTTGCGCCATTTTTTCCCAGACCCCCTAGAAGGTTCAAGCCTTCGGCTCTCACATTATACGCCCCCATTCCTAAAATTCTGGATCCGCCTCTGTCTCTTTTTTGTCATTGGACTTAATTATGTCATGCTGTTATTTGCACGATTTTGTCTTAATATTTCACAGCTTTTCAGTCTCTCACCGAGAACGCTGCAAAATTTTCCGGGGTACCCCCATATGGAACTTGTGTCATACGGTTATTTTATACAATCTTGCCTTGATATCACAGTATTGTAACCTATCAAAACGCTGCAAAATACATTGAAAATGCGTATAGACAGGACTTAGTTTGGACCCCACCTATGCGAGGGGTTTAGTACCCCTCTCATACTGTCCCCGCCTCGTGCTTTAGGCATGAGGTCGTACCTGCGGTTTGCCCCCCCCCCCCCACCAATATTAAAAACCATCCTACGCCTATGAAACTGTATCATATATTCGTAATCCCAAAATTCCTTGAAGATTAGGACTTGAAAATAATATTATACACGATTCCTGGTAACACTAACACGATGACGAGAATCAATTCCCAGTATACCGCGTCGATCTTTAAACGTCTCCTGTTCCTTTATTTCGCAATACATTGAGCTGAAATTTTGTTGACATTTAGTTCTAAATATCCTAAAGGAATTGTACGCTTCAGAATGTTGATTACTAGGTGAAAATTGAAATATTGAAAAGACACTCCTAGCGATGTCAAAATCACAAGGGAGCACTTGCGCTTCATCAATTTGTTTTAATGTTTAAACAGTGTATCAGATGCAGTTAACTATTTCAATAGAAGCGTTTATGTGTCCGATTGATGATTCAATACACCATCACATGTTAAAATGAACAGATAAGTAAAAAATTGGCTTTCAACTTACGCTGGTGTTGTTTACATTGACTGTTTGGCTCACTTTAGGCTTTCGCTGTACCACAGTGACACACACACGTCTCATTTAGTCTCCAGTAATTGAAAATCTGTTAAACTTGAAAGACAAGATCCCCTATATGTTAAAGGTCAAGGTCACAGAGTCAAATAGTAGAAATAAATAAGTTTGGTTTGCTCGACATCGTCTTATGTTGATTATATATGTTCCAAGTTATATAGTTATCGCTTCGTATAACCGACGGTAATGTTTGTTCTATGGCGTCAAATGGCGGGAAAAAAATTATATCTGGGTACAAAATCTTACGGGTCACTTCCTACTGGTCACCTTGCTAAAACAGCTTTCTCGTCGAAGAGAGAAAAAATAACGTTATTAATTCTTGCATTTGTATACCAGACAGTAACGTTTATTCTCTAGCGTCAAATGGCGGGAAAATTTTTATGTCCGAGTACAAAACCATAGACGGGTCACTTCCTACTTTTCAACTTACTAAAACAACTGTCACGTCGAAGAAAGAAAAAAATACTTTATTAGCTATCACTTATCAGATTCCATACGTTTGGAAAATCGTTAACAATTTATTATATATGATTGCAATGCTTCAGTTCATTTATTTAACCGGAATATGAGCCGTCACGCAAGCTGACAACACAGACCCTTGTCAGCGTAACCAGACTGTCGGATCTTAAAGCAGGAACAGAACGTTTACAAATAAGTTTGCCTGAAGTATATCTGCTCAGTCGGTTTTCGAAAGGACTAAGGGAAAACACGACCAGTCGAAAGTAAGTAATTATATACTTAAAATAAACATTTATATTAATATTTAAAAAAAAAAAGTTTTAAACTGAAATATGGATTACTGTAGACATTTAATATAGGACAGTAATGTCATTAGCGAACCGTTAACGCAGGCTGTGCTATATATGTAAGCTAATTACTAAGCTGCCGATAAAAAGCATATCGCCGTGCTTTTAATTTACTGATATTATTTTAGCAAAATACAAAAAAAAAAACACAACTGCTTGAAATAAAAAAAAATCATAAATTTTATTACTATTTTCATGATTGTTTAATTTATTAACGCGTACCAGTGAAATAGCAGATTTTACATCTACATGTACATGGCTGCAACGTCTTTACATGTATGTCAAATGTGCTAGTTATTTACGAGCCATGTGGACCTACACGGTGAACTGGATATACGTAGTTAACAAGGGACCGAGATGAGATGAGTTGTTGATTTGACACTTATATATTGGTAAGCTTAGTGTTTAACTTTCGACATGTCTGCACTGTCAGTGTATAGGAACAGAGAAGGTGCTTAATAATTCAAAACAATAACAAAAATTAAAACACCAACTTTTGCTAAAGCAGGACCGCTCAAAGTTTCACCAATTGATCAAAATCAACAACAGTACATCGATTTTGTAGGACTGCTCGAATTTTCAGTAATTGATCAAAATCAACAACAGTTTATCGATTTTGTAGGACTGCTCGAATTTTCAATAATTGATCAAAATCAACAACAGTTCATCGATTTTGTAGGACTGCTCGAATTTTCAATAATTGAACAAAATCAACAACAGTTCATCGATTTTGTAGGACTGCTCGAATTTTCAATAATTGATCAAAATCAACAACAGTTTATCGATTTTGTAGGACTGCTCGAATTTTCAATAATTGATCAAAATAGAAGTACATCAAGTTGGTTAACATCTTAAAAATATTTTTATAATAAAATCTCGGACTCGGTAGTGAGATTTTGATAAAATTGATGGCTAAATGTATCAACGTGTTTAAAGTATCATACAAAACTATTTAAATATTTACATAAAACGTTTGTTGGTACTAGTCCTTTTATAATAGAGATCGGGGAAATGGAGGGCGTTCAGATTATATTACAATGCCTTAACGTCTCAAACTCATGACATGTGTGACATACATGCAATATCGATAACATGCATGTATAAAATGTAATAATGGCATGTACAATGCATACCTGAAATAAAGAATATTTGTGCAGTGAATAATTCATAAATAAAGTTGTTACACCTATTTATCTTGGGCAGACCTGTTATAAAATATTTTAAATCTATTATAGTAAGTAAAAAGCTTAGATTTGACTGACATATTTGTGTCTATTATGTACTGTGAAGCTGTAAGAGGTCTCGGTGGAAAAAAAATCTTAATTCTTTTAAAATTGGCAAAAATCCAAAACGAGGGTACTCTAACGAAAAAGTGAGTCTTAAAAATTTATAGAAATTTATAGCTAGCTAAATAGGAGGCGCTTACACTTCCGGAACACGGGGACCCAAATTCCTGTTGGATGTTTACGTGTTTAACTTAATTTGCCAGTTTATTAGTTTTTACATCACTTTGGGATTGTGTTTTGACATGAATTTTTATCTTTGTTTTGATATAGTCCATCTGACATTACATGTAACCAGCAATGACTTAATACATTGTTATTGTAGGGCGGGCGGACTAAGCACCTGTTTCCATACATAAAAACTATTCCATAATAATACTTAAATTTAAGGTCAAGCTGACAGGTCAATGCTTTTTGTCTTTAACTTTCTCTAAAAAATAAGTCCGAGGCTCACTGAAACATGGTTTTTCTCGGATAAAATTACCATATCCGTCATTGTGTAGGCAATATATCATGGAATACATTTTAGTGTGACCGTCCATTTTCAGAAATTTTGCTTGCAATAGTCTGTTGTTTTTGGTGTCCGTAGATGATATATATATTATTTTTTTTTTTGATACTGTTGGTTTGTATGTTTCTGTTGGTATGTTGTTAACAAAAATACATCCTTTCTCAATTCATGTGCAATAAGCCTAATTATATCAATGACAAAACATGCAGCAAAGTTCAATTTTTTCATCAATTAATTGTAGTGGCAGAAGACTGTTTACATAAACCAACGAATTTGCATGAAAATGGGAAGGCAAATACTGGAATGGTGGATTTGCAGAAAAATGGAAAAGTAGATTCATGGGATAATGACACCCCTACTAGCAGCACTACGGACACGCCTACTAGCAGCACTACGGACACTTCTGTAGAGATTATAGCAGAAAACCCTCATACTTTACTGTATAATGTCAATGAGAGAACACCGATATACCTGACATTCTTTTTTGCCATACAGGTAAGTAAAAACAACACTGCTGGTGGGATAAGGTGACTGTCAATAGGCAATATCTGTCGATTACCATTTATATAGTAGATGGTTGCCATTTGCACCCCTTGCATGTCTTAACTAAGAGTTACATCTGTGGTAGCTCAGTTGGTAGAGTGTTGGCTGCGTAAGTGAAGGTCGCTGGTTCGAGCCCCGACCGGGTCTGACCTAAGACTTGAAAGTGGGTAGTGACTGTTCTTTCGCAAAGCACTCGGCATTACGAAATGACAATTCTTTCTGATAGAAACTTAAAATAAACGTGGCCACCTTGCCACGGTAGGCGTGGCACGATAAAAAACCCTGCTGTATAATCAGAGAAACGCATAGGCAAAATCTCTGCACTTTTGTCTATAGTTGGCGACGGCTTGATATAAGTGAAATATTCTTGAGATGGACGTTAAACAACATTACTAACTCATTCACTCACTTAAGTAAGAGTTTTCTTATTTGAAATGAAGAAAATTTGAAATCTTAACAATTGTGTTACTCCTTCAAATATTTGGGGATTCCAGATGCTGTTTTGAAGATCACTTAATTTAGGGTTAAAATATTTGTATTTAGTTCTGTCAAAATTTGAAATCTTCAAAAAGTTGTAAATTTTCAAGTTAATTATTCTGAAATTCCAGGTGCCATTTTGAACACAACTTTAAGCTTTTACTATATATACTTGGACCAGGCATAATTGAATAGCACGTCAGCAAGAGGTAAAAAGGGCACCCAGCTGCTTAATAAATTGGGTACCGGTAGATGATGTTTTCTATTGACTGGTGCCCCATTCAAATCTTTCTCTTTCGGATTACGCCAATTACTCTCGGTCTAGTGAGTCTATAAGCCCGTCTATTTATATAAGTCGGCCTATAAACTTCAAAAACGTCGTTACAATGCAGACTTGTCGAAAGTTTAATACTAAAATAACGAATTAGTCCCGAATTAGCAGCTCATTTCGGCTTCTCGTGAGCTATTTCTCGCCAGCTTCTAACTATCCTTCGGCAGCTTTCGGTCACTAGATATCTCTGTCACTCGGCAGACGAGATTCGATTCCTTTTAGTTAGTTCAGTGTTAAGCTTTAGACAGGTCTGTCCTGTATATATTTTTATCGGTGACTATTGTCTTTTGAAATCCAAACCATATTGTTGTTTATCTTAAATACTTTACATTTTGTATGCATGAAATCATTAAAAGACATTTATTTAAATTATCTCGACCATAAATATACGGTTATCATGTACAACTGATTTTTTGTGATTTTTTAATGCTATACAATATCTTGTTTTTATAAGTTAAAAACATTTTATCGTCTTTAAAATAAGCCATAGAATACCTGTTTTATTAAAGTAAACAACACCGTCTCTACCCAATTTCCATTTTTTGCTTTGAAGTTTTTTTTTCTGTATGTACATGTATTTATTGCTATATGGTTTCAAATTTAGGTTGTCAATAGCAGGTTAGCACTCGAGAATACCCTCATGTGAGTTTATCGTGCACTTCGCTTACCAAAAGCCGATGGTTTTATTTTCGGTCACTCTGGTTTTCTCAACCTGTCGAGAACTGACCGTTGTGTCATATTATAAACTTGTGAATGAAATAATTTATATTATATTATATATTACAAGTTAGTATATTATGAATGTTTTAATAATTCATTTGGAAAATTGTAAAATATGACAGTTATAAAATGTGGCAATGCAAAACAAGTATATTAATGCATTTTATGGTGTTTTTTTTTTAAATTTTGTTTTATTATTATATGTATTATTAATTATTATTATTTGTGCTATTACGTGACGTACACGTGTCGGGTGTGGAAACGTTTAAAATAAATACCTCTTATTTGGATAAAGCTAGTTTTTATTGAAACTGTTGATGGATTAGTAGAGCATTTCAATTTATTTTGTAGGTTTTATTTATTTTACATTTTATTGATAGTAGTATTTCAGACGTCTTCGTTTAGAAGAAACTTTTTCAAAGATTATATTTCACAACAAAATCCAATCATCAAATAGAACAAAAGCAATCCATTCCGAAAAAAAAGTTTTTTGTCTGTTTAAATTTATTTAAAAAAGAAAAATATCCTGAAAGATAAAGAAATGGATAAAGAAAAGGAACAATCGCATTTTCAGACTATTAAAGATACATGTTTAAACGTATCCAAGAAATTGTTCACAACAAACAATGTGCGGAAACATTTCAGACACGTCTCCGGTCAAATAGGAAGCCTCTTTGACAACCAGGGAGCTTCCATATGTAGTTTTAATAACGTTAACATGGATTCATAAATGGGAAACAGAAACCAAAATTATATTCCATGCAATGGGGCATCCCGACTTATCCACTTTCCAAAAATATAAACAAAATTTTCAGATGGTAAAGTCTTCTGCGTTTTGAATTAAGACAGGAACCTATATCTATTTGACCTCCCACCACTCATGTCTTAGATTAAGTCGCATCGCTTGATCAAAGCATGACCGTTAAGAGTGATCGAATCATCAATTATGCATGTTCGGATAATAAGGATTTTGCAAAACAATAACTTGTACGTTAGTAATAAGAGGGTTTTTATTCGATTTTGTATAAATAATTTATAACCAGTTTTCGTTTAGTGAACTCAATAAAAATATACAAGTATAGCATGAGGTCGTTGTGCCTTTTATTGACTGCGGAAAATCAATATCGACCGAGGACGTAGTTCACGAAAAAGTTGATATTGATTTTGTTCAGAAGATAAAACGCATATCGACCTCGTGCGCATCATCGTCATGCTATACAAATGCTTTATTATTAAATCGGACCAAACATTTATCCGACATATTCACTTTATGTGGTTTCCAAAATGAAACTTCTGTATAAATCAGAATTAAAGTGTACCGATATTATCTTTTCTTTAAAATTTAAGTTTTATCTGAAATAAATTGATTAAAATATTATGATTGAAAAAAACGTTGTCTTTATGTACGTTTTTTCTTTCTTATTTTGGCTTCAAAATTTTGGTCCAAGCACTACTGATGAGGAATTGTATTTCGAAACTACCGTCTAGTGCAGTAAAATAAAAAGTTGTATAATATGTAACTCTTGGTAAAAATCTGACAGTTTTTAAGAACAATAATCATAAATGCCTTACACTCAGTTTTGCTTATATAACTTTTTCACTTAAAAATATAATATATATATATATATAACTAGTGATGACCTAATCTGTATATGTTCGTATGTTCAAACTGTTTCTTAATTGCTGTAAATTTTGTATTCTGCAAACATTTGTAAACCGGATTTCCATACTTGAACGTACAGCAGTCAATGAAATGTTGCGTGCATTCTAGGTAACAAGTATGGACAAACAGCATTGACCTGTCCGCTTGACCTTATAATATTAGAAATAGGATGATTCACCAAATATATGAGGGGTGTTAGAATTTGCAGTTAATAGATAATATATAGTATGTACATGGATAAATGTTTGAAATAAGCTTTTTGCATTATGTGGAAGAAATGTCCATTATAAATTTCAAATTAAAGATCATACGAACAGATCAGTAGTAACAATATCCTGTACACCGGCACATGTGCTTTTGTTTACAAAACATAAAAGATAAATGCAAACAAAAGGAGTTGTTATTTTTAACTTTTGATCGATATTTATTACGCATATGTTACGTATTTCAAACAATAAAAGTATCATATGACTATATTTTGGGGTTAACGATATTGGTCAACATTGGTGCGTCTGTACAGCTAACCGGATCAGTGGGTGTCCATCAATTAGTATTTGATTTGCTTTGACAAAGAGTATTGCATTCCGAATTGTGGATTTTTATTAATTTACTTTTGCAAAATGTGGTCTGCAAACGTGGTCAGGTAACCGGTATTTGCGACTTTACAGTCGAAACTCTTTAATTGCAAATTAACATGATAATGACAGACTGATCGTTAACTTCCCTCATTTTCTCCAATTAATTTTGGATGTACAGATCATGATATGCATATAAACAATTAAAAAAATGAAATAAAATTACAGCAATTTAAGATCGAACATAAAATAGCAACAATATATACAAATTAGACCAGCACTAAATAAAATATGCCAGTTTTTTTGGCAAAATCTATCATAGTTGTCGAAAACACATTGGCCCATCTACAAATTACAATTAAGAAATAAATTATAAACTTTTAATACTGCGAGGTTAGGTTAAACACGTTAATTTAACTTGGGAAGTAAGTCCGAATGTAAGTGCGTTATTTCTAGCTAGCTTCATTGAGATCACACGTGGCGGATGTATCTAGGTAAAATGATGTGCTTACCCTTTCGAAGCACCCGGCCTCACTTCCATGCTGGAAGTTCACTTGTTTAACCTTATTTGCCAGCTTTGACTTTGTTTTGGGATTTTAGTTTGGGCATGAATTGGTATGTTTGTTGAAAGGGCCATGGAACTATTGGACGTGAAATATATCCAGGATGGTTTTGAATAGAATAGTGTAGGTTATTTTTTATTAGAATTTGTATTATATGGTGTTACAATATTACATCATGCGTTAAATGTTTGTTAATCACGAGATCAACACGTTCGTATCAACATGTACCCTCACCTAGAATCTCGCATGTGTCGTGACAAGACCGTGGTTTCAACTATCTGCCGTAATCTTACATAAGATGTCATGTGCTGATTTTGAATGCATTATTTTAATAAAAATTCAAAATCAGTACATGAGAAAGCTGACGACATTGAAAACAAGCATTTGCATTAATTAAATAACAATTAGTTTGACCATATTTCAGATTAAAATACCGTTCTACTCTCGACTGAAACATCTACCTTTATTATGATAAATCACCTTTTCGTATCGGATATGGTTACTATATCAAAAAGTAACTTATCGTCATTAAGACAGAATGATCGACCTGCGTTCATTACCATATCAAAAAGTTCCTTATCGCCGTTAAACCAGATACAGTAAAGGCCTGTTGAAAGTTTAACACTAAGCTAACAAATCAGCGTCGAATAGGAAACTTATTTCAGCCTCTTGTTTGCTCGGATGTTTGATGGCAGCTGATATTTATCATCTTCAGCTTTTTGACCGATAGTTGTCCTATGTTCTGTCACATGAGAGCCGAGCTTCGATTCCTTTTCGTTACCTCGGTGTTAAACTTTTGACTGAACTGTACTGTAGTTCAGCCTAGTTAAACCCTAATTTACATTAACTCGCGGAATTTTAAATTTGCGAATTTGTTGCTGAAGATTTATGTTAAACGAGAGTTTCAGAAAATTGGAAACTGATTCGCATTTTCTTTGTTAAATATTGCCCAACTTAGTTTTCTTATACTGAAATCGCGAATTAAAACAAACATTACATTCTTATGAATAAAACTGATCTAAAACATGCATTAATTTTAGCGTGTACCAATTTTAGCGCAAATTATAATCTTGGAATTTCACGTAAACCTGAATAAGCGTAAATGTTATGGGTCAACTTGTGCACTACAACCGTATTTTATTTGGTGGCTGGATTTAAATTGGCACCTTTTATCATCACGATAATCGCTAATATTAGTTGGTCACTAAAATGAATACATTTATATGTACATTTAAATCAAACTTTATTTATTTATTTATTTATTTATTTATTTATTTATTTTAGCAAACGCTGCTTTCTTTCTCCAATTCCATTGCAATATCGTTTCTGGTTGCGGAGGCCGCGTGTGCTGATAAAGACGATGAAATAAAGACAATGTTGCTTAGTTCCATTTTGTTTATGAATGGTATCAGCACTTTTGTTTGTGTTTTGTTTGGGGTACGGTAAGTAATAATTATGTCTTTAAATTTTTATTTTAGTTTAACAGTCACCATAAGTTTAAATTTACAACTGCAGTATCTTTGCTTTAATAAAGTATTTGACATCGACTATACTTTGCAACTTCATAGAGACATTCGTGATGACGACAGGTGTCATATGCTCTCGTTGACTGACAAGAGACGACCCATTTTTATGAGAAGGTGTACCAACATTGTATTTCAAAACTGTTTTCAAATTTACATGGAAAATGTAAGACGACAATAAAATTGATTTTTATAAATATTGTAAATATAAGAAATAAGGTAATATTCCAATGCCTTTATGAACTTACAAAGTATAATGGACTGTCTCAAATTTTTGTAAAAAGGCTTAGGCTTTTATGTAATTTAAGACAGCCCATTATACTTTACAAGTTCATTAAGACAATGGAAAATTATCTTATTTCTTAAATATATCACATAAGTAGAGCGAGGGGAGTAGAACAATTGGGTTCTAAACCTTAGTCAAGATTCTTTCACTTGTATCCAGGCGGCCAGTTTAATGATGGTGTAGGTGACAGGAGTGTCCAGAAAAAGCTGAAGGTCAATGGTTGTCTTTTGGTACTCCGGGTTTCTCCATCCCAGACCTGACTTTCTCAATATTAGTGAAAAATATCAATACTCCATTCAACTCGATTGTTTTGATAATAAGTCGATTTTTTGGCGACCGAAATTATCCAGATATATATTTGAAATAAATCACCATACAGCATGTGATTAAACGGGACGTTAAGAATAATGTTTTGTCAACTTTCATGTTTTGCGATTTCATTAAACCAAGTGTTCATAAATAGATGCAAGAAAGGACATCTACATCTGGAAATCTTTTCAATTTCAATATTTTCAACATTAATTTCACAACAGGTGTGAAAATATGTGAAATTCCAATTTTGGCTAATCAATTGATTAAGCTAATCAAGCTTTGAACAACTGGCCCACGGTCTTATAGACATGCGTGGAATATGTCTGTGGGTCGGTTGCTTGCAAAAACCGTAGACATCCTTTGTAACAGAAAACGTGTCCATGTCAACAGTTAACCCAACTGAAAACAACAATACACACAGACAAACAAGACACATATTACGATCACTGTTTATAAAACTTGTGTAGTTAATGTGATAGACCCCAACCTAACAACATATTTATTCAACTATTGGTCTATAATAAACGTATTCATAAACATGTCGCATTCTTTTTTAAAAAAACACAATCTATTTTAATCACTTAAAACGTAAATATGCCATATAATAGATCATCAATATTAATAATACAACTATTATTACTTAACATTTAACTTTGAAAATAATCTTTTTAAAAACTAGTTTAATATTAACGGTAGTAATTTTGATTTTCCTGTATGAAAGAAATACCGAATGTTGAATAATATATCGCCGTTCAGGCATGTTGTAACTGTGTAATGCGCCAAACAAGATTTTTTGTAACCTTGAAAAATATCGGCGAAAAAAGTTGTGTTTTGTATTTAAAATCTATTTCATGCCTTATTTGTGCATATTTATTAATGCACCACAAGTTACACAGTCAACCAATAAAGATTGCAAGCCAGATTTCAATGTGCATGCTCTTGCCCGATGGCGGGTCCTTGACGGTAGAGTGGTATAAAGCGCGCTTTTACGGATCAAAGCGCCCCTCACTGCCTAAGTTCAAATCTCACTAGGGCAGGTCCTGGTGTGAGAACGTTTGTCAGTGCACTTGTGTAATAACAGGCTTTATATGACTGTAAGCTAAGTAATAAAAATCAACTCGATTGGCATATTTTATATATTTGAAGGTAATGAATAAAACCTTTTATTCAGAAA
Organism: Anadara kagoshimensis; assembly: GCA_021292105.1. Classification (NCBI taxonomy): domain Eukaryota; kingdom Metazoa; phylum Mollusca; class Bivalvia; order Arcoida; family Arcidae; genus Anadara; species Anadara kagoshimensis. Next base: position 51,119,300 of record CM037871.1, on the reverse strand, counting down.
ATTTATAATATGACAGCACCCCACTTCACTCCTGTACTATGATCAAAATACGTAGTCATACAGGCAAATACACTAGATGTCATATGTCATTTTAAACAAAAATATGAATGAAATCAATTATTCAATTATGGAGGCATGTTGCAACACAAAACACATTACAAGCACATACGTACCAGGTTGGTTTAAATTACAAATGTCTTATAAAATTTCAAACTATGCTATTGCCATTGATGCGTGTTACTTAACCTGCTTATATAACTTTTTTGAATTGTTCAAATTAAAATCTAATAATCTATTTTAAAACATGTTTTGAACCGGTTTAAAATCATTTTAATTTTACCTTTTAGGAAGATAAAGAACTTCACATTCATGTCTTTAATATACTTTCAGTATCGGATGGAATCAATTAAAGCCGTTTATGGGTCAAATAATAGACATAATGTATGAACAAATGGATCATCTACATGCATGCATACATCATTTTACCCCTGCAAACTAGTTTGAGTGGGTATATAGGAACAAACATGTCCGTCTGTCTGTCCGTGTAAAATCGTGTCCGGGCCATGTCTCATAATTGCTTTGAACAACTGTCATAAAATTGAACCAAGGTCATTTCAGAAAGGTCAAAGGCGCAGAAATCATTAACCCCTTGTAGATGTTGGGTTGGGGTATTTGGCTCTCAAGAGACAGTTCTAGTTGTTATTACAATCACTGACCACAGAACCGCATATCAAATTCAGTCTATTTTGCATGGTGCGTATAAGGTGAAATCTATTAATTTATTCGGCCTTTGAAGTATTCTTTTCCACAGTGTTCTATTACTATTATCTCTTAGCGATAATTTGTTTTTAGTATTTTAGTAAGCTTAATGTGTCCTATCTCATTCAATATTTTCAGTAGAATATTGAAAGGACCGTAAAACTAAATTACTCCTTACCTTTTCAATCTTCCCCTCCATGATCAAAGTAAATAGTTATAAAAGCAACTACACTGGCTGTCATGATCCATTTATAAAATATGTGAATGGTATCAATTATTCAATAATGTGCATATGTATTATCCTAAACACTACACATGTATACAAACATATATTTACAAATGTCATTGTTTCTCCTTCTATGGAACATTTTGAGCAATTGTATGTCATGGTGTTATATGTAATAATTGTCGTCATCATAAAATACGTAATTTGTTACGTCAAATACGTAACTTGTTACGCGTTTGGATACACTATAATCACAAAGAACCTTTTGACGTTCCGTTTTATTTTTATCTTTTACGGTTAAATACAACAAGGAATGCTATAATGTACAACAATTAATCAATGCGCTTTTAACATAGATTTTTGATTTTGTCAAATTGGTCTAAAATTTATGGTGAGTGGAAGAACTCTTTTTTTCTTATCGTTTATCAATGTGTCAAGGCAGAATAAAAATTAAATGATTCAAAATACGCGCAAAGTAGTACGTATTTAGCATTTGTTAAATAAGATTGTAAATATAAGAAATGACAGATTCTTTTTTCGTTACCGATGCTAGCATGATACGTATACATGAACGGCTTCACCGTCATGCAATCTGGACTGGCCATTGTTATTCAATCTGGCATCGATAACGCAAAAAGAATGTCATTTCTTAAATGAATTCCGTGTTACCATCCATTTATTTAAAAGGGCATATCAAATTTTAAAACAAGCTATTGCCATCGAAGTCTGTTGCTTATATATTTTTTTAATTGCTTAATTAAGTCTATTAATGCTTTTTAAAATTCTTTAACAATAAGTTGAAAAATATCAATTTCACTGTTTAATTAAAAAAAACGTCATTTATATGTCTCTAACATACATTCAAACAAATACAAGCAAAAGTACTGTCGTTTGCCATTTTAAAACAAAATATAAAAAAAATTAATTATTCAATAATGAGCATATGTGACAACACAAAAACTACATTAAAACCACGTTAATGAAAAGAGCATATAAAATTTCAAACACGCTTTGTCATCGATGCGTGTTGCTTTACTCGATTATATAACTTTTTTGAATTGTTAAAATGAAATCAAATAATACTTTAACATTTCGTTTTTTAAAACCATTTTTAAAACACTTCAATTTTAATCATATTTTTATTTTATAAGAAAATAACTTGAAATTTATGTCTCTAATGTACTTTCAGTATCAGATAAAACCAATTAAAGCCGTTTATGACTCAAACAACAATCTAAATGTATGAACACATTTAATTATATAACTTTATGCATACATTTTTGTTATTACAATCAAGTGATCGCAGAACAACGTAGCTGCCATGTAAAAGTTCAATTAAAATATATGAATGAAGTCCATTATTCAATATTCAATTATGAGCATACATCACAACACAAAAGTACCTGTAGAGACACACAAATACCTTGTTAGTTAAAAGAGCCTATGAAATTTCAAATCACACTCTTGCAATTTATGAGTCTTGCTTACCTTGATTATATAATATTTTTGAATTGCTAAAGTGATAAATCTAACAACATTTTAAAATTTCTTTTTATACCAGTTTTCAACAGTTTAAACTTTATTTTTAATCAGAAAATATTACTTCATATTTATGTCTCTCAATAACTATGTCATTTCAAACTAAAATATGAATGAAATCAATTACATTATATCTACTATGTTTCCACTTATTACATACCCCAAATTTTCTTTTTTTATTATCATTATTTTTGGTTTTATCCTTGCATAGGCATAAACAAGTAGTTCAATTTTTTATACTTAATACATATTATATGGGTTTGTCTAGACTTCTAGAAACAAAATGATATTTCTTATATCTTCAATACATTAATGACCCTTGTATACCTTTTGCAATTGTGCTAAAAGTTCTTAATTTTTTTCAGCAAGAGAAATCTAAAACAAAACATAATTATCCATGTCCGAATCACCATCCAGAAGCAAAGTAAAAACTTCGGAACTGACAAGTCAGGTTAGACACGTGTACTTCCACCAGGGAAGTGAGGCCGCGTGCTCCGGAAGGGTAAACACCTCCTGTTTAGATAGCTACACCCGCTACGTATGTAATCAAAATTGTTTGAAAGGAACAAATTAAAAATAGGGATGGAATCAATTGTTAAAAGATGAGCACATGTGGCAACACAAATACTACACATGCACATACACATAAATACCGTGTTGCTATCCTTCTAGATACAAAAGCATATAAAAATTCAAAACATGCTATTATTGTCATTGATGTGTGTTGCCTAACTTGCTTTTATAAATTGCTAATTAGAATTTTTTTAATTGTTTTTCGAACCAGTTTAAAAAAATAATTTTAAAGCAAACTGACTGCACTGGTTGACATGTGTCATTACGAAAATATATAGGATCCATTATTCTATAATAAGCATAAAGGAACATATAAAATTTCAAAAGATGTTTTGTGGTTGATGCGTGTTGCTTAACATGTTTATATGTACAAACAAATTCACTGACATTAATATTCTTCTAGTTAAAAGAGCATATAAAATTTCAAAACACGCTGTTGCTATTGATGCGTGTTGCTTGACTTGGTTATCAAACTTATTTGAATTAAAATTGAAATTACATCTAATTATATTTCTTTAAAATTCCCTTTTTTGGTAAAAATAACACTGGTATAATATATATGTTAAACCAGTCTTCAAAAGTTTTCAAAAAAAGGTTTTCAAATTTTAATTTTAATTTTGACCAAAAAAAATCAATATTTATGTCTCTAATATACATTCAGTATAGTATAATCATATAAAATGGATTTAAACCGTCTGTGGCTCAAATAACGATCCTTATGTATAAACAAATGAGTTATCTACATGTATGCATACATCATTGTAATTGCAATCAATGATCTCGTATCAAATTCAGCCGCGTTTGCATGGTATTTAATGTTAAATGATATTAATTCATTCGCTTATGGAAATATTTTTTCTAAAGTGTTCTACAACTCCTGGCAATTATATTTTTTCTTAGTACTTTATAGTAAGCATGACCTTTCTCATCCAGACCCCTATTTCACAATCAATTCTTAACTAAGATTTTCCTTTATTTAATTTTGGCAAATGAAAAATCTTGATAGATTTGTTTATTTTTAGGTTTTGAAGAATTTAAGAAAACTGGTATAATATGTAATTTTATTTTAATGATTACATATATAATATATATTTATATATGATATCTGCATTTAGGTTTGTCATAAATTCGTGGTTCCAAAAAAAAGCTGGCTAAAAAAATTCAGTTAAGGGAAATCTTAGTAAAGAAATGATTGCAAACCCGGGACCAGTTCTACTTCCTAAATTATCATGATTAAAGTACATACCTGTCGAAAGTTTAATACTAAAGTAACGTATCAAAAACAAACATACAAATCCATGTCCAAATCACAATCCAGAAGCATAGTAAAAATTTGAAACTGACAAGTTATGTTAAACACGTGAACTTTCACCAGTGAAGTGAGATCGGGTGCTCTGGAAGGGTAAACACTTCCTGTTTAGCTAGCTACACCCACTACGTGCGTAATCAAAATTGAGTGAAGGAACATGGAACTATGTAAAGTCAAATATATCCAGGACAATTAGTACTTAATCATCAGCTCACATGTCAGCCGATCTTCGACTCTTTTTCATTAGTTCGGTGTTTAACTTTCCATATGCATGTACGGTATTTATTTTTCGGATGTTTGCCTTGGTCCGGTTATTAGCTCAGCAATCTTAGTTTTTTAATAGTTCTGCTGAGTACATTTTCAGAGCCTCTCTTCTCTGACTTTATATTTGTGTTTTAACAGCCTTTGGTTATATCAAGAATATGCAAAAACATTTTGATTTCTGTTATAGTTTACCCCTATTTCAAGGAACATGCGCAGATTACGTGGTACCACTGGTAGCCATTATGGTTTTAGACACCGAGAAATGTGCCAGACAAAAATCCTTTCGTAAGTACAAAATTTTTCACAATTACACTATACACTTTTGTCACATGGAATAATCATTGCAGTTCAGCATGTTTCGATGATAAAGGCCATGTAACGGAGAGAGTTTGAAAATTGAGTTTTACTTACCCTGTGAAGATCCTGTTATTTATATCTGTCAGTTCTGAGATGGTAGGGGAAAGCCAATAACCTTACGTCTTGCCAAGAGAAAATATATTTAAATGTCAATCACAAAGAAAAAACTCAAATGGAGTCAATCGTGGTTACGTGTGAGCCTTTAATAGTTCGTTCATTAACTATAGAGTCCCAGAACCTTTAAGAGCCCAAATGTAATAATATATCTGTATATAAATACAATAAAATAGATTATTAAATGAACATTCAGTTTAGAAAATAAACTTTCTCGCAACTTAGCAAATACGGATAAAACAAGGTTGAGAGACTGTTAACCATCCCATTCTTAATAATCGATAATTGTTGTTTTTCATATGTAGTGATGGCAAGTTATGGGAAGAATGACACTTTCATTAATGATACTTTGGCGAGCAATGGGACCGCATCTGGATTCTTTGATAGAGAAGTGATACTACAGAATCTGCAAGTTGTAAGTAATTGTTACATTATAATTATTTTTATTGTGTGTCAATTCTTGCTACCATATAATCGGTTATACAAAATTATATTTAAAACAACCCTTAATATTCTCTATAATATGTTAAGCCGCAGATGTATAATTGGTGTTTAATGCTTTGAAACCAATACAAAAGTATTTTTATCAAGGAATTTTTTTTTAAAAAAAACCCCACACTTTTATCGATATGCATGCCAAACCTTTTCTCTGTTCTTTTTATTGTTTGACTAGCAGCACTGACAATTTTTTATCATTTATCTGTCAGTGCTGGAAGTCGTTATTTGACGTCTTTGAGGTAGCACACTGCAAGCGAACGCCTTAAGCAGCAATAATAACTTCTGGATGTAAAACAAAAGAATGGACAAAAGATATAAATATGACTTGATACCAATTGATAAATATAACCAGCGCAATAAAGAAAACCTGGTAAATGCACAACAAACAATATGTGAACTAAAATGTAGCCATGTGGGGTGGTTAGTAAAGACGATGGTGAATCCGTTGTGTGGGAAAAGCATCCACTATGTTGATTCCTTGGCCTTTCAATACATCCACTATGTTGATTCCTTGGCCTTTCAATACATCCACTATGTTTAATTTTGTGTCATCGGTTTTATTTCGTGCTGTTTTATTGTCTTAGGTTGCCATATAACCGCCCGCTTTTTGTTCTACCTCTTTGACACCATTTAATCAAAATGCAGTTATATTCAAAAGATTTGCCAGAAAGAAACACACCCTTAAAATTCACCTAAATGACCATGCAAAATTTCCATTTGTCTACTACTTGAATTCCGATTGCATGTAATTTACCCAGAACTATGGCCGAATGGTAGCTTTTGTATATATAGTTATATTATATTCTATAGTGTTTTATATAATTTTAGATTGTCACAAAATCTATGACATGATTAAGCTACAACCGACAAAATGACGTTTATGTACATGGGAAACAAATATGTTTGCCATAGTGTTATACATAATATGTGTATTTGTCGAGAACAATATTTTTCAGATGATTTCAGTGACAACATAAATATCTCCATATTATCTTGAAAAAAGGGAGATGAGACGGTCCAAATACAGGTGTGTCAGTGAGTATCCCATTGATGAATGAACAATAAAAAGTTAAAATATTTTGAAAAAGGATTGGATACGATAGAGTCTAATTTTGGCCTGCTGAATATAATATAGCAATCTGATTAGAAAATTTTTGTTTTATTTTATTGTTGAAAAATATATACGACTTTGTTGACTGTTTTTGTTTTAACTGCAAGCAAACATAATAACAATTCGTTTATATCTTATGTTCCATGTAGCTTTATTGCTGATGTTGTTGTAAGAACTTCGGCAACAGTGCAACTTATAACTATCTAAGTAACGAACTATATGACAAGTCATGACAGCAGTTAGCAGTATTTTGATCACAAAACTTTTGATTTTTAGTATTATGTGAGTTTTGAATAAATCCTGTTCTACCTTCAATTTTTCTATTTAAGTTTCATTATTATGTTGACCCATTTGTTTAAAAAAACCACGGACTCCATTTTTTGAGTCTTGGGTCAAGATGGTCCCATCAAATTGGATACTGCAATAAGTATTTCTCGAGGCGAAACTTACAAAAATTGTTTTATGAATTTTATGCATTAAGGACTAGGTACTAATCTTTACTTTTCTATGAAAAACATAGCAAGTAACATACCTAAAGCATTACCTTTGCTATTATATTATGAGAAAACATATTAATTCAGATTGACACCATTTTATATGATAGGCCAAAACTAGACCCTGTCGTACCTAATCCTATATCAATATTAATTGTTTACAAAATACAATATACATGAAAGATGTTCGCTATCTGGGTCAATAAACTTCTCCAAATTCAAATTAGGTCATTTCAATATGAACATGTGAATGATGCAAAAATATGTCCTTCTCATTAAGAACCAAAGACATTTATTTTCTCACAATAAGGATTTTCGGTAAAGCAGAGTTCTTCAAATCATTCCAATGGCTAGATTTGACCCTCAGAATGATCTTATTTCTAATGCCACATTTATTTGAAAGATATTTAGCATCGCAAGGGCAGGGCACAGATTCTTGCAAACTTTGTATAAGAGATACATGTATATAGGACGAGACCCTGTTGTTCAAATAAACATTGCTAGTATACGAAATCTAATCGGCACTCATTATTCATATGAATATATATCACTGAGCCATCTCGACAAAAGTCATCAATTCATTGTCCCGATATCTGTGACTGCTCATTAAGTAAGTGAAATATTGCTGACAACTCCTGGACGTACTTTGGATGATTACATTACTTTTCTTTTGGGCGACCAGTTTCCTCAAATAAGACTAGTGCTTTTGATAAGTTCAAAATGACCCTTGATGTTTTAATGACAGGATTGCAAAACCCTTTCCTTTCTCATATACATTGACCATATAAAGAAATGCTAGCACTTTATTCCTATGATGTCCCTGTCTCATATAAATTGTTTTTAACTTTATTGCTATGATGTTCCTTAGCATTCTGTCTGAAGTTAGAATTTATTGACACAGGTGGCAAACATCGATTGAATTACAAATGGAAAATCCATTATTTTGAAGGTGCAACTCGAAAGTTTTACCATATTGCCTTTACAACGTGAAATCGGTCATTGGAATTAAGAAGCGGTACCATGAGCTAAATTTTAATATTTTACTTCAAAAATCATCAGTAGCATTAGAGCATATGACATGGTTTATTAGTTTCGCCAGAGCTCCACGTTATAATTACATGCATACCTCATAATAATTGTGGTTAAAAACTATTTTCAATGGATATGGAATAGTTTGCATATTTCCGAAATAATGTCATTTTTATGGAAGAAATGTCAAATTAAGCGATTCCATATTTCGTATAAAATTTACCACAAACGTTATGGGCCATGCATCATGTATTGCGCTTGCGACCCAATTGCGATTCCGTCAAATTGCCTCGCAGAAAAATTGATCGAAACAATTATGAATCGTGGTAAAATATCATATTCAACTAAAAGATACGGGTATGGTTTTAATTGTGGTTCGCTTCAAAAACAAAATTTTAAAAAAATCCTGGTCAATAGATGGATTAAAAACTTTTGGGTTGAACCTTCACCAAGACAGACTTGTAACATATCACAAACAATTTCCATGACAACAGATTTGTATAGTAATATCAGACATTCAAGTACTGGTTTTTGACATATGTTTTTGTTTCATTTTAGTTTGAAGGTTGTCTGATGCTTGCTGGCGTTGTTCATACTCTGATTGGAGCGACAGGATTGGTTGGGTTCCTGCTGAGATTTGTTGGCCCTTTAACCGTGGTTCCGACTATTTTGCTTATGGCCATTTTCCTTACTAGGTCAACTACAAATTTTGCCAAAGTATACTGGGGTACTTCAACTTTGTAAGTAACTAAATCAATGTCTAAACAGAATAATACAAATCCAAGTACAACACAAGTACTCTTTACCCATAATGAGTTTCAGGACTATAAGTACAGCACAGACCTGTCGAAAGTTCAATACTGCGCTGCCGGAAAGGAGTAAAAACTATGCTGTCAAGTGGCGGAATTGATAGCTAGTGACCAAAGGATACAGAGATATAGGAAAAAAACCTCTCGAGATATAGCTAAATGGGCTTCTGATTCGCATATAATTTGTCAAGATAGTGTTCATCAAAAACAAACCTACTAATCCATGTCCGAATCACAATTCAGAGGCAAAGTATAAAACTTTGGAACTGACATGTTCAGACACGTGAACTTCTCCCAGCGAAGTGAGATCGGGTGCTCCGGAAGGGTGAGCACCTCCTGTTTAGCTACACACGCCATGTGTGTAATCAAAATTATGTGAAAGGAACATGGAACTATGGGACGTCAAATATATCTAGGGCAATCCTGGACACAGAGACATCAAACTTATCAACAATACTGTGATGAACTTTTTACAGGTCTGCACTGTAGAAAGTTAATGATCACGACCCTTCTGTCTGTTTATGTCATCTTGTTTTTGTTCGCCTGTTGTCTTGTGTTCTTAGTTACATTGTATTGGCTATTGCTAAGGACGTTTTGCTTAGCTACAAATTGTTATCATTCATTTTAAGGTAGTATCTGACAACTGTTGCAACTTTGGAAAATACGTAATATGTGTTTAAATTGATCAAATACTGCGCTATCATCTTGTACACAAGTTGCCCTTATAAAATATTAACAATATTAATTAATTGATATGCAGTCAGTGTTCTTTTATCCACGCTGATGTACCTAGTTTTACTAATTCAGAATCAAATTTCGGTAATTTTAGATTCAATATTAAATATTTATTGAATAAAGGTGATGATTTGGTATAAATGAATACAAGTAATACATGTATAGTGCATGATTGGGCTCTATAGGCAAACTACAATTACCTGCCTGGTTGGCCTTTCATTAGAAATACTCATATAGGAGAACCCATCAATTACATGTGGAGTATTGGGATTCTAACATGAACAGTGTTCGTGATTGGTGTTCTCATAAAATAGACGAAATAAACATGCGTGTTCCCTATATATAAATTAACTGATCCATGATAAACATTTAAACTAAAGGTCAAGCGGACAAGTCATTGTTGTTTGACTATACCATAGTACGTAAACCCCCTGGCGAATAATATTATGTCACCATACTAACTGTCCATTGGTTATTTATTCAATTGTATATATCGAATCTTATTGTTTTCCATTCGTTATCAGGTATTGTTGGCTGTTTTGGCTTTTGTCAAGTAACTGTTTTTCAATTTCATTAATATTGCACAATCCGTAATTACAGAACAGCTGGAACAGCTGTCATTTTAGCATTGTATCTGGCAAGAAGAAAAGCACCAATTCCTATGTGGAGTCGACAGAAGGGATGTCATATACTGTGGTACCCACTACATCAAGTGTTCGCGGTATGTTGTAATATATTTTCCTTTATTAAATACAATGCTTTCTTTATGATTTCCGACTATCAGATTATTATTATACCCCCCACTTAAAAAGTGTGGGGGTATATAGTGATAGGGTGTCCGTCCATGTGTCCGTCCGTCCTTCCGTTACACCTTAGGGTACCTATCTCTTATCCGCAATTCCTCCTAAACCCTTCAATGGGTTTTCATGAAACTTTCACACAATCTTTGTGATATAATGTAGATGTGCACCTCCTAAAAATTTGATCCGATGGATTTTTTTATGTGGGGGAGCGGGGGGTATTTTTTGTGAGCTTGTGGCTCACAGTTTTTCTAGTTTGTTAATAGTTTTTCTGTGGTATGCTGATTTAAAATTTACCGTTCGACATTCTTTAGTCTGGTTGTATGGTTAGATGAATGGTCCCTCCAATACTTCAATAAGGTTAAGTTACTAATCAAATACAAACATACCGGTCCATGTTCGAATCAAAATCCCAAAAGCAAATTAAAAACTTTTAAAATTTGTCATTTAAGTTAAACACGTGAAATTTCAAGAAGAATGCGAGTGCAGATGCTCCAGAAGGGTAAGCATCTTCTGTGTAGCTAGCTAACTCATCCCATCATATGTGATTTCAAAATTGAGAATGAAAGGAACATTGAAATACTTTGACGTTGAAAATAACCAGAATAAGTTTGGATTCCGAGACATCAATTCAAATAAAATCGTTCATAATTCGCCATTTTTTCTTTCAGCTGCTGATTGCCATTATAATTGGATGGTTGGTCAGTGGTATTCTGACAGCTGCAGGAGTGTTCTCAGACGATCCTAATGCTCCTGATTTCAATGCACGAACTGATGCTAGAGCAGACGTGATCTCAAATTTTCCTTGGTTTTACTTTCCATATCCAGGTAAATAAAAAAAACGGTATATACCTGTGGAAAGTGAAATATTGAGAGCTACGAAGGTATAGTCTAAACTCAGTTGTCGAACAGACGAGATATGAATAGCTACTGGCCGAAAAGTTGTCTAAAGATAGATAGCAAGTGCCGAATGCCGAAACTGCCGAGATAACTAACGAGTGGACGATATAAGATACCGATTCGGCACGGATTTGTTGGCTTTTTGTTCAATTTTCGACATAAGTCCACACCCACGCATTGGTACAGTATCTGGTTGTATATTTCACTAGATCCTAGTGCAATCACGTTTTCTTGATAGGCATGTAATATTTCCTTGCTGTAGAACTCCATTGGTATGTTTTGACTTAAAGCTTATTATCAATGACTTTGGCTATTGCCTACAACTACAAGTTGTCGTACAGTTAGTAATCATTTCCCTTTTAGCGTTAACCCCTGTATACCAATATGTCGCTTATAAATTCGAACGGTTTTCCCTGCTATATTGTGTTCTAATTATAATGCTTAATTCGCAATCATCATACATGCACAAAGTATAGAATATAATTTGTAAATAATGTCATCACGTAATAGCATTACTAAACGAAGATTTATGCATAATTGACATTTCCATTCGAGTATTGTGGGTGTGTTTGAGTGGTCCTGGTTGTTGCCACGTACATGTTTAGATACAAAAGTAATAATTCTCTTTTATCTCTTGCAGGTCAGTTTGGTCCACCATCATTTAATGCGGGTGTTTTCATAGCATTCCTAATAGCTACAATAACATCAATTTTGGATTCCATCGGAGATTACTACGCATGTCAGCGGATGTGTAACGTTCCGCCACCTCCAAGTCATGCCGTTAACAGAGGCATAGCAACAGAGGGATTGTGTACTATTATTGCCGGTGCGATTGGCTGTGGTGTTGCTAACACAACAACTGGCGGGAATGTTGGTGCTATTGGAGTCACTAAAGTAAGTACTTAATCTTATAATAAATGTACATGCAATTGCCATAACAGCTATAAATTTCAAAAGTCGTTCATTTTAAGTATTTTAAAAAAGTGGTTTTGAAAATAAAATGTTGGATCAGAAGCGTGAACAACAGACCTTACCATCTCCTATTTGATTGGAGATGTTCATCTTGTCGGGCACTATAGAATGTCCATAACACCAATTGAAAAGATGACTCTAAAAATTCTGATGGGCCAGAAGCACGGCTAACTGTGTAAATAAAACAGCTTACCATCGTCAATCCGATTACAGGTGTTCACCCTGCCCTCCACTATGGGATTTCCATAACATTCTACATCATCTACATTTGGAATTATTTGATGACTGTATAGCAAGGCAAATACTAGTACCTATATTAATTTTGCATTTAGCTAACCAAAGACACTATAAGTTATTTGTATACTTATTGCAATTGACTTATGTGAAATTAAGTTTTATGAAAACCTAAAAAATATTAAACATTAATTTGGTGCCTTATAATGTTTAATTACTTTCACTGTTTTGTGTTGTAGGTTGCAAGCAGAGATGTGTTCATTGGAGTTGCTTTTATCAACGTATTTTTAGGAATAATTGGAAAATTTGGAGCTATTTTTGTAACCATACCTTACCCAGTACTTGGTGGTTCTATGGTTATCATGTTTGGCATGTTGTTTGGTATAGTTTTGTCAAATCTTCAGGTTGTGTCGCTAGGTTCTACAAGAAATTTGGCTGTAATCGGTATATCTATGTTGGTTGGTATCATGATTCCACGCTGGGTTGAAATATGGCCAGAAGAAATAAATACAGGTAAAAAGTGGAGCGGGGCAACTTTGTACGGCCCAGTCAAGATATTTTCACTTGTGTTGAGGTGGTCAGATCTAAAATGGTGTAGGTAACAGAAGATTTCAAAGAACACCACATACCTTCGACAAGTGAACTAACATATTTTGTCACATTAGTTGCCTTTCAAGTGGTGGGGTGGGGGCATTCTGATTCGTGATGTTGTGTTTTAGAACACTTAGTCATTGATCCCACTCCCCCACAGAAAAAAAATTAATACAGAAAACAAAAAAGGGTAAAAAGTTGATGTTAGAAATGAAATAATCAATGAAACGGTTTGATTGTTTAACATTGAATTTTTGTATTTTTTAAATCTCAATGTATTCAATAATAAAATCATTTTATCAGACACCAATCAAATAAATGTTTAATGGATTAATATGCTTGTTTTTGTTTAATAATGTTTTATTTGTGGAAAACTGTTTGGATGTACGTTTGTATTATAATATTCGTTTCTCTTTATCAGGAAATAGTGATTTTGATAATGCTTTGCGGATAATGTTTGCCAATCCAATGTTATCTGGTGGTGTAATGGCCTGTTTCCTGGATAATACCGTTCCAGGTATGTGCTTTGTTATAGTTCATTTTTGTAACGTTGGTGTTTCCAAACTTAAGTTAACCAAACTTAGTTTTGCGGTTTTGTAATTTTTGACTTTTTCATGGAGTGTGATATTCGCGGATTTATGAAATTGATAATAAGATCGAGAATATATATAATTTTACGCATGTTACAAATTTTCTACTGTAGTTTTCGCGGAATTTGTACAACGCGAATAAAACAACCAGGCGATTAAAATGTCGTCTAAAACACTTTATGGCAAATACCAGTTATCTACAATATCATTGCAGGAACTCCGGAAGAAAGAGGCATAACAGCATGGCAAAATCTGGGAAAAGAGACAGAAGATGAGGAAAAGGACAATAATTATGTTCTTGGTGTTGAAGTGTACGACCCCATATTTCCACAGAGGCTTATGAATTCAAGATTTGTACGATTTTTACCTTTTTGTCCAAATACACCACAAAAACGACAACCAGATGTGGCGGTCGGAAAAGAGAAAGTGGAATTGAATTCTGAGGCATCTTTCCCATAAGACATTGATTTTTTTTTAAAATTAAAGTATTATATGTACCTAAAGTTATTTGTATAAATATCATAATTGACTTTCAGCAACTAAAACCATTTGATTATACTAGAGTCAACTGCTCATTTACTTTGGTAAAAGTTTTCCCTCGATGTCCGATATTTATACATGTAGTTTATATTGAAATACTTTTACAATCCTTAAATTGAATTCTATGAATTTTCACAAAAATGTTGGAATTGGTTTATTTTAGGCAGCCTTTTAAATAAAAATAATACTTGTATTTTCTTTACAAATGGAAGTTCTCCTGTTAATTACACAAAAATAACTAATAATTTCCTTAAAACAATCTTTGGAGGCATGGTTTATCCAAACTGCAAACAATCACGTCCAAAGACCTGCGGTTAAGATATATTTTATTATCTTGAACATTCCAACGCACAACACGGTTTAATTTCAATAAACAATTATACACTTTAGTAACAGTAAATGATTTACATGTAAAATGCTCAAAGTCGGTCTTATTGCGATAGTGTTTGCGGTGCCAATTAAATTGTTTTTTTTTCAACATTTTGGGAAAAAATGATTTCAGAATTTTGGTACAAACACTGCTGATGAGGAATTGTATTCAAAACTGGTATAACATGTAATTAAAACGATTTAGTGATTCATTGAGATTAGATCTACTAGTATGTTCCATCATCTACATTTTCTTTTTCCAATTATAAAATTATTTAGTTTTAAATTCTGATTTTTACACTTGGCTGTTGTAGTCAGCTAAACTGAAGGTGCTTACCCTTCCAGAACACCAGGTTCACGATTCGATGGTGAAAGTTAACATGTTACACATGTTAACATGCCAGTTTCTTTGCTATGTAAATTGTGATTATATTTTGTATTTTCATTTTTTCTCTTTATAGGACTATGTTGCATTATATTTTAAAGGACACATCCCCTTGAAATAAATATCAATAAGATATTCTTATACATGCACATTTACTTAGAATTTTTGTTTCGTGTTTTTTTTTTCTATTAATTTCTGTTTTTGAAGTCTTGCAGCAATGCTCATAGCTATAGGCTGATGGCCTATCTGACCCTTCTTGATACTAGTATTATATTTAACTTTATTATGGTCTGAAACTTGACTCAGTTTTACAATCATTCCTTAACTAAGATTTTCCTTAACTTAAATCTGACATTTGAACTCTTAATAATTTTGTTACTGTTTAACAAGTTTAAAAGTTATGCGTTTTATTTTCTGACTGAGATGGTATGTACCTTGGTGCTCATTTATTACGACTTCACAACGGTATATGACATGATAGAAATTTATTGATTTTCATATCTAAAAGCTTGAAAAACATGTGCTCTGCCGGACATGAATTAAACAGTAAGTTATTCCGGAATTAAAAGTTAAAGTGTCATTTTGAAAATCACGTGAAGCTTATAACATCTGCATTTAGTGTTGTCAAAAATGTTCTGTAATTGCCAAATACTGTTAAATTAAGTTTAGAAACATTTGGTTAAGGAATGGTTGTGAAGCTGGAGCCTGGTAATCTTTAAGTAATTGTTGTGTTTTGAGGACATCGAAATCTGCATTAGTAACCATATAGACATCTTGTTTCTGCTATTCCGTGATTTATTAAAGCTTATGTGATAAAACTTTGTATTGGAAAAAATCAAAATGTAATGTAATAAATCAATCTGATTCCATAATCCGATGTTGTATCATTTATGTACATTCAACAATTAAATCTGAGAACAGTCTGATAGCGGTGTACAAAACTGTCATTGCAACCATCTCGATATAAAGACAACCTGTGCTTTAAGGTCCATATGCATCATATTTCAACTATATAAAGACTACCTGTCCGTAAAGACCAGGTCCATTTACTTCATATTTCAACTATATAAAGATTACCTGTCCGTGAAGACCAGGTCCATTTACTTCATATTTCAACTATATAGAGACCACTTGTCCGTGAAGACCAGGTCCATTTACTTCATATTTCAACTATATAAAGACCACCTGTCCGTGAAGACCAGGTCCATTTACTTCATATTTCAACTATATAAAGACCACCTATCCGTGAAGACCAGGTCCATTTACTTCATATTTCAACTATATAAAGACCATCTGTCCGTGAAGACCAGGTCCATTTACTTCATATTTCAACTATATAAAGACCACCTATCCGTGAAGACCAGGTCCATTTACTTCATATTTCAACTATATAAAGACCACCTATCCGTGAAGACCAGGTCCATTTACTTCATATTTCAACTATATAAAGACTACCTGTCCGTGAAGACCAGGTCCATTTACTTCATATTTCAACTATATAAAGACCACCTATCCGTGAAGACCAGGTCCATTTACTTCATATTTCAACTATATAAAGACTACCTGTCCGTGAAGACCAGGTCCATTTACTTCATATTTCAACTATATAAAGACCACCTGTCCGTGAAGACCAGGTCCATTTACTTCATATTTCAACTATATAAAGACCACCTATCCGTGAAGACCAGGTCCATTTACTTCATATTTCAACTATATAAAGACCACTTGTCCGTGAAGACCAGGTCCATTTACTTCATATTTCAACTATATAAAGACCACCTATCCGTGAAGACCAGGTCCATTTACTTCATATTTCAACTATATAAAGACCATCTGTCCGTGAAGACCAGGTCCATTTACTTCGTATTTCAACTATATAAAGACCACCTGTCCGTGAAGACCAGGTCCATTTGCATCATATTTCAACTATATAAAGACCATCTGTCCGTGAAGACCAGGTCCATTTACCTCATATTTCAACTATATAAAGACCACCTCTCCGTGAAGACCAGGTCCATTTACTTCGTATTTCAACCAAAAAGTCCATCTACAGTACAGACCTGTCGAAAGTTGAACTCTAAGCTAACGAATTAGTGAGGAATATGTCAGTTCGTGATCCCTCGTTAGCTGTATTTCGGCAGCTGCTGTCTATCCTTCGCCAGGACAGCTTTTACGACACTAGCTACCAATATCCCGGCCACTTTACAGTGCATAGCTTCAACTCCTTTTCTTTTTGCTCAATGTTAAACTTTCGACAGATAAGATCTGTACTGTATATCAAGACCGCCTGTCTATAAATCCATGAATGAGTTTAATGTATATCTCATTTAAATGTACATTTATTGTCAACACACACACACACACACACACACACACACACACACACACACACATATATATATATATATATATATATATATATATATATATATATATATATATATATATATGTTCTGAAATTTCATTCACTTTGTTAGAATGTACAATTCTTTTGCTTCTTGGACTAGGTATACACTATACTGACCCTTAGAACAGAAAAGCGCTGATAAGCGTTATCTTTTTCTTTTTACAACTTCATCCATTTGCATTGTCAGGGCCGTATCTATCTATATAGGTGAATGATATAAAATACATCTAAGTCCATTGTGACCAAGTAGATGGACATCTCCAATAAAACAGTAAATGGTAGAAGTTTTCTTTCCAGCACAACAAATAATTTCCGGAACCTTACATATTTATTATTTTTTGTGGTTTTCTCCACTGGATTTTTCTAATGAAACGTTTTAACTGTGTATACTGAAGGGATGTTGTTGGTCGCATCAGTATTTCAGCTAAACACAAAATATTTTCAAGACAGGCTAATTTGATATTTTGAGGTTATGCAAATGGTTAGCGGTGTCTGAAGTTGCTAGTACAGACACAAACAATATGGAGTGGTTGGAGTAAAGGTGTTTTAAGATTGTGTCAAAGTACCCGGAGAAAACCGCCGTCAAACACTCGAACTAGGATCTGTACCGCGTGGATTTCGAATCTAGGTGTCATATAAATTTTTGAATTTTCTGAATGAAATATTCAAAAATTTATAATATGACAGGTTTAAATTTTCTGAATGAAATATTCAAAAAATTATAATATGACAAGTTTGAATTTTCTGAATGAAATATTCAAAAATTTATGATAAGACAACTAGTTTTCATATTATAAATTTTTGAATATTTCATTCAGAAAATTAAAAAATTTATAAAAATTTATAAAATTTATAATATGACATAGGCACTGAGAAGTACTGTTATTCGTGAGCACGATCAATATGGTTGTAAAAGTTAAACTGGGACATTGAGAGAGATTAACAATTTTCCTAAGAATTAGACCCACGATGTACAACTATAAAACAAAACGAGTTGCTGTCCAGCGTTGTGGTGCAAACAAACACGTGTATTAATGCTTGTAGAGGGTAGACATCTTAACGTCCTACAAAATGTAAAAGGTTAAAATAAAACATCGAATAACCCTATGCAGTGTATTTAACAAGCGTGAGTTAATTCCAAACTACACTGTCTAAATAAAAATGCACTGTAGACACATAGAATTTAAAACATAGGGAGATCAAATTGCCATGATCTCAGATGGACGATTGATTGATTGATTAAATGGGTTTTACGTCCCAGTCAAAAATATTTCACTTATATCGATATGTCATCAGCTATAGGTGAAGTACCAGAAATTATTACCTTTGCAATGTGCCAGGATTCTTACGCCTGCCATGACACGGAACATCGGATTTTAAGGTCTCTTCCAAAGGTCCCCATGACTTATGATATGATGATGATGATAAGAGGCGTGGCCCTCTTTTTTCACGCACTGTGTTGTTATGGGATTTTTGTAAAGGTGCTACACGGATTTTTGTCGGGAATTTTTTGTAAAATGGAAACTGTTATCTTAACCCCTTGGTTATATTGAAATTATCATGAATAAATTTCACGGCATTTTTTTCAGTTTTGCATTAATTTTGTCAAATATTATCAAGAAGCATACGACTTAGTCTTTTTTTCCATCAATTTAGTCAGATATTGGTTACCATGGCAACGGAATATTAATGCAAAACTAGAAGAAAATCATTAAAATGTCGTTTTTTGGGTTCATGATTAAAACACAAATGCATATATCTATCAGGAATTAACACAAAAATAAAAAACAACTTAAACTTTTGCTGTTAAATATTTCAGCAATATTAATTTTTTTTACATGGCTCAATCCAAATTTTGTATATCTATGGTCTTACAATAAAAAATTTCCATTTCAATCTTATTACATGTACTGGTATTCAAAACTTACAAATAAATGGTGGTTGGTTTTTAGCGCATATTTTCAGCCTGGAAACCATAATATTTTAAAAGATAAAGAATTCCTGTTTTAATTACATTTCAAAAAAGTCTTATTATCGGTTACCAGACAGATCTGCATCTTAAAAGAATAAATAGGTAAACGGTCATTTAAATATTGTTTCTGAACACATAACCTAACTGGCCCCAGTTTCACAATCATTCCTTAGCTTAAAAGCAAATTTTGGTTATCTCCTTTGATGGAACTGCTGATGAATATTTTTGTCAAAAATAAATGCAAATGTTTTAATTCTTCAGGTGATCTTAAAAATAACACCTTACATTCCCGAATATCTTGAAAATTAACAAAACTATGAAGATTTGAAATGTTGAAAGATTCAAGTTAAGGAAAATCTTAGCTAAGGATGATTGTGAAACCGGGGCCTGAAAACGTATAACTATTGACAATTAACTTGAATGGACAAAAAACATAAAATGATCTCAAGCAATTAAATTCTCATTGTAACATATTTTAGCTGCCATGTGCTACTTTTGAATTTTTATGAAATAATACATTCAACAGTCAGTACCACATGACACAGCAATAGCAAACTTCTGTTTCAAATCTCAACTCTGGTATGTTTTAACTTTATAATTAATGTATCAGAATTCAGGATTTTTGATATATGTTTTCAAGGCTGATTTCCAGTGGCTTTTTAGCTCACCTGGCAAGGCCATGTGCGCGAAGCGTGCGTCTGTGTGTCCTTCAGTAAACTTTAATCTTCTCCTCCGAAACTACGAACTACTGGACCAATTGAAACCAAATTTGCTGTGGAAGGTCCTTGACAGAGTCTAACAATAGTTTGTTCAAATCATAACGAACAAGTATCCAAGATGGCCGTTGTTACTAAAAATAGACAAAACCTAAAAAATCTTTTCTTGAACCGCTCATTGGAGGCAAAAACTGATGTAATATTTGGATTCTACCAGAGACATATATATATATAGGTTTTATATGTTCTGAATTCTACATAGTCTTTATCTTAAAGTTTGTTCATTTCGTGAAATTTGGTTGAAAAATAGGTTACACGTGTTTGTGTTAAATTTGCAATTTTTGAAAACAGCTTTAAATTGCTATATCTTGACTATATTGTATTTGTAAAGATAATGACATGGTGTTTTTAGATTTGATGTTCTTTTTACATGGCCGTCGAAATGAAGTCAAGGTCAAAGGTAATGGCCTAAATTTCGACCTTTGAGTTTTTGGTTGTATATAAGCTTTTTTTTTTTTATTCATAAAATATATATATATATATATATATATATATATATATATAAGCATAGCAATAACATTATGCAACATACAAACAAACAATAAAAATGAATAAATAAATAAATAAATAAATAAATAAATAAATAAATAAATAAATAAATAAATAAATAAATAAATAAATTCATCAATTTATAAATACATGTAAACGAAATAATTTGACACACGTACCCACGCTTATAATAATAATAATAATAATAATAATAATGCATACTAAAATTATAATATACATGTACATTTGTATATACCATTTTAAAATGCATTTAATACATGTATTTCTTTCTTAAAAAAAGTTGCATTGATTATGCCAAAGTAATTCTGATATGATGCCTGCCACACTTGCTGAATAATTTGATGTATAAATAAGTGCGAGTTGTCTCTCTTGGATTGCTAATCCACATTCCATCTATAAGTGAGACACAAAAAATACCAACTTTTTAATTCATTGGACCCAGTGTTCGCCAAAGTCGGGAAAGTCGCAAATGAACACACTTTTGTCACTTGTGCTTTTATCCATCCATAGTCGGGATCCCCAAAACTTGAGACCACTTTGTCATTAGATCAAGAATCTAATGAGTGGGAGGTCGTGGGTTCGAGCCCCGGCCAGGTCTGACCCAAGGCCTAAAAGTGGGTAGTGACTTTTCTTTCGCCAAGCACTCGGCATTACGAAATGAAAGTCACGGTTCTTTCGGAAGGGAACTTAAAATAAACGAGGTCCCGTGTCTTGGTAGACTTGGCACGATAAAGAACCCCGCTGTAAAATGCCATCAGCGCAACACACAGGCAAACTTTCTGCACCTGTGCCTATAGCTGGCGACGTCTCGATATAAGTTTACAATCGGGAGTCTCACACCTGAATAATAATCATCGTTTGTCCACCAAAAGTGGTGAAATGAGAAAGTTTACCAGTCTGCCTGCCAAAGGGCAGTTGTTTTCTTATGTGACCGGGCGTCTCAAACCTAACCGATAAGATTATATATAATATGTCCACCCAAAGCGGTGAAATTAGAAAGCGTTACGGTCAGTCAGTCTGCCGAACGGCAGATGTTTTCTCATGGAGTCCTGAATAAGTTGTCCGCCCAAAGAAGTGAAAGGAGAAAGCGTGTCAGTCCGCTTGCTGAAGGGCAGTTGTTTTCTCATGGTACTCTTGTTTCTTCCACTATCCCAGAACTGTCCGCCTCAGCCACTATCCCAAAACTGGCCAGCTCAGCCACTATCCAAGAATTGTCCGCCTCAGCCACTATCCCGAAACTGCCTGCCTCAGCCACTATCCCAGAACTGCACTCCTCAGACACTATCCCAGAACTGCCCGGTCAGCCACTATCCCAGAACTGCTCGCCTCGGTCACTATCCCAGAACTGCCCGCTCAGCCACTATCCCAGAACTGCTCGCCTCGGTCACTATCCCAGAACTGCCGGCCTCAGCCACTTTCCCAGAACTGCTCGCCTCAATCACTATCCCAGAACTGCCCGCCTCAGTCGCTATCTCAGAACTGGCCGCCTCAGTCGCTATCCCAGAACTGTCCGCCTCTGTCACTATCCCAGAACTGCCTGCCTCAGCACTATCCCATAACTGCCTGCCTCAGTGACTATCCCAGAACTGCCCGACTCAGCCACTAACAAAAAACAGAACTGCCTACCTTAGCCACTATCCCAGAACTGCCCGCCTCTGAGCCACTATCCTGGTCACCTCAGCCACTATCCCAGAACTGCCCGCCTCAGTCACTATCCCAGAACTGCCCGCCTCAGCCACTATCCCAGAACTGCTCGCCTCAGTCACTATCCCAGAACTGCCCGCCTTAACCACTATCCCAGAACTGTTCGCCTCGGTCACTATCCCAGAACTGCCAGCCTCTGTCACTATCCCAGAACTGAGTGCCTCAGCCACTATCCAAGAACTGGCCACCTCAGTAACTATCTCAGAACTGGCCGCCTCAGTCACTATCCCAGAACTGTCCGTCTCAGCCACTATCAGAAAACTGACCGCCTCAGCCACTATCTCAGAACTGCCTGCCTCAGTCACTATCCAAGAACCGGCCGCCTCAGACACTATCCCAGAACTGGCCGCCTCCGTCACTATCTCAGAAGTGCCTGCCTCAGCCACTATGCCAGAACTGCCTGCCTAAGTCACTATCCCAAAACTGACGCCTCAGTCACTATCCAAGAACTGCCCGCCTCAGTCACTATCCAAGAACTGCCCGCCTCAGTCACTATCCCAGAACTGCCCGACTCAGCCACTATCCAAGAACTGCTCGCCTCAGTCACTATGCCAGAACTGCCCGCCTCAGCCACTATCCCAGAACTACCTGCCTCAGTCACTTACCAAGAACAGAACTGCCCGCCTCAGCCACTATCCCAAAACTGCCCGCCTCAGCCACTATCCCAGAACTGCCTGCCTCTGCCACTATCCCAGAACTGCCCGCCTCAGCCACTATCCCAGAACTGGCCGCCCGCCTCAACCACTATCTCAGAACTGCCTGCCTCAGTCACTATCCAAGAACTGCCCGCCTCAGTCACTATCCCAGAACTGTCCGCCTCAGCCACTATCCCAGAACTGCCCGCCTCAGTCACTATCCCAGAACTGGCCGCCCGCCTCAGCCACTATCTCAGAACTGCCTGCCTCAGTCACTATCCAAGAAATGCCCGCCTCAGTCACTATCCCAGAACTGTCCGCCCGCCTCAGCCACTATCTCAAAACTCTCCGCCTCTGCCACTATCCCAGAACTGCCTGCCTCTGCCACTATCCCAGAACAGCTCGCCTCGGTCACTATCCCAGAACTGCCAGCCTCTGTCACTATCCCAGAACTGACTGCCTCAGCCACTATCCAAGAACTGGCCGCCTCAGTAACTATCTCAGAACTGGCCGCCTCAGTCACTATCCCAGAACTGTCCGTCTCAGCCACTATCCGAAAACTGACCGCCTCAGCCACTATCCCAGAACTGTCCGTCTCAGCCACTATCCGAAAACTGACCGCCTCAGCCACTATCCCAGAACTGGCCGCCTCCGTCACTATCTCAGAAGTGCCTGCCTCAGCCACTATGCCAGAACTGCCTGCCTCAGTCACTATCCCAAAACTGACGCCTCAGTCACTATCCAAGAACTGCCCGCCTCAGTCACTATCCCAGAACTGCTCGCCTCAGTCACTATGCCAGAACTGCCCGCCTCAGCCACTATCCCAGAACTACCTGCCTCAGTCACTGTCCAAGAACTGCCCGCCTCAGTCATTATCTCAGAACTGCCCGCCTCAGTCACTTACCAAGAACAGAACTGCCCGCCTCAGCCACTATCCCAGAACTGCCCGCCTCAGCCACTATCCCAGAACTGCCCGCCTCAGCCACTATCCCAGAACTGGCCGCCCGCCTCAGCCACTATCTCAGAACTGCCTGCCTCAGTCACTATCCAAGAACTGCCCGCCTCAGTCACTATCCCAGAACTGTCTGCCTCAGACACTATCCCAGAACTGGCCGCCTCCGTCACTATCTCAGAAGTGCCTGCCTCAGCCACTATGCCAGAACTGCCTGCCTAAGTCACTATCCCAAAACTGACGCCTCAGTCACTATTCAAGAACTGCCGCCTCAGTCACTACCAGAACTGCCCGCCTCAGTCACTATCCCAGAACTGCCCGACTCAGCCACTATCCAAGAACTGCTCGCCTCAGTCACTATGCCAGAACTGCCCGCCTCAGCCACTATCCAGAACTACCTGCCTCAGTCACTGTCCAAGAACTGCCCGCCTCAGTCATTATCCCAGAACTGCCCGCCTCAGTCACTTACCAAGAACAGAACTGCCCGCCTCAGCCACTATCCCAAAACTGCCCGCCTCAGCCACTATCCCAGAACTGCCTGCCTCTGCCACTATCCCAGAACAGCTCGCCTCGGTCACTATCCCAGAACTGCCAGCCTCTGTCACTATCCCAGAACTGACTGCCTCAGCCACTATCCAAGAACTGGCCGCCTCAGTAACTATCTCAGAACTGCCGCCTCAGTCACTATCCCAGAACTGTCCGTCTCGCCACTATCCGAAAACTGACCGCCTCAGCCACTATCCAGAACTGGCCGCCTCCGTCACTATCTCAGAAGTGCCTGCCTCAGCCACTATGCCAGAACTGCCTGCCTCAGTCACTATCCCAAAACTGACGCCTCAGTCACTATCCAAGAACTGCCCGCCTCAGTCACTATCCCAGAACTGCTCGCCTCAGTCACTATCCAGAACTGCCCGACTCAGCCACTATCCCAGAACTGCTCGCCTCAGTCACTATGCCAGAACTGCCCGCTCAGCCACTATCCCAGAACTACCTGCCTCAGTCACTGTCCAAGAACTGCCCGCTCAGTCATTATCTCAGAACTGCCCGCCTCAGTCACTAACCAAGAACAGAACTGCCCGCCTCAGCACTATCCCAGAACTGCCCGCCTCAGCCACTATCCCAGAACTGCCCGCCTCAGCCACTATCCCAACTGGCCGCCCGCCTCAGCCACTATCTCAGAACTGCCTCAGTCACTATCCAAGAAACTGCCCGCCTCAGTCACTATCCCAGAAACTGTCCGCCTCAGCCACTATCCCAGAACTGCCCGCTCAGTCACTATCCAGAACTGGCCGCCCGCCTCAGCCACTATCTCAGAACTGCCTGCCTCAGTCACTATCCAAGAACTGCCCACCTCAGTCACTATCCCAGAACTGTCCGCCCGCCTCAGCACTATCTCAAAACTCTCCGCCTCTGCCACTATCCCAGAACTGCCTGCCTCTGCCACTATCCCAGAACGCTCGCCTCGGTCACTATCCCAGAACTGCCAGCCTCTGTCACTATCCCAGAACTGACTGCCTCAGCCACTATCCAAGAATGGCCGCCGCAGTAACTATCTCAGAACTGGCCGCCTCAGTCACTATCCCAGAACTGTCCGTCTCAGCCACTATCCGAAAACTGACGCCTCAGCCACTATCCCAGAACTGGCCGCCTCCGTCACTATCTCAGAAGTGCCTGCCTCAGCCACTATGCCAGAACTGCCTGCCTCAGTCACTATCCCAAAACTGACGCCTCAGTCACTATCCAAGAACTGCCCGCCTCAGTCACTATGCCAGAACTGCCCGCCTCAGCCACTATCCCAGAACTACCTGCCTCAGTCACTGTCAAGAACTGCCCGCCTCAGTCATTATCTCAGAACTGCCCGCCTCAGTCACTAACCAAGAACAGAACTGCCGCCTCAGCCACTATCCCAGAACTGCCCGCCTCAGCCACTATCCCAGAACTGCCCGCCTCAGCCACTATCCCAGAACTGGCCCGCCCGCCTCAGCAACTATCTCAGAACATGCCTGCCTCAGTCACTATCCAAGAAACTGCCCGCCTCAGTCACTATCCCAGAACTGTCCGCCTCAGCCACTATCCCAGAACTGCCCGCCTCAGTCATTATCCCAGAAACTGGCCGCCCGCCTCAGCCACTATCTCAGAACTGCCTGCCTCAGTCACTATCCAAGAACTGCCCACCTCAGTCACTATCCCAGAACTGTCCTCCCGCTCAGCCACTATCTCAAAACTCTCCGCCTCTGCCACTATCCCAGAACTGCCTGCCTCTGCCACTATCCCAAACTGCCTGCCTCAGTCACTATCCCAGAACTGCCCGCCTCAGTTACTATCCCAGAACTGTCCGCCTCAGCACTATCCCAGAACTGTCCGCCTCTGCCACTTCACTGTAGCTGGTTACCGACCGGTATTCATCATTAAGTATAGACCCTTTTGTTACAAGGCTTCTGATTGGCAAAAAGGATCTCATTAGCGGGCAAATTTATGCATTAGTACAGAATACATAAATTATGTACATAATACATTAATGAGACTAAAAGTGATCAAGCTTGCCATAACGGCATGCTGCAATCACATTTAATACATAATTCACATTATTAGAACGAAAATTATCGCTTGATAATTAAAAAAATACATAATATAGTTGCGATAATGTGCGCCGTAGTCACATTAAATCCCATAAAGTGCATTAGTATACATAATGTGAAAAACAGAGTTACTAATGTGCTAGTACAATGCAATTGACGTATCGCCGGCCACGCCCACAATGTTCCGACAAACCGCCGCATCACGGTACCAAAGCAGCGTCACGGCAAACTAATGACGTACTTGTGTCAGTGACGTCATTAAACGACGCAATTCAGACCGAGTTTTCATTCTTTTGCAAGCATGCCAGACCTTTGTCGGAACATTGTGGGTGTGGTCAGCGATACGTCAATTCTCCTTACCAAGATATATCTAGCAATGAAGTTTCACATTGATACCACTTACAGTTTCTGTGTTGTGTATGAAAAACATCGAAGGGCAATAACTCCTGAATTACGAAAATAGAGTTATGGTTCTAGTACACTGCACCTCTACCTAGCAATGAAGTTTCATATTGATATATTTTACAGTTTTTGTATTATGCTCCAGACAAAATTATGACGGACGGACAAACGCACCACACGGGCGGACGGACCAACTATATGCTCTCCCTTTGGGCAGCATAAAAAACAGAATGTCACAATTGGATCACCATCTAAAAATGAATGATGATAATTGTACGAATTGCATAACAGGTTTTTGGACTCCCAGACAAAGTGCCCTGTCTTTATGGAATGTATGTCTATATCACTAGGAGTATAATATTTGTTTTAGACACTTAATTAAGGCCAATGCTTACATATCATGAGTATAATTGAGGCAAAAATAAACCATTACGACTCTATAAATACCGCACCAGGCCCAAGTTTGCAATGATATCTTTTGTAAGATTTACCTTTACTTAAATATAGCAAAATCTAAATCTTAATATATCGAATAATGGTGTTTAACGTCCCAATCAAGAATATTTCACTTGTATTGAGACATCGCCAGTTCTAGGCGAAGATGCAGTAATTTTGCCTGTGCGTTGCGCTGATGGCATTATACAGCAGGGTTCTTTAGCGTGCCAAGCCCACCGTGACAAGGGACCTTGTTTATTTTAAGTTCACATCCTAAAGAACCGTGACTTTCATTTCGTAATGCAGAGTGTTTGGCGAAAGAACAGTCACTGCCCACTTTCATGTCTTGGATCAGACCCGGCCGAGGATCGAATCCACGACTACCCACTTACCGAACAAGCACTCTACCAACTGAGCTACCGCAGTGGTTCTTAATATTTTATTTTATGATTCAAGATATCAAAAACAAACATATAAATCCATATTCAAACCACAACAACAAAAGAAAGCAAAAATTTGACTTTGACGCTGATAAATCAAGTGAAATACGCGAACTTGCACCAGGGAAGTGAGACCGGATGCGCCGGAAAGTTAAGCACCTCCTGTTTAGCTAACTACACCTGTCACTTGTGTAATCAAAATTTGGAAAATAAGGAACATGGAACTATGGAACGTTTGAAAAGGTGTCATTTTGAAGATCATTTTAAAGCGGTTTAAAACATATGTAGTCTAAATGTGTTTATATTTATTTCCATAAAATATTGCCAAAAAATAGCCATTAATTTCCCGACTTCGGACGAACACTGCATATAATGAGACCACTGATTTTAGAACTCCCGACTTCGGACCTATCAGGGATATACTACAACCATTTATTTCGAGATTCTCGATTTCGGACGGACACTGGAAAAAATCTAATCGATAAGTAATCTGACATCATTGCAGTCAAAACAAATAGGTTCATATAGAAAAGGTCAATATTGTAAAAATAGATGTTTAAATGGAATTAACAAAATATTACAGATCTGACCTACTGAAAAACCTATACCTGAAAATGGCCTAAATTTCAAACACTGTTTTGAGATTTATAGAAATTAATTCTATTTCGAGAAAAATTACAAATTTTATACCATTCTGTAATCAGAAAGAGTGCTTACAACCTTAGCAAAGTCCGAGAGTTGAATCAGTAGTATCTCTGGGTCCTCAGAAAAGACCTTAAAAACTGATACTGTGTCACAGTAGGCATGTCATGTTAAGAAACCCTTCCCAAGCATTGTCCTCAGCACACTAGTGAATATATATATGTCACTTCACCTGTTGTTGGTGATGTCTCTATTTAAGTGAAATATTTTTTATAGAAACATAAATGAAAAACCCCATTCTATCAACTGTTTAATCAACATTATGTAATTAAGTTGGATTCGTCAACATAATATAAGTTGTTCAGCCTTTAGTTAATGTCTAATACCAATGCCGTAACTCAGAACTTGCCAGAGTGCTCACTTCGTGTGTGGGGTTATCTTGAAAATAGGTAGTGACTGTTCTTTTGCAAAGCACTCAACATTTAGAAATAAAAGTTTCCGGATCCTTCAGACGAGAGGCATGGCAAACTGCCCTGAGTGCACTGCAAAGGTGAAAAATTACTGCTACTTCCCCTACAATTGGTGGTGTCTTGATATAAGTGAAACATTCTTGACTGGGATTCAAAACCCCATTCAATCAATAAATCAATCAATCTTTAATAAATTCAAAGATGCTTACGACTTGTTTTATTGTTTTTAAAGAGTACAGTATGATGCTTGTTTGGAATGTTTTAGGGAATGTTTTAGTGCATTTAGATTTAAGATAGTAAAGTTTATTTTTATGTCATACATGTTTGTATCTCAATTTCAGGCATTCCAAGTTGATGGAACTGAAATAGCTACAAAAATGAAAGCGGATAAGTTTAACTTCCTCGCTATACCAGTGTCTCCTGCCTTCACATGCATTACCTGCAGCAGACAATGCAGATTAAGAAGAGGCCAGGTCCCAGTTTAACAATCATTCCCTTAACTAAGATTTTCCTTAACTTAAATCTGATAACTTCCATAGAACTAAAATATAGACGTAATAAGCTTAGAGTGATCTCCAAAATGATTGACACCTTAAATTCACGATATATGTATATTCAAAACTAACAAAATTATTCAGATTTTGAAATTTGCAAGATTGAAGTTAGGGGAAATCTTAGTTAAGGAATGATTGTGAAACTGGGGTCTGATCAGTCACAGCAAACGATGTCCATCCACCACGTCTACTGATGCAAATCCATAGACCTAAGACTGAAAGATGCAGTGTCTTGGAGAGGCAGTCACAGCAGATGATGTTAATCTACCACCACAAATGCAAATTTATAGTCCTTAGACTGAAGGATGTGTCTTGGAGAGGCAGTCACAGCAGACAATGGTCATCCACCACGTCTACTGAGACAAATCCATAGACCTAAGACTGAAAGATGTGTCTTGGAGAGGCAGTCACAGCAGATGAGAAATCACCACCACCACAAAGCAAATATAGTCCTAGACTGAAGGATGTGTCTTGGAGAGGCAGTCACAGCAGACAATGGTCATCCACCACGTCTACTGAGACAAATCAATAGTCCTAAGACTGAAGGATGTGTCTTGGAAAGGCAGTCACAGCAGACGATGTTCATCCACCACCTCCACAGACCCATAGTCTTAAGACTGCAGGATGCCAACAAAGATACCACAAATGATTTCTGAATGAAAATGATTGCATGTTTACAGTGATTTTGTTTGCCTAAAATTACTACCGAATAAAGGTAGTTTCCCCGGGTAAAAATGACTAAATTTTACCAAATCGACCACTAAAATTCCCAAACAGATTAAAATTAGTTATCCTTACCCACAAAATGTTAGATATTGCCACAATGTAACATCTTTTTAATGAAGATCATAAGCTATTATAAACTTGTCATTATGCAGTTTGCTGTTTTTCAGAACTTCGATTTTCTCAATTTAAAAGGGAGAAAGTTTTTAAAAATTAACAAAATCACTATTTTTTTGTAAAGTTTTAAGGTGATAATTCAAGCTTTTATAATACTCCCATGTCTTAACTTTGTAGCAAGTCATTTAAAGCTTTGACAAATATAATGCATATTTACAGGTGAGCTAGGTGCTTTGCCGCCAACAACTTTAGAACCTGTTTAGAACCTCTTAAATGATAACAAGAATGACTGAGACAGGGTTCAGATATTGTTTGGCCTATAGCTAATCATTAATAAATGTAACAAATGGGGTTTGCCACCTTAGAGGGTAATAACCCCTAACTTTTTAGGGGGAACACTACATTGATATGGAATTGCAAAAGATGATGTTTTCTTATAAAAAAAACGTTATTTCAGAAATTTGTGGCGTTAACGTTTTTAAAATATTTGCCACAAAGGCTAAGAAGTATTGATCAGGAAATACAGCATTATATACTATTTTCCATATTTTTCATCAAATGCTTGAATATTTATTGCATTATCTTTTTTTAAAAGGAAAGTGAACCAATTTTAGAATTTTCACAATACATTTCAATAGATACAGTTGACAGCATTTCTCACATGAAAAAAATCACCTGTCCATTTAAACTTAATCATATATGAATTTGCAATTTCTTGATTACCGGTATAAAAAAGGCAAAAATGTCAAATAATGAAGCATTTCAATCATCAAGAAAATCCATTGTCATTGTTGAAAATATGTACTCTTTTGAACTCTGATTTGCACCAAAAATATGAAATACTTGTGAGAAAAAGCATCTTTCATCTCATGCAATCTGAATTGTCCATCCATTATTGCCTGTGAGTTCGTCCCAATATTATCTTGCAATCTGAATTGTCTGTCCATTTCTGTATATTCAATGCCTATGGATGAATTTAATCAAACTTGTAATAATTGTACACTGGCATAATGGCACATAACAAAATTAGGTCAAATCTTAGCCTAGCTATGAGGGACGGGACATTAGCCCCTCAAATGGTATTCAAATTGCATGAGATTTAAAAAAAAACACTGGATGAACTATAGAACTGAGAAGGAATGGACATAGGTCCAGAGGTCAAGGTCACAGATAAATTGGTAAATACCTGGAAGTCTATATACTATGCATATTAGAGTATTGTTGGTATAATTATGTTGTAACAATCTTTTTGACATACAAATATAGGTCATGGGTTCAAAGGTCAAGGTCATAGATGGAAAAGAATATCAAACTGGTTAATTATCATCTGGAAAAGCTTTAAATCTTGACGATATTTAAAGATAATAACATTGGGATTTCAGTTTTGATGTTATTCTCAAAACATGTAAACTATGGTAGCCATTATTTATCGGGTGAGCATATTGGGTCTCATTATTTAAGTATGTTTATTCACTCTATGATGTTAACTGAGGTGATATTAAAGTACTACTAGTTAGTTATATCTTATATTCTCTACTTACATGTTTATATACTGTTGATTCATTATAAAACTTGTATTTCAGTTTGAAATTTTAATTTGTTTTTTATTCAGATTGAGAAGTACACCGCCCTCCATAAATTATCATACATGTTTATAACTAGTCTTATCATAACAGGCTCAAAATCTTCACAAAATTAAATTGTTGAAAACATCATTATGCTAAAGCTAAATGTTTTTCAGCTAAATAGTGTTTTTATCATCTTGAAAAATGTAATTTTCCCGAATTTTACGTTTCTCCCAAAAATTTCACTAAATTGATTCTCAAGAATAACAAACTTATTACATACATTTAGATCATAAAGTTAAGATATCACTTACAAATAAAGGAAAAACTTCAATTTTTAATTCTATGAACAAAGTTTGATATGATGATTACAATGTAAACCAATGGTAAATATACATTTGTAAAGTTATTTATGGAGGGCAGTGTAGTAGTAGCAAGTTTATTTAAAAACACACATACTAATCCATGTCCGAATCACAATCCTGAAGTAAAGTAAAAACAAACATACCAATCCATGTCCGAATCACAATCCTGAAGTAAAGTAAAACAAACATACCAACCATGTCCGAATCACAATCCTGAAGTAAAGTAAAAACAAACATACCAATCCATGTCCGAATCACAATCCTGAAGTAAAGTAAAAACAAACATACCAATCCATGTCGAAATCACAATCCTGAAGTAAAGTAAAAACAAACATACCAATCCATGTCCGAATCACAATCCTGAAGTAAAGTAAAAACAAACATACCAATCCATGTCCGAATCACAATCCTGAAGTAAAGTAAAAACAACGACCAATCCATGTCGAATCACAATCCTGAAGTAAAGTAAAAACAAACATACCAATCCATGTCTGAATCACAATCTGAAGTAAAGTAAAAACAAACATACCAATCCATGTCCGAAACACAATCCTGAAGTAAAGTAAAAACAAACATACCAATCCATGTCCGAATCACAATCCTGAAGTAAAGTAAAAACAAACATACCAATCCATGTCCGAATCACAATCCTGAAGTAAAGTAAAAACAAACATACCAATCCATGTCCGAATCACAATCCTGAAGTAAAGTAAAAACAAACATACCAATCCATGTCCGAATCACAATCCTGAAGTAAAGTAAAAACAAACATACCAATCCATGTCCGAATCACAATCCTGAAGTAAAGTAAAAACAAACATACCAATCCATGTCAATCACAATCCTGAAGTAAAGTAAAAACAAACATACCAATCCATGTCCAAATCACAATCCTGAAGTAAAGTAAAAACAAACATACCAATCCATGTCCGAATCACAATCCTGAAGTAAAGTAAAAACAAACATACCAATCCATGTCCGAATCACAATCCTGAAGTAAAGTAAAAACAAACATACCAATCCATGTGAATCACAATCCTGAAGTAAAGTAAAAACAAACATACCAATCCATGTCCAAATCACAATCCTGAAGAAAGTAAAAACAAACATACCAATCCATGTCCAATCACAATCCTGAAGTAAAGTAAAAACAAACATACCAATCCATGTCCGAATCACAATCCTGAAGAAGTAAAAACAAACATACCAATCCATGTCCGAATCACAATCCTGAAGTAAAGTAAAAACAAACATACCAATCCATGTCCAAATCACAATCCTGTAGCAAAGTTAAAACAAACATACCAATCCATGTCCAAATCACAATCCTGTAGTAAAGTAAAAACAAACATACCAATCCATGTCCGAATCACAATCCTGAAGTAAAGTAAAAACAAACATACCAATCCATGTCCAAATCACAATCCTGAAGTAAAGTAAAAACAAACATACCAATCCATGTCCGAATCACAATCCTGAAGTAAAGTAAAAACAAACATACCAATCCATGTCCGAATCACAATCCTGAAGCAAAGTAAAAACAAACATACCAATCCATGTCCGAATCACAATCCTGAAGCTAAGTAAAAACTTTGAAACTGATGTTAGGTTAAACACATTAAAGACATTAACTTCCAACAGTGAAATGAGGCCAGGTGCTCCGGAAAAGTAAGGGCCTTCTGTTTAGCTAGCTACACTTGCCACGTTTTATCAAAATTAAGTGAAAGGAACATGGAACTATGGGAAGTCAAATATATCCAGGGCTATCCTGGACACAGAGAAATTTATCAACAATACTGTGATGACAGCCATAAAACTTTGAGGGGTCTGATAAGCCTAGGCTTGCAATACCCCTTGGTCAACAATTTATTTGTAAGCAGCTTGCTTTGTTGTATTAAGTTCCCGTAGTTGGGACAAGCTCTACCATAACATATTAATTGGGAAACAAATACACCATAAGCAAGAAGCAGGTATATTATATTGCTGCATAGAAAAAGAAAGTTGACAATAGAAAAATTGAAGACATCACATTAACTGAAGACATCACGTTTGTCATACAGTATCAAATGTAGCCTTTCATGGGCGTCATAATTGAGGTACAAGTGAGAAATCAGTCGTATCTTTTATTTCTCAAGCTCACTAGGATAGATGGCATTCACAAATTTAAGATTGTTAAGACAGAACCTCATCTATGTATCTGTTTGGTGACAGTCTACTCTCCTGATTTCACAAGGTTCTGCATAAATTCTTCTTCATAAGAATAAAGAAACAAATCAACAGGCAATGGTACACAGTTTGTACCCATTGGTATACTGATTGATTCAAGTAACATGAAAATCAAATGATGTCGCTAAATTAAGTATAAGAAAAGCTCATTTTTGGAATGGTTTTGTTAAATAACCTTGCTGATAAAATTTCTATGTTGATGCTAATGAGGCCGTCAGTTCTGGGATGGTAGAGGAAACTAGAGCAGATGGAGAAAACAACCAACCTTTGGCAACTTTATCTCCGACTAGGATCTGCCCAACTGAGATTTGAACCTATATAGTGAGAGGCACTGATATCCGTAAGCCTGTACTTTTGGCCACTTGGCCACCAAGGAAAATGTAATAATGTGAGTGCATGTGTAATCATGGGCAATTGAAAGTACAGGTAAACAACATTAACCTGTCCATTTGACCTTTAATTTAAATACTTATTATAGACCAGTATATTTATGTATAGTGAACAGAGCCCCAGGTAAGAGGCGTATCTGCGTAAATATGCTATGACTTTTTTAAAATACACTTTAAAATTTGATTAAAGGCGTACCAAAACACATTGAAATTGCTCACTATGCTTTACATTTTCAGTACAACGCGTAACCATGATTTTGTAAACAAGTATCACTCGCCGACATGCTTTCATACAAGCTTACATTTGTCATTACACATTATAATGATCAAGATAAATGAACAAATTCAAAACGTAATGGAGACAATTCCGGACCGGAATTTTACTTTTAAATGACGGTCCAGATCAGTTCCAGTCTTGAATCTTACCCTATTTTCTTTTCATCTTTTATGTTGATCGTCACATCACAAAATGTTGTCTGCTGTGAAAAAAGGCTATTATGTGCCCAAACAGTCAGACAGCGGTAGCAACACTGTTTACAGTATCAATACGCTTTAGATTTTACAGCATACGCTTTAGAAAAAAAGTAGGGGGTAATGACCCTTTATGTCCAACTCTTATCTGGAGCTCTGGTAAACACAAGTACATAATGGGAAACACTATTTTCAGAGTGAAGACCTATATGGTGTATGTATGAACTGTGAATTCTTACACTACCACTACCAGATGGTGGATAATTTTGTATTCCTAATATAGGGTCAAGTGGACAGGTCAATGTTGTTTGATTATAAGTGATATATATGAACACATTTTTATTGATATCTCATCTTTGATTGCTTTAATATGGTCAATAAAAATCACATAAATCACACTAATTTCATGATTGATCAGTCATTTGTGTAGGTCTTGGATACAAAACAATTCATAAATAAAACAATTGTCTTTTTGTTAAAACAATGAATATATCACTGTCCATCTTTTAACATGGCTTCTAACTCTCCCGATTCTTTGAGCTCCTGAAACAAACAAAATAGATGAATATCAATAAGTCTGAAGTTATACTATAAATTGGTTTCATTTTGTCAAACTTTTCCCAAAGGTTAAGGTAGGATAAAAGTCGATTCAAGAATTGGTCTCAAAAAGTGAATAGCACAGAACTGACTTGACACACAATTAAGGTGTACACCAAAATAATTGGTCTCAAAATGTAAATAGCACATTACTGAATTGAAACACAGTTAAAGTGTACATCAAAAGATGTCTATTAAGAAAATCTAGTAAAATAATTGCAATGCATGTATCTAAACTTATGCTGACAGAAAACACTGAAATTTTTTGAAATTTCATCACATTTTTGATCTGGAAAATACAAAACTTAAGTGTATTTCCAAAATTAATCTTTTGTTGGTTGTCTAATTAGCTCACACTTTCTGCAGGGAATAACTTATTAAAATATGTCTAAATTTTATTTTTTGGGCTGTTGTAGGAACTCTCAAAGTTCAAAACAGTTGTCTCCTAATTTAACTAGAAAAACTGTGAGCCACAAGCTCACAAAAAATACCCCCTGCTCCCAAAAAATCCATCAGATCAAATTTTAAATAGGAGGTGCACATCTATATTATATTACAAAGATTGTGTGAAAGTTTCATGAAAATCCATTGAAGGGTTTAGGAGGAGTTGCGGATAAGAGATAGGTACCCTAAGGTGTAACAGAAGGACGGACGGACACACGGATGGACACCCTATCACTACATACCCCCCACTTTTTAAGTGGGGGGTATAACAAGCTAAGTAGTATCAGCTGATTAGAACCTGGTATACATGTACCTGAAGAATATCTAGTCCACCAATCAATTCTCCATTTACATAAAGCTGTGGATATGTTGGCCAATTAGAAAACTTCTTTAAACCTTGTCGGACTTCTTCATCTTGTAAAATATCAAATGTGTCATATTTGATCCTAAAATTCAAAGAAATAGCATTAGATTAACTTTATCATTTTGTTAAAACAAGTCACTATAACAAACAAGAGGCCCATGGGCCTTAACGCTCACCTGAGGAAGAGTACATATCTTATGCAGAGGTTCAATGGCCAATGACATTAATAAAAGAGAATATCAAAATTTTCAGCAGTAAGGGCCAATAATATGCAAGTTAATTATAAGTTAATTATAATAATTATTATATAAGTATGCTATATATAACATATTTAAAGTCTAGCTAAAATATATTATTTATAAACAGCTAAAACATCTGTATATTAAAATGTGCATTAGGCCAATACCTACAATATTCCAATAAACATGCCTATACAAAGAGTTTATAGTTTTTGAGATAATTAACCATTTAAGTATTTGTTTGCATCTATGGCCTTGACCTTTGAACCTATGACCTTCATTCATATATCAAAATGATCATTAGGCCAATACCTACAATATTCCAATATACATGCCTATACAAAAAGTTTATAGTTTTTGAGATAATTAACCATTTAAATATTCGTTCGCAGCTATGACCTTGACCTTTGAACCTATGACCTTCATTCATATATCAAAATGATCGTTAGGCCAATACCTACAATATTCTAATATACATGCCTATACAAAAAGTTTATAGTTTTTGAGATAATTAACCATTTCAGTACTTGTTTACATCTGTGATCTTGACCTTTGAACCCATGACCTTTATTCATACATCAAAATGACCATTGTGCCATTACCTACAATATTCTGATATACATGCCTATACAAACAAGAGGCCCATGGGCCTGATACGCTCACCTGATAACTAATGGCTAGCTGATAGATTTAAAGAACACATAAAAACTAAACCCCAATGACTTTTTTCTTTACATCAAAATGATCGTTGTATCAATACCTACAACATTCTAATATACAAGCCTATACAAAAAGTTGATAGTTTTCGAAATAATTAACCATTTGGGTATTGTTTCACATCTGTGACCTTGACCTTTGAACCCATGTCCTTTTTCTATACATCAAAATGATCGTTGTATCAATACCTACAACATTCTAATATACATGCCTATACAAAAAGTTTATAGTTTTCGAGATAATTAAACATTTCCGTATTGTTTTGCATATGTGACCTTGACCTTTGAACCCATAACCTTTTTCTATATATCAAAATGATTGTTGTATCAATACCTACAACATTCTAAAATACATGCCTATACAAAAGTTTATAGTTTTCGAGATAATTAACCATTTTGGTATTGTTTTGCATCTGTGACCTTGACCTTTGAACCCATGACCTTTTTCTATACATCAAAATGATCGTTGTATCGATACCTACAACATTCTAATATATATGCCTATACAAAAAGTTTATAGTTTTTTAGATAATTAACCATTTTGGTATTGTTTCGCATCTGTGACCTTGACCTTTGAACCCATGACCTTTTTCTATACATCAAAATGATCGTTGTATCAATACCTACAACATTCTAATATACATGCCTATACAAAAAGTTTATAGTTTTCGAGATAGTTAACCATTTCAGTATTGTTTTTCATCTGTGACCTTGACCTTTGAACCCATGACCTTTTTCTATACATCAAAATGATCGTTGTATCGATACCTACAACATTCTAATATATATGCCTATACAAAAAGTTTATAGTTTTCAAGATAATTAACCATTTTGGTATTGTTTCACATCTGTGACCTTGACCTTTGAACCCATGACCTTTTTCTATACATCAAAATGATCGTTGTATCAATACCTACAACATTCTAAAATACATGCCTATACAAAAAGTTTATAGTTTTCGAGATAATTAACCATTTTGGTATTGTTTTGCATCTGTGACCTTGACCTTTAAACCCATGACCTTTTTCTATACATCAAAATGATCATTGTATCGATACCTACAACATTCTAATATATATGCCTATACAAAAAGTTTATAGTTTTTGAGATAATTAAACATTTTGGTATTGTTTCGTATCTGTGACCTTGACCTTTGAACCCATGACCTTTTTCTATACATCAAAATGATCGTTGTATCAATACCTACAACATTCTAATATACATGCCTATACAAAAAATTTATAGTTTTCGAGATAATTAACCATTTCAGTATTGTTTTTCATCTGTGACCTTGACCTTTGAACCCATGACCTTTTTCTATACATCAAAATGATCGTTGTATCGATACCTACAACATTCTAATATACATGCCTATACAAAATGTTTATAGTTTTCGAGATAATTAACCATTTTGGTATTGTTTTGAATCTGTGACCTTGACCTTTGAACCCAAGACCTTTATCTATACATCAAAATGATCGTTATATCGATACCTACAACATTCTAATATATATGCCTATACAAAATATTTATAGTTTTCAAGATAATTAACCATTTTGGTATTGTTTCACATCTGTGACCTTGACCTTTGAACCCATGACCTTTTTCTATACATCAAAATGATCGTTGTATCAATACCTACAACATTCTAATATACATGCCTATACAAAAAGTTTATAGTTTTCGAGATAATTAACCATTTCAGTATTTTTCACATCTGTGACCTTGACCTTTGAACCCATGACCTTTTTCTATACATCAAAATGATCGTTGTATCAATACCT
Source organism: Anadara kagoshimensis (assembly GCA_021292105.1). NCBI lineage: Eukaryota > Metazoa > Mollusca > Bivalvia > Arcoida > Arcidae > Anadara > Anadara kagoshimensis. The sequence goes on along the minus strand of CM037871.1, from coordinate 51,079,624 downwards.
ACAACATTCTAATATACATGCCTATACAAAAAGTTTATAGTTTTCGAGATAATAATTATAATCAGAGGTACAAAAAATTAGGTCACGACCTTTACAATCGACCTTGACCTCATTTTGAAGATACTAACAAGAAGATGTCAAAACTGAAAACCCCATGTCATTATCTGGTCAAATAGTGAAGTTATAACAATTTGAAGCTATTTTACGATTTTTTCAAAATTAAACGCAAAAACGCGTAACCTATTTTTTATCCGAATTTCACAAAATGAACAAACTATAGGCTTAAGACCCTAGAGAAGCCAAATATCACATCAGATTTTTTCTCCAATCAGTACTTTCGGAGAAGAAGATTTTTTAAGATTTTTGCACCCCTAGGTCACCTTGACCTAGTTATGGTAGCCATAGCAACGCCACGAACAAATCTGAATTGCACCAGCCCATATATACTTCTGACAAAGTTTCATTAACAAGAGGCCCATGGGCCTGATACGCTCACCTGATAACTAATGGCTAGCTGATAGATTTAAAGAAAACATAAATACTAAACCCCATCATGATAACCGTTGTATCAATACCTACAACATTCTAATATACATGCCTCTACAAAAAGTTTATAGTTTTCGAGATAATTAAACATTTCGGTATTATTTTGCATATGTGACCTTGACCTTTAAACCCATAACCCTTTTCTATACATCAAAATGATTGTTGTATCAATATCTACAACATTCTAATATACATGCCTATACAAAAAGTTTATAGTTTTCGAGATAATTAAACATTTCGGTATTGTTTCACATCTGTGACCTTGACCTTTGAACCCATGACCTTTTTCTATACATCAAAATGACCGTTGTATCAAAACCTACAACATTCTAATATACATGCCTATACAAAAAGTTTATAGTTTTCGAGATAATTAACCATTTCGGTATTGTTTCGCATCTGTGACCTTGACCTTTGAACTCATGACCTTTTTCTTTACATCAAAATGATCGTTGTATCAATACCTACAACATTCTAATATATATGCCTATACAAAAAGTTTATAGTTTTCGAGATAATTAACCATTCCGGTATTGTTTCGCATCTGTGACCTTGACCTTTGAACCCATGACCTTTTTCTATACATCAAAATGATCGTTGTATCAAAACCTACAACATTCTAATATACATGCCTATACAAAAAGTTTATAGTTTTCGAGATAATTAACCATTTCAGTATTGTTTTGCATCTGTGACCTTGACCTTTGAACTCATGACCTTTTTCTTTACATCAAAATGATCGTTGTATCAATACCTACAACATTCTAATATATATGCCTATACAAAAAGTTTATAGTTTTCGAGATAATTAACCATTCCGGTATTGTTTCGCATCTGTGACCTTGACCTTTGAACCATGAACTTTTTCTATACATCAAAATGATCGTTGTATCAATACCTACAACATTCTAATATACATGCCTAAAAAAAGTTTATAATTTTCGAGATAATTAAACATTTCGGTATTGTTTCACATCTGTGACCTTGACCTTTGAACCCATGACCTTTTTCTATACATCAAAATGATCGTTGTATCAATACCTACAACATTCTAATATACATGCCTATACAAAAAGTTTATAGTTTTCGAGATAATTAACCATTTCTGTATTGTTTCGCATCTGTGACCTTGACCTTTGAACTCATGACCTTTTTCTATACATCAAAATGATCGTTGTATCAATACCTACAACATTCTAATATACATGCCTATACAAAATGTTTATAGTTTTCAAGATAATTAACCATTCCGGTATTGTTTCGCATCTGTGACCTTGACCTTTGAACCCATGACCTTTTTCTATACATCAAAATGATCGTTGTATCAATACCTACAACATTCTAATATACATGCCTATACAAAAAGTTTATAGTTTTCGAGATAATTAACAATTTCGGTATCGTTTCGCATCTGTGACCTTGACCTTTGAACCCATGACCTTTTTCTATACATCAAAATGATCGTTGTATCAATACCTACAACATTCTAATATACATGCCTATACAAAAAGTTTATAGTTTTCGAGATAATAATTATAATCAGAGGTAAAAAAAATTAGGTCACGACCTTCACAATTGACCTTGACCTCATTTTGAAGATACTAACAAGAAGATGTCAAAACTGAAAACCCCATGTCATTATCTGGTCAAATAGTCAAGTTATAACAATTTGAAGCTATTTTACGATTTTTTCAAAATTAAACGCGAAAACGCGTAACCTATTTTTTATCCGAATTTTACAAAATGAACAAACTATAGGCTTAAGACCCTAGAGAAGCCAAATATCACATCAGATTTTTTCTCCAATCAGTACTTTCGGAGAAGAAGATTTTTTAAGATTTTTGCACCCCTAGGTCACCTTGACCTAGTTATGGTAGCCATGGCAACGCCACGAACAAATCTGAATTGCACCGGCCCATATATACTTCTGAGAAAGTTTCATTAGAAACTGTCCAGTAGTTTCAGAGGAGAAGTCGAAAATAGGTGTTAACGACGCACACACGCACATACACACACTGCGCTATGCCATAAGCTCACATGACCTTCGGTCAGGTGAGCTAAAAACTGTCCAGTAGTTTCAGAGGAGAAGTCGAAAATAGGTGTTAACGACGCACACACGCACGCACACACGCACGCACATACACACGCTGCGCTATGCCATAAGCTCACATGACCTTCGGTCAGGTGAGCTAAAAATTCATAGTTTTGCAGATAATTAACTATTTTGGTATTCTTGGACATCTGTGACCTTGACCTTTGAACCCATGACCCTGATCTATGTATCAAAATGATCGTCATGTCAATACCTACAAATAACTGAAAATCCTACGCCATTATCACAAGAAATGTTAAAAAAATAGCATTTTTTATCAAAGGTCAAACACTGGCACATGACCTTGACCTTCGACCTTGACATCAATTGGAAGAAAATTGCAAGACAAGATCAACAGTGAAAACTCCATACAATTATCTTCAGCCATTATGAAGTTATAACAATAAATGTCTCATTTTAAAAATTACGTAATTTTACGCAAAAAACGCGTAACCTATTTTTCGTCTAATTATCTTGTAAAATATCAAAAGTAGAAAATCTGATGTTATTTTCATTTAACAACTGTACAATCTGTCTACTAAAACCTGAAATAAATTTCATACATGGTTCATTGTATTGATCATTTATTGAATATACATGTATATTTGTAATTTAATTTTGACTCTACACTTTTACAAGTTCATTTTTATGGATTTTAAAAAGTTTTACTTACTATATGTTAATTAACCCTGATATACTTAGGTTAAAAAACTAGAGTAAAAATATTTTGATTGCATACATTACATGATTAATCATTTGAAGAATTTCAATATTCAGAATTTTAATATTAAATACACATTTATAAGCTGAATTGTTATCAAGACGTTGTTTGAACAATCCCATCTACCAATTACTAGTATCCTAATTAGTGTACATTGGTTTCAAAACACAAGACATACAGGGAATTACCAAATGTTTTTGATTGATTGGTTGACTGAAATGGGGTTTTACATTTACGTCAAGAATAGTTCACTAATATTATATAGAGACCCAACCAGCTATAGGTAATGTAGCAGAATTTTTTTACATTTGTAGAATGCTTAGGGCAAGGTGGAAGGTTCTTTAGCATGTCACACCTACTGTGACAAGGGGCATTAGTTTATTTTAAGATCTTCTGAAGGACCCAACAAAAAAGTAAAAAGAAAATTGTGAAAATTCAAGTATTTGTACTGTGAACATATAGTACCAGTATGTTAACATGATTATATACAGACCACATCTTGGTTCCTCTGGCTTTCCTTTCATAAATAACATAACTGGAGCAGAATTTATTAACTTCTTCAATCTAACATTGAGATCCTAAAATCAGAAGAAAAAAATTACTTGCCTAATAAAGCAATCATTAACAGTTAGTTGGTGGGAATTTATACTTGCATAAGAGAACTAGAACATACAAAATGACAAAAATTACAATTTAATAGAATTTTTGGTAAAATATCAAAAACCTAGAGGAAGCAGGTTGTAACAAGCATTCTGAGAATATTACATGAAAATATGTAGTAGGGTTTTTGCATGGCAATACAGAGTACTATACCAGCTGAAAATTCTTTGGACCACAACAAGACAAGTTCATAATAGAATGCCATTTTGCAATAAATGTTCATAAATAATGATAGTCCAAGAACCATAACTCCGTAAATAATTATCAGATGGCAAAAACTCAAAATATTCATTTTTCGGCCTACATTATACAATCTTCTATCTCAAGTTGCTCTCTACAAACTCTAAACACAATAAACCCCCAACATGTACATAATTTTAATCAATCTCTATGTTTGCATCTATTTTTGATACTTAAACAAACCAATATGAACAATAAATTCATCATAAAATTGTTAAAGCACAGAGAAAGAAAGTGTAATATATGATTGGGGTAAATCATTTATCCTCTATTGGAACTTTATTTGCGAGGGAATAATAAATAACAGACTACATTTACATTTACTGGAGTATTGTGACGGGCTCAACTCACAGGAGTACATGTACTTGTGTGACCAATTTGCTAAACTTTTTTCTTAAAGTCTGTTTATGCATATTGTTAACATATACACATAGTTAAAACAATACTGAGTTTTTTCTCTTTGATTAAATCCAAACTATTGCCGACTTATGCAATTTTTCACCTACTAATATTTACTATATAAATCTGTGCGAAAATATCGTTAACTGTAAAATCATGCTAATTTTCTAAGTAATTTTGTAGTAATTTGCCTGTCAACATAAAAGTTTGAAAAATAAGACACAGAAAAATGAAGAATGTGAATCGATGTGAAATTATTATGATGGTCACTATTTATTAATATCTTACATCAAATACACACCTTGACAAACCTAACATTGACATACTGTGAATCTTTGGCTAGTTCTGTGAGAACATCATTCATCTGTTGACATTGTGGTGCCCATACCGCTGAGAAATGTACAACCATCAGCAGTGCTCCAGATAATTTTTGAGGCACAATTCTTCATGAAGCACAGATTTTTGTTGCAATGCTTAATATGGTTAAATCAATACTGAAAATCATCATTATTACAGATAATGTATAGATTAGTTTAAGCTATGTAATGTATACAAACATTTGGATACCTAGTTAAAGAACTTGTTCAGAGCATAACGCACAAACTTTAAGAGGTATCAATATGAAACTTCATTGCTAGATAGACCTCAATAAGGAGAATTCCATTTTACAAGAACAGTAATTCTATTTTACATAATTTAGGAGTTATTGTCGTTTTTCATACAGATTCATTTGAAAATAATACATGTTGAAAAAAGCCATTTTGCAATTGGCTTTATTTGGGGAGCATCCATTGGTTTACCAATATTCTTGTTTACATCTTTATAAATAGAGTGAAAATGCATTATAATTTGTATCTGTATTTTCAGCCACCTGATCATGCAGTGCTCCAGATAGAGCGCGTAATTGCGTAATTACGCAAACCTTTTGGACAAAAATGCATTAAATTAAAAATCCATGCATCTTGGAACGCAAAACTAAAAGCTTGGTAAGAATTAGAATGTCACTTTGTGCGTATTTTATAATTTATGGTAAATCATCCTGATGGACAAGCGAGACAAACTCAAATTATATATAGTAGGGCAATCTCGTTTGGCCATGTTGTTTTCTATAGCAATGTGCAATCCGTTGTACGTTTGTATATTAGCAAGGATTATCATAAGTTACAAGCGTTTGTGTGACCTGCATAACACAGACGGGGTTCCTGTGTATATGAGCAGGGGCTATAAACAAACTATACAACACTAGCAGCCGAGGTGTACCAAATTACATTGTTTACATGATCATCTTTTGGCTAAAAACGATGTTTACATGATCATCTCCTGGTTATAAAACAATCTTTTCAGTACAAAAAATAAATTTTCGGTCGCAGCCTCTGTATTTATTGATCGCCGTTTGGCAAGTGCATCAGAAATTTACTAGCCATATCTCATTTTTAGTCGCATATGCGAGTAATTTACTCGCTACTTGGAGCCCTGAAATAACACATTTCTTGGTTTTACAGCTATAATACATATAACAGCTAAAACCAAAATTGGCTATCGTTTGGAAATTACGTCATTGAAATCATGAACAATGTGTTCAAAAGTTGTGGAATGATGGGTACTAACTGTCGGCAATGTCAGATGTGGAACCGGTAGCGTATTTTTTGAAATAACACATTTCTTGGTTTTACAGCTATAATACATATAACAGCTAAAACCAAAATTGGCTATCGTTTGGAAATTACGTCATTGAAATCATGAACAATGTGTTCAAAAGTTGTGGAATGATGGGTACTAACTGTCGGCAATGTCAGATGTGGAACCGGTAGCGTATTTTTGAAATAACACATTTCTTGGTTTTACAGCTATAATACATATAACAGCTAAAACCAAAATTGGCTATCGTTTTGAAATTATGTCATTGAAATCATGAACAATGTGTTCAAAAGTTGTGGAATGATGGGTACTAACTGTCAGTAATGTCAGATGTGGAACCGGTAGCGTATTTTTTGAAATAACACATTTCTTAGTTTTACACTTATAATACATATAACAGCTAAAACCAAAATTGGCTATCGTTTTGAAATTACGTCATTGAAATCATGAACAATGTGTTCAAAAGTTGTGGAATGATGGGTACTAACTGTCGGCAATGTCAGATGTGGAACCGGTAGCGTATTTTTTGAAATAACACATTTCTTGGTTTTACAGTTATAATACATATAACAGCTAAAACCAAAATTGGCTATCGTTTGGAAATTACGTCATTGAAATCATGAACAATGTGTTCAAAAGTTGTGGAATGATCAGTAATAACTGTCGGCAATGTCAGATGTGGAACCGGAAGCGTATTTTTTGAAATAACACATTTCTTGGTTTTACAGCTATAATACATATAACAGCTAAAACCAAAATTGGCTATCGTTTGGAAATTACGTCATTGAAATCATGAACAATGTGTTCAAAAGTTGTGGAATGATGGGTACTAACTGTCGGCAATGTCAGATGTGGAACCGGTAGCGTATTTTTTGAAATAACACATTTCTTGGTTTTACAGCTATAATACATATAACAGCTAAAACCAAAATTGGCTATCGTTTGGAAATTACGTCATTGAAATCATGAACAATGTGTTCAAAAGTTGTGGAATGATGGGTACTAACTGTCGGCAATGTCAGATGTGGAACCGGTAGCATATTTTTTGAAATAACACATTTCTTGGTTTTACAGCTATAATACATATAACAGCTAAAACCAAAATTGGCTATCGTTTGGAAATTACGTCATTGAAATCATGAACAATGTGTTCAAAAGTTGTGGAATGATGGGTACTAACTGTCGGCAATGTCAGATGTGGAACCGGTAGCGTATTTTTTGAAATAACACATTTCTTGGTTTTACAGCTATAATAATATAACAGCTAAAACCAAAATTGGCTATCGTTTGGAAATTACGTCATTGAAATCATGAACAATGTGTTCAAAAGTTGTGGAATGATGGGTACTAACTGTCGGCAATGTCAGATGTGGAACCGGTAGCGTATTTTTTTAAATAACACATTTCTTGGTTTTACAGCTATAATACATATAACAGCTAAAACCAAAATTGGCTATCGTTTGGAAATTACGTCATTGAAATCATGAACAATGTGTTCAAAAGTTGTGGAATGATGGGTACTAACTGTCAGTAATGTCAGATGTGGAACCGGTAGCGTATTTTTTGAAATAACACATTTCTTAGTTTTACAGTTATAATACATATAACAGCTAAAACCAAAATTGGCTATCGTTTGGAAATTACGTCATTGAAATCATGAACAATGTGTTCAAAAGTTGTGGAATGATGGGTACTAACTGTCGGCAATGTCAGATGTGGAACCGGTAGCGTATTTTTTTGAAATAACACATTTCTTGGTTTTACAGCTATAATACATATAACAGCTAAAACCAAAATTGGCCATCGTTTGGAAATTACGTCATTGAAATCATGAACAATGTGTTCAAAAGTTGTGGAATGATGGGTACTAACTGTCGGCAATGTCAGATGTGGAACCGGTAGCATATTTTTTGAAATAACACATTTCTTGGTTTTACAGCTATAATACATATAACAGCTAAAACCAAAATTGGCTATCGTTTGGAAATTACGTCATTGAAATCATGAACAATGTGTTCAAAAGTTGTGGAATGATGGGTACTAACTGTCGGCAATGTCAGATGTGGAACCGGTAGCGTATTTTTTGAAATAACACATTTCTTGGTTTTACAGCTATAATACATATAACAGCTAAAACCAAAATTGGCTATCGTTTGGAAATTACGTCATTGAAATCATGAACAATGTGTTCAAAAGTTGTGGAATGATGGGTACTAACTGTCGGCAATGTCAGATGTGGAACCGGTAGCGTATTTTTTGAATAACACATTTCTTGGTTTTACAGCTATAATACATATAACAGCTAAAACCAAAATTGGCTATCGTTTGGAAATTACGTCATTGAAATCATGAACAATGTGTTCAAAAGTTGTGGAATGATGGGTACTAACTGTCGGCAATGTCAGATGTGGAACCGGTAGCGTATTTTTTGAAATAACACATTTCTTGGTTTTACAGCTATAATACATATAACAGCTAAAACCAAAATTGGCTATCGTTTTGAAATTATGTCATTGAAATCATGAACAATGTGTTCAAAAGTGTGGAATGATGGGTACTAACTGTCAGTAATGTCAAATGTGGAACCGGTAGCGTATTTTTTGAAATAACACATTTCTTAGTTTTACAGTTATAATACATATAACAGCTAAAACCAAAATTGGCTATCGTTTGGAAATTACGTCATTGAAATCATGAACAATGTGTTCAAAAGTTGTGGAATGATGGGTACTAACTGTCGGCAATGTCAGATGTGGAACCGGTAGCGTATTTTTTGAAATAACACATTTCTTGGTTTTACAGTTATAATACATATAACAGCTAAAACCAAAATTGGCTATCGTTTGGAAATTACGTCATTGAAATCATGAACAATGTGTTCAAAAGTTGTGGAATGATGAGTAATAACTGTCGGCAATGTCAGATGTGGAACCGGAAGCGTATTTTTTGAAATAACACATTTCTTGGTTTTACAGCTATAATACATATAACAGCTAAAACCAAAATTGGCTATCGTTTGGAAATTACGTCACTGAAATCATGAACAATGTGTTCAAAAGTTGTGGAATGATGGGTACTAACTGTCGGCAATGTCAGATGTGGAACCGGTAGCGTATTTTTTGAAATAACACATTTCTTGGTTTTACAGCTATAATACATATAACAGCTAAAACCAAAATTGGCTATCGTTTGGAAATTACGTCATTGAAATCATGAACAATGTGTTCAAAAGTTGTGGAATGATGGGTACTAACTGTCGGCAATGTCAGATGTGGAACCGGTAGCGTATTTTTTTAAATAACACATTTCTTGGTTTTACAGCTATAATACATATAACAGCTAAAACCAAAATTGGCTATCGTTTGGAAATTACGTCATTGAAATCATGAACAATGTGTTCAAAAGTTGTGGAATGATGGGTACTAACTGTCGGCAATGTCAGATGTGGAACCGGTAGCATATTTTTTGAAATAACACATTTCTTGGTTTTACAGCTATAATACATATAACAGCTAAAACCAAAATTGGCTATCGTTTTGAAATTATGTCATTGAAATCATGAACAATGTGTTCAAAAGTTGTGGAATGATGGGTACTAACTGTCAGTAATGTCAGATGTGGAACCGGTAGCGTATTTTTTGAAATAACACATTTCTTAGTTTTACAGTTATAATACATATAACAGCTAAAACCAAAATTGGCTATCGTTTGGAAATTACGTCATTGAAATCATGAACAATGTGTTCAAAAGTTGTGGAATGATGGGTACTAACTGTCGGCAATGTCAGATGTGGAACCGGTAGCGTATTTTTTGAAATAACACATTTCTTGGTTTTACAGTTATAATACATATAACAGCTAAAACCAAAATTGGCTATCGTTTGGAAATTACGTCATTGAAATCATGAACAATGTGTTCAAAAGTTGTGGAATGATGAGTAATAACTGTCGGCAATGTCAGATGTGGAACCGGAAGCGTATTTTTTGAAATAACACATTTCTTGGTTTTACAGCTATAATACATATAACAGCTAAAACCAAAATTGGCTATCGTTTGGAAATTACGTCATTGAAATCATGAACAATGTGTTCAAAAGTTGTGGAATGATGGGTACTAACTGTCGGCAATGTCAGATGTGGAACCGGTAGCGTATTTTTTGAAATAACACATTTCTTGGTTTTACAGCTATAATACATATAACAGCTAAAACCAAAATTGGCTATCGTTTGGAAATTACTTTGATCAATGTATGTAATGAACAATGTGTTCAAAAGTTGTGGAATGATGGGTACTAACTGTCGGCAATGTCAGATGTGGAACCGGTAGCATTTTTTTGAAATAACACATTTCTTGGTTTTACAGCTATAATACATATAACAGCTAAAACCAAAATTGGCTATCGTTAGGAAATTACGTCATTGAAATCATGAACAATGTGTTCAAAGTTGTGGAATGATGGGTACTAACTGTCGGCAATGTCAGATGTGGAACCGGTAGCGTATTTTTTGAAATAACACATTTCTTGGTTTTACAGCTATAATACATATAACAGCTAAAACCAAAATTGGCTATCGTTTGGAAATTACGTCATTGAAATCATGAACAATGTGTTCAAAAGTTGTGGAATGATGGGTACTAACTGTCGGCAATGTCAGATGTGGAACCGGTAGCGTATTTTTTGAAATAACACATTTCTTGGTTTTACAGCTATAATACATATAACAGCTAAAACCAAAATTGGCTATCGTTTGGAAATTACGTCATTGAAATCATGAACAATGTGTTCAAAAGTTGTGGAATGATGGGTACTAACTGTCGGCAATGTCAGATGTGGAACCGGTAGCGTATTTTTTGAAATAACACATTTCTTGGTTTTACAGCTATAATACATATAACAGCTAAAACCAAAATTGGCTATCGTTTTGAAATTATGTCATTGAAATCATGAACAATGTGTTCAAAAGTTGTGGAATGATGGGTACTAACTGTCAGTAATGTCAGATGTGGAACCGGTAGCGTATTTTTTGAAATAACACATTTCTTAGTTTTACAGTTATAATACATATAACAGCTAAAACCAAAATTGGCTATCGTTTGGAAATTACGTCATTGAAATCATGAACAATGTGTTCAAAAGTTGTGGAATGATGGGTACTAACTGTCGGCAATGTCAGATGTGGAACCGGTAGCGTATTTTTTGAAATAACACATTTCTTGGTTTTACAGTTATAATACATATAACAGCTAAAACCAAAATTGGCTATCGTTTGGAAATTACGTCATTGAAATCATGAACAATGTGTTCAAAAGTTGTGGAATGATGAGTAATAACTGTCGGCAATGTCAGATGTGGAACCGGAAGCGTATTTTTTGAAATAACACATTTCTTGGTTTTACAGCTATAATACATATAACAGCTAAAACCAAAATTGGCTATCGTTTGGAAATTACGTCATTGAAATCATGAACAATGTGTTCAAAAGTTGTGGAATGATGGGTACTAACTGTCGGCAATGTCAGATGTGGAACCGGTAGCGTATTTTTTGAAATAACACATTTCTTGGTTTTACAGCTATAATACATATAACAGCTAAAACCAAAATTGGCCATCGTTTGGAAATTACGTCATTGAAATCATGAACAATGTGTTCAAAAGTTGTGGAATGATGAGTACTAACTGTCGGCAATGTCAGATGTGGAACCGGTAGCATATTTTTTGAAATAACACATTTCTTGGTTTTACAGCTATAATACATATAACAGCTAAAACCAAAATTGGCTATCGTTTGGAAATTACGTCATTGAAATCATGAACAATGTGTTCAAAAGTTGTGGAATGATGGGTACTAACTGTCGACAATGTCAGATGTGGAACCGGTAGCGTATTTTTTGAAATAACACATTTCTTGGTTTTACAGCTATAATACATATAACAGCTAAAACCAAAATTGGCTATCGTTTGGAAATTACGTCATTGAAATCATGAACAATGTGTTCAAAAGTTGTGGAATGATGGGTACTAACTGTCGGCAATGTCAGATGTGGAACCGGTAGCGTATTTTTTGAAATAACACATTTCTTGGTTTTACAGCTATAATACATATAACAGCTAAAACCAAAATTGGCTATCGTTTGGAAATTACGTCATTGAAATCATGAACAATGTGTTCAAAAGTTGTGGAATGATGGGTACTAACTGTCGGCAATGTCAGATGTGGAACCGGTAGCGTATTTTTTGAAATAACACATTTCTTAGTTTTACAGTTATAATACATATAACAGCTAAAACCAAAATTGGCTATCGTTTGGAAATTACGTCATTGAAATCATGAACAATGTGTTCAAAAGTTGTGGAATGATGGGTACTAACTGTCGGCAATGTCAGATGTGGAACCGGTAGCGTATTTTTTGAAATAACACATTTCTTGGTTTTACAGTTATAATACATATAACAGCTAAAACCAAAATTGGCTATCGTTTGAAATTACGTCATTGAAATCATGAACAATGTGTTCAAAAGTTGTGGAATGATGAGTATAACTGTCGGCAATGTCAGATGTGGAACCGGAAGCGTATTTTTTGAAATAACACATTTCTTGGTTTTACAGCTATAATACATATAACAGCTAAACCAAAATTGGCCATCGTTTGGAAATTACGTCATTGAAATCATGAACAATGTGTTCAAAAGTTGTGGAATGATGGGTACTAACTGTCGGCAATGTCAGATGTGGAACCGGTAGCGTATTTTTTGAAATAACACATTTCTTGGTTTTACAGCTATAATACATATAACAGCTAAAACCAAAATTGGCCATCGTTTGGAAATTACGTCATTGAAATCATGAACAATGTGTTGAAAAGTTGTGGAATGATGGGTACTAACTGTCGGCAATGTCAGATGTGGAACCGGTAGCATATTTTTTGAAATAACACATTTCTTGGTTTTACAGCTATAATACATATAACAGCTAAAACCAAAATTGGCTATCGTTTGGAAATTACGTCATTGAAATCATGAACAATGTGTTCAAAAGTTGTGGAATGATGGGTACTAACTGTCGGCAATGTCAGATGTGGAACCGGTAGCGTATTTTTTTGAAATAACACATTTCTTGGTTTTACAGCTATAATACATATAACAGCTAAAACCAAAATTGGCTATCGTTTGGAAATTACGTCATTGAAATCATGAACAATGTGTTCAAAAGTTGTGGAATGATGGGTACTAACTGTCGGCAATGTCAGATGTGGAACCGGTAGCGTATTTTTTGAAATAACACATTTCTTGGTTTTACAGCTATAATACATATAACAGCTAAAACCAAAATTGGCTATCGTTTGGAAATTACGTCATTGAAATCATGAACAATGTGTTCAAAAGTTGTGGAATGATGGGTACTAACTGTCGGCAATGTCAGATGTGGAACCGGTAGCGTATTTTTTGAAATAACACATTTCTTGGTTTTACAGTTATAATACATATAACAGCTAAAACCAAAATTGGCTATCGTTTGGAAATTACGTCATTGAAATGAACAATGTGTTCAAAAGTTGTGGAATGATGGGTACTAACTGTCGGCAATGTCAGATGTGGAACCGGTAGCGTATTTTTTGAAATAACACATTTCTTGGTTTTACAGCTATAATACATATAACAGCTAAAACCAAAATTGGCTATCGTTTTGAAATTATGTCATTGAAATCATGAACAATGTGTTCAAAAGTTGTGGAATGATGGGTACTAACTGTCAGCAATGTCAGATGTGGAACCGGTAGTGTATTTTTTGAAATAACACATTTCTTGGTTTTACAGTTATAATACATATAACAGCTAAAACCAAAATTGGCTATCGTTTGGAAATTACGTCATTGAAATCATGAACAATGTGTTCAAAAGTTGTGGAATGATGGGTACTAACTGTCGGCAATGTCAGATGTGGAACCGGTAGCGTATTTTTTGAAATAACACATTTCTTGGTTTTACAGTTATAATACATATAACAGCTAAAACCAAAATTGGCTATCGTTTGGAAATTACGTCATTGAAATCATGAACAATGTGTTCAAAAGTTGTGGAATGATGAGTAATACTGTCGGCAATGTCAGATGTGGAACCGGAAGCGTATTTTTTGAAATAACACATTTCTTGGTTTTACAGCTATAATACATATAACAGCTAAAACCAAAATTGGCTATCGTTTGGAAATTACGTCATTGAAATCATGAACAATGTGTTCAAAAGTTGTGGAATGATGGGTACTAACTGTCGGCAATGTCAGATGTGGAACCGGTAGCGTATTTTTTTAAATAACACATTTCTTGGTTTTACAGCTATAATACATATAACAGCTAAAACCAAAATTGGCCATCGTTTGGAAATTACGTCATTGAAATCATGACAATGTGTTCAAAAGTTGTGGAATGATGGGTACTAACTGTCGGCAATGTCAGATGTGGAACCGGTAGCATATTTTTTGAAATAACACATTTCTTGGTTTTACAGCTATAATACATATAACAGCTAAAACCAAAATTGGCTATCGTTTGGAAATTACGTCATTGAAATCATGAACAATGTGTTCAAAAGTTGTGGAATGATGGGTACTAACTGTCGGCAATGTCAGATGTGGAACCGGTAGCGTATTTTTTGAAATAACACATTTCTTGGTTTTACAGCTATAATACATATAACAGCTAAAACCAAAATTGGCTATCGTTTGGAAATTACGTCATTGAAATCATGAACAATGTGTTCAAAAGTTGTGGAATGATGGGTACTAACTGTCGGCAATGTCAGATGTGGAACCGTAGCGTATTTTTTGAAATAACACATTTCTTGTTTTTACAGCTATAATACATATAACAGCTAAAACCAAAATTGGCTATCGTTTGGAATTACGTCATTGAAATCATGAACAATGTGTTTTCAAAAGTTGTGGAATGATGGGTACTAACTGTCGGCAATGTCAGATGTGGAACCGGTACGTATTTTTTTAAATACACATTTCTTAGTTTTACAGTTATAATACATATAACAGCTAAAACCAAAATTGGCTATCGTTTGGAAATTACGTCATTGAAATCATGAACAATGTGTTCAAAAGTTGTGGAATGATGGGTACTAACTGTCAGTAATGTCAGATGTGGAACCGGTAGCGTATTTTTTGAAATAACACATTTCTTAGTTTTTACAGTTATAATACATATAACAGCTAAAACCAAAATTGGCTATCGTTTGGAAATTACGTCATTGAAATCATGAACAATGTGTTCAAAGTTGTGGAATGATGGGTACTAACTGTCGGCAATGTCAGATGTGGAACCGTAGCGTATTTTTTAAATACACATTTCTTGGTTTTACAGTTATAATACATATAACAGCTAAACCAAAATTGGCTATCGTTTGGAAATTACGTCATTGAAATCATGAACAATGTGTTCAAAAGTTGTGGAATGATGAGTAATAACTGTCGGCAATGTCAGATGTGGAACCGGAAGCGTATTTTTTGAAATAACACATTTCTTGGTTTTACAGCTATAATACATATAACAGCTAAAACCAAAATTGGCTATCGTTTGGAAATTACGTCATTGAAATCATGAACAATGTGTTCAAAAGTTGTGGAATGATGGGTACTAACTGTCGGCAATGTCAGATGTGGAACCGTAGCGTATTTTTGAAATAACACATTTCTTGGTTTTACAGCTATAATACATATAACAGCTAAAACCAAAATTGGCCATCGTTTGGAAATTACGTCATTGAAATCATGAACAATGTGTTCAAAAGTTGTGGAATGATGGGTACTAACTGTCGGCAATGTCAGATGTGGAACCGGTAGCATATTTTTTGAAATAACACATTTCTTGGTTTTACAGCTATAATACATATAACAGCTAAAACCAAAATTGGCTATCGTTTGGAAATTACGTCATTGAAATCATGAACAATGTGTTCAAAAGTTGTGGAATGATGGGTACTAACTGTCGGCAATGTCAGATGTGGAACCGGTAGCGTATTTTTTGAAATAACACATTTCTTGGTTTTACAGCTATAATACATATAACAGCTAAAACCAAAATTGGCTATCGTTTGGAAATTACGTCATTGAAATCATGAACAATGTGTTCAAAAGTTGTGGAATGATGGGTACTAACTGTCGGCAATGTCAGATGTGGAACCGGTAGCGTATTTTTTGAAATAACACATTTCTTGGTTTTACAGCTATAATACATATAACAGCTAAAACCAAAATTGGCTATCGTTTGGAAATTACGTCATTGAAATCATGAACAATGTGTTTAAAAGTTGTGGAATGATGGGTACTAACTGTCGGCAATGTCAGATGTGGAACCGGTAGCGTATTTTTTGAAATAACACATTTCTTAGTTTTACAGTTATAATACATATAACAGCTAAAACCAAAATTGGCTATCGTTTGGAAATTACGTCATTGAAATCATGAACAATGTGTTCAAAAGTTGTGGAATGATGGGTACTAACTGTCGGCAATGTCAGATGTGGAACCGGTAGCGTATTTTTTGAAATAACACATTTCTTGGTTTTACAGTTTAATACATATAACAGCTAAAACCAAAATTGGCTATCGTTTGGAAATTACGTCATTGAAATCATGAACAATGTGTTCAAAAGTTGTGGAATGATGAGTAATAACTGTCGCAATGTCAGATGTGGAACCGGAAGCGTATTTTTTGAAATAACCATTCTTGGTTTTACAGCTATAATACATATAACAGCTAAAACAAAATTGGCCATCGTTTGAAATTACGTCATTGAATCATGAACAATGTGTTCAAAAGTTGTGGAATGATGGGTACTAACTGTCGGCAATGTCAGATGTGGAACCGGTAGCGTATTTTTTGAAATAACACATTTCTTGGTTTTACAGCTATAATACATATACAGCTAAAACCAAAATTGGCCATCGTTTGGAAATTACGTCATTGAATCATGACAATGTGTTCAAAAGTTGTGGAATGATGGGTACTAACTGTCGGCAATGTCAGATGTGGAACCGGTAGCATATTTTTTGAAATAACACATTTCTTGGTTTTACAGCTATAATACATATAACAGCTAAAACCAAAATTGGCTATCGTTTGGAAATTACGTCATTGAAATCATGAACAATGTGTTTCAAAAGTTGTGGAATGAATGGGTACTAACTGTCGGCAATGTCAGATGTGGAACCGGTAGCGTATTTTTTGAAATAACACATTTCTTGGTTTTTTACAGCTATAATACATATAACAGCTAAAACCAAAATTGGCTATCGTTTGGAAATTACGTCATTGAAATCATGAACAATGTGTTTCAAAAGTTGTGGAATGATGGGTACTAACTGTCGGCAATGTCAGATGTGGAACCGGTAGCGTATTTTTTGAAATAACACATTTCTTGGTTTTACAGCTATAATACATATAACAGCTAAAACCAAAATTGGCTATCGTTTGGAAATTACGTCATTGAAATCATGAACAATGTGTTCAAAAGTTGTGGAATGATGGGTACTAACTGTCGGCAATGTCAGATGTGGAACCGGGTTAGCGTATTTTTGAAATAACACATTTCTTAGTTTACAGTTATAATACATATAACAGCTAAAACCAAAATTGGCTATCGTTTGGAAATTACGTCATTGAAATCATGAACAATGTGTTTCAAAAGTTTTGGAATGATGGTACTAACTGTCGGCAATGTCAGATGTGGAACCGGTAGCGTATTTTTTGAAATAACACATTTCTTGGTTTTACAGTTATAATACATATACAGCTAAAACCAAAATTGGCTATCGTTTGGAAATTACGTCATTGAAATCATGAACAATGTGTTCAAAAGTTGTGGAATGATGAGTAATAACTGTCGGCAATGTCAGATGTGGAACCGGAAGCGTATTTTTTGAAATAACACATTTCTTGTTTTACAGCTATAATACATATAACAGCTAAAACCAAATTGGCTATCGTTTTGGAAATTATGTCACTGAAATCATGAACAATGTGTTCAAAAGTTGTGGAATGATGGGTACTAACTGTCGGCAATGTCAGATGTGGAACCGGTAGCGTATTTTTTGAAATAACACATTTCTTGGTTTTACAGCTATAATACATATAACAGCTAAAACCAAAATTGGCTATCGTTTGGAAATTACGTCATTGAAATCATGAACAATGTGTTCAAAGTTGTGGAATGATGGTACTAACTGTCGGCAATGTCAGATGTGGAACCGGTAGCATATTTTTTGAAATAACACATTTCTTGGTTTTACAGCTATAATACATATAACAGCTAAAACCAAAATTGGCTATCATTTGGAAATTACGTCATTGAAATCATGAACAATGTGTTCAAAAGTTGTGGAATGATGGTACTAACTGTCGGCAATGTCAGATGTGGAACCGGTAGCGTATTTTTTGAAATAACACATTTCTTGGTTTTACAGCTATAATACATATAACAGCTAAAACCAAAATTGGCTATCGTTTGGAAATTACGTCATTGAAATCATGAACAATGTGTTCAAAAGTTTGTGGAATGATGGGTACTAACTGTCGGCAATGTCAGATGTGGAACCGGTAGCATATTTTTTGAATAACACATTTCTTGGTTTTACAGCTATAATACATATAACAGCTAAAACCAAATTGGCTATCGTTTGGAAATTACGTCATTGAAATCATGAACAATGTGTTCAAAAGTTGTGAATGATGGGTACTAACTGTCGGCAATGTCAGATGTGGAACCGGTAGCGTATTTTTTGAAATAACACATTTCTTGGTTTACAGCTATAATACATATAACAGCTTAAAACCAAAATTGGCTATCGTTTTGAAATTATGTCATTGAAATCATGAACAATGTGTTCAAAGTTGTGGAATGATGGGTACTAACTGTCAGTAATGTCAGATGTGGAAACCGGTAGCGTATTTTGAAATAACACATTTCTTAGTTTTTACAGTTATAATACATATACAGCTAAAACCAAAATTGGCTATCGTTTGGAAATTCGTCATTGAAATCATGAACAATGTGTTCAAAAGTGTGAATGATGGGTACTAACTGTCGGCAATGTCAGATGTGGAACCAGTAGCATATTTTTTGAAATAACACATTTCTTGGTTTTACAGTTATAATACATATAACAGCTAAAACCAAAATTGGCTATCGTTTGGAAATTACGTCATTGAAATCATGAACAATGTGTTCAAAAGTTGTGGAAATGATGAGTAATAACTGTCGGCAATGTCAGATGTGGAACCGGAAGCGTATTTTTTGAAATAACACATTTTTCTTGGTTTTACAGCTATAATACATATAACAGCTAAAACCAAAATTGGCTATCGTTTGGAAATTACGTCATTGAAATCATGAACAATGTGTTCAAAGTTGTGGAATGATGGGTACTAACTGTCGGCAATGTCAGATTGTGGAACCGGTAGCGTATTTTTTGAAATAACACATTTCTTGGTTTTACAGCTATAATACATATAACAGCTAAACCAAAATTGGCTATCGTTTGGAAATTACGTCATTGAAATCATGAACAATGTGTTCAAAAGTTGTGGAATGATGGGTACTACTGTCGGCAATGTCAGATGTGGAACCGGTAGCATATTTTTTGAAATAACACATTTCTTGGTTTTACAGCTATAATACAATAACAGCTAAAACCAAAATTGGCTATCGTTTGGAAATTACGTCATTGAAATCATGAACAATTGTTCAAAAGTTGTGGAATGATGGGTACTAACTGTCGGCAATGTCAGATGTGGAACCGGTAGCGTATTTTTTGAAATAACACATTTCTTGTTTTACAGCTATAATACATATAACAGCTAAAACCAAAATTGCTATCGTTTGGAATTACGTCATTGAAATCATGAACAATGTGTTCAAAAGTTGTGGAATGATGGGTACTAACTGTCGGCAATGTCAGATGTGGAACCGGTAGCATATTTTTTGAAATAACACATTTTCTTGGTTTTACAGCTTAATACATATAACAGCTAAAACCAAATTGGCTATCGTTTGGAAATTACGTCATTGAAATCATGAACAATGTGTTCAAAAGTTGTGGAATGATGGGTACTAATGTCGGCAATGTCAGATGTGGAACCGGTAGCGTATTTTTTGAAATAACACATTTCTTGGTTTTACAGCTTATAATACATATACAGCTAAACCAAAATTGGCTTCGTTTGGAAATTACGTCATTGAAATCATGAACATGTGTTCAAAAGTTGTGGAATGATGGGTACTAACTGTCGGCAATGTCAGATGTGAACCGGTAGCGTATTTTTTGAATAACACATTTCTTGGTTTTACAGCTATAATACATATAACAGCTAAAACCAAAATTGGCTATCGTTTTGAAATTATGTCATTGAAATCATGAACAATGTGTTCAAAAGTTGTGGAATGATGGGTACTAACTGTCAGTACATGTCAGATGTGGAACCGGTAGTGTATTTTTTGAAATAACACATTTCTTAGTTTTACAGTTTAATACATATAACAGCTAAAACCAAAATTGGCTATCGTTTGGAAATTACGTCATTGAAATCATGAACAATGTGTTCAAAAGTTGTGGAATGATGGGTACTAACTGTCGCAATGTCAGATGTGAACCGGTAGCGTATTTTTTGAAATAACACATTTCTTGGTTTTACAGTTATAATACATATAACAGCTAAAACCAAAATTGGCTATCGTTTGGAATTACGTCATTGAAATCATGAACAATGTGTTCAAAAGTTGTGGAATGATGAGTATAAGTGTCGGCATGTCAGATGTGGAACCGGAAGCGTATTTTTTGAAATAACACATTTCTTGTTTTACAGCTATAATACATATACAGCTAAAACCAAAATTGGCTATCGTTTGGAAATTACGTCATTGAAATCATGAACAATGTGTTCAAAGTTGTGGAATGATGGGGTACTAACTGTCGGCAATGTCAGATGTGGAACCGGTAGCGTATTTTTTGAAATAACAACATTTCTTGGTTTTACAGCTATAATACATATAACAGCTAAAACCAAAATTGGCTATCGTTTGGAAATTACGTCATTGAAATCATGAACAATGTGTTCAAAAGTTGTGAATGATGGGTACTAACTGTCGGCAATGTCAGATGTGGAACCGGTAGCATATTTTTTGAAATAACACATTTCTTGGTTTTACAGCTATAATACATATAACAGCTAAAACCAAATTGGCTATCGTTTGGAAATTACGTCATTGAATCATGAACAATGTGTTCAAAAGTTGTGAATGATGGGTACTAACTGTCGGCAATGTCAATGTGGAACCGGTAGCGTATTTTTTGAAATAACACATTTCTTGTTTTACAGCTATAACATATACAGCTAAAACCAAAATTGGCTATCGTTTGGAAATTACTCATTGAAATCATGACCAATGTGTTCAAAAGTTGTGGAATGATGGGTACTAACTGTCGGCAATGTCAGATGTGGAACCGGTAAGCGTATTTTTTGAAATAACACATTTCTTGGTTTTACAGCTATAATACATATAACAGCTAAAACCAAAAATTGGCTATCGTTTGGAATTACGTCATTGAAATCATGAACAATGTGTTCAAAAGTTGTGGAATGATGGTACTAACTGTCGGCAATGTCAGATGTGGAACCGGTAGCGTATTTTTTGAAATAACACATTTCTTAGTTTTACAGCTTATAATACATATAAAGCTAAAACCAAAATTGGCTATCGTTTGGAATTACATCATTGAAATCATGAACAATGTGTTCAAAAGTTTGGATGATGGGTACTAACTGTCCGCAATGTCAGATGTGGAACCGGTAGCATTTTTTTGAAATAACACATTTCTTGGTTTTACAGCTATAATACATATAACAGCTAAACCAAAATTGGCTATCGTTTGGAAATTACGTCATTGAAATCATGAACAATGTGTTCAAAAGTTTGGAATGATGGGTACTAACTGTCGGCAATGTCAGATGTGGAACCGGTAGCGTATTTTTTGAAATAACACACTTTCTTGGTTTTACAGCTATAATACATATAACAGCTAAAACCAAATTGGCTATCGTTTGGAAATTACGTCATTGAAATCATGAACAATGTGTTCAAAGTTGTGGAATGATGGGTACTACTGTCGGCAATGTCATGATGTGGAACCGGTAGCGTATTTTTTGAAATAACACATTTCTGGTTTTACAGCTATAATACATATAACAGCTAAAACCAAAATTGGCTATCGTTTTGAAATTATGTCATTGAAATCATGAACAATGTGTTCAAAAGTTGTGGAATGATGGGTACTAACTGTCAGTAATGTCAGATGTGGAACCGTAGTGTATTTTTTTGAAATAACAACATTTCTTGGTTTTACAGTTATAATACATATAACAGCTAAACCAAAATTGGCTATCGTTTGGAAATTACGTCATTGAAATCATGAACAATGTGTTCAAAAGTTGTGAATGATGGGTACTACTGTCGGCAATGTCAGATGTGGAACCGGTAGCGTATTTTTTGAAATAAACACATTTCTTGGTTTTACAGTTATAATACATATAACAGCTAAAACCAAAATTGGCTATCGTTTGGAAATTACGTCATTGAAATCATGAACAATAGTGTTCAAAAGTTGTGGAATGATAGTAATAACTGTCGGCAATGTCAGATGTGAACGGAAGCGTATTTTTTGAAATAACACATTTCTTGTTTTACAGCTATAATACTATAACAGCTAAACCAAATTGGCTATCGTTTGGAATTACGTCATTGAAATCATGAACAATGTGTTCAAAAGTTGTGGAATGATGGGTAATAACTTCGGCAATGTCAGATGTGGAAACCGGTAGCGTATTTTTTGAAATAACACATTTTCTTGGTTTTACAGCTATAATACATATACAGCTAAAACCAAAATTGGCCATCGTTTGGAAATTACGTCATTGAAATCATGAACAATGTGTCAAAAGTTGTGGAATGATGGGTACTAACTGTCGGCAATGTCAGATGTGGAACCGGTAGCATATTTTTTGAAAACACATTTCTTGGTTTTCAGCTATAATACATATAACAGCTAAAACCAAAATTGGCTATCGTTTGGAAATTACGTCATTGAATCATGAACAATGTGTTCAAAAGTTGTGGAATGATGGGTACTAACGTCGCAATGTCAGATGTGGAACCGGTAGCGTATTTTTTGAAATACACATTTCTTGTTTTACATCTATAATACATATAACAGCTAAAACCAAAATTGGCTATCGTTTGGAAAATTACGTCATTGAATCATGACATGTGTTCAAAAGTTGTGGAATGATGGTACTAACTGTCGGCAATGTCAGATGTGGAACCGTAAGCGTATTTTTTGAAATAACACATTTCTTGGTTTTACAGCTATAATACATATAACAGCTAAAACCAAAATTGGCTATCGTTTGAAATTACGTCATTGAAATCATGACAATGTGTTCAAAAGTTGTGGAATGATGGTACTAACTGTCGCAATGTCATGTGGAACGGTAGCGTATTTTTTGAAATAACACATTTTCTTAGTTTTACAGTATAATACTATAACAGCTAAAACCAAAATTGGCTATCGTTTGGAAATTACGTCATTGAATCATGACAATGTGTTCAAAAGTTGTGGAATGATGGGGTACTAACTGTCGGCAATGTCAGATGTGGAACCGGTAGCGTATTTTTTGAAATAACACCATTTCTTAGTTTACAGTTTATAATACATATAACAGCTAAAACCAAAATTGGCTATCGTTTGGAATTACGTCATTGAAATCATGAACAATGTGTTCAAAGTTGTGGAATGATGGTACTAACTGTCGGCAATGTCAGATGTGGAACCGGTAGCGTATTTTTGAAATAACACATTTCTTGTTTTACAGTTATAATACATATATAACAGCTAAAACCAAATTGGCTATCGTTTTGGAAATTACGTCATTGAAATCATGAACAATGTGTTCAAAAGTTGTGGAATGATGGTAATAACTGTCGCAATGTCAGATGTGGAACCGGTAAGCGTATTTTTTGAATAAACCCATTTCTTGGTTTTACAGCTATAATACATATAACAGCTAAAACCAAAATTGGCTATCGTTTGGAAATTACGTCATTGAAATCATGAACAATGTGTTCAAAAGTTGTGGAATGATGGGTACTAACTGTCGGCAATGTTCAGATGTGAAACCGGTAGCGTATTTTTTGAAATAACACATTTCTTGGTTTTACAGCTATAATACATATAACAGCTAAAACCAAAATTGGCCATCGTTTGGAAATTACGTCATTGAAATCATGAACAATGTGTTCAAAGTTGTGGAATGATGGGTACTAACTGTCGCAATGTCAGATGTGGAACCGGTAGCGTATTTTTTGAAATAACACATTTCTTGGTTTTACAGCTATAATACATATAACAGCTAAAACCAAATTGGCTATCGTTTGGAAATTACGTCATTGAAATCATGAAAATGTGTTCAAAAGTTGTGGAATGATGGGTACTAACTGTCGGCAATGTCAGATGTGGAACCGGTAGCGTATTTTTGAAATAACACATTTCTTGTTTTACAGCTATAATACATATAACAGCTAAAACCAAAATTGGCTATCGTTTGGAAATTAACGTCATTGAAATCATGACAATGTGTTCAAAAGTTGTGGAATGATGGTACTAACTGTCGGCAATGTCAGATGTGGAACCGGTAGCGTATTTTTTGAAATAACACATTTCTTGGTTTTACAGCTTAATACATATAAACAGCTAAAACCAAAATTGCTATCGTTGGAAATTACGTCATTGAAATCATGAACAATGTGTTCAAAAGTTGTGAATGATGGGTACTAACTGTCGGCAATGTCAGATGTGAACCGGTAGCGTATTTTTTGAAATATACACATTTCTTAGTTTTACAGTTATAATACATATAACAGCTAAAACCAAAATTGGCTATCGTTTGGAAATTACGTCATTGAAATCATGAACAATGTGTTCAAAAGTTGTGGAATGATGGTACTAACTGTCGGCAATGTCAGATGTGGAACCGGTAAGCGTATTTTTTGAAATAACACATTTCTTGGTTTTACAGTTATAATACATATAACAGCTAAAACCAAATTGGCTATCGTTTGGAAATTACGTCTTGAAATCAGAACAATGTGTTCAAAAGTTGTGGAATGATGAGTACTAACTGTCGGCAATGTCAGATGTGGAACCGGAAAGCGTATTTTTTGAAATAACACATTTCTTGGTTTTACAGCTATAATACATATAACAGCTAAAACCAAAATTGGCCATCGTTTGGAAATTACGTCATTGAAATCATGAACAATTTGTTCAAAAAGTTGTGGAATGATGGGTACTCAACTGTCGGCAATGTCAGATGTGGAACAGGTACGTATTTTTTGAAATAACACATTTCTTGGTTTTACAGCTATAATACATATAACCAGCTAAAACCAAAATTGGCCATCGTTTGGAAATTACGTCATTGAAATCATGAACAATGTGTTCAAAGTTGTGGAATGATGGTACTAACTGTCGGCAATGTCAGATGTGGAAACCGGTAGCGTATTTTTTGAAATAACACATTTCTTTGGTTTTTACAGCTATAATACATATAACAGCTAAAACCAAAATTGGCTATCGTTGGAAATTACGTC
The DNA here is from genome assembly GCA_021292105.1 of Anadara kagoshimensis. NCBI lineage: Eukaryota > Metazoa > Mollusca > Bivalvia > Arcoida > Arcidae > Anadara > Anadara kagoshimensis. The sequence continues at coordinate 51,053,622 of CM037871.1, read as the reverse complement.
ATTGAAAATCATGAACATGTGTTCAAAGTTGTGGAATGATGGGTACTAACTGTCGCAATGTCAGATGTGGAACCGGTAGCGTATTTTTTGAAATAACACATTTTGGTTTTACAGCTATAATACATATAACAGCTAAAACCAAAATTGGCTATCGTTGGAAATTACGTCATTGAATATGACAATGTGTTCAAAAGTTGTGGAATGATGGTACTAACTGTCGGCAATGTCAGATGTGGAACCGTAGCGTATTTTTTGAAATAACACATTTCTTGGTTTTTACAGCTATAATACATATAACAGCTTAAAACAAATTGGCTATCGTTTGGAAATTACGTCATTGAATCATGAACAATGTGTTCAAAAGTTTGTGGAATGATGGTACTAACTGTCGGCAATGTCAGATGTGGAACCGGTAGCGTATTTTTTGAAATAACACATTTCTTAGTTTTACAGTTTTATACATATAACAGCTAAACCAAAATTGGCTATCGTTTGGAAATTACGTCATTGAAATCATGAACATGTGTTCAAAAGTTGTGGAATGATGGTACTAACTGTCGGCAATGTCAGATGTGGAACCGTAGCGTATTTTTTGAAATAACACATTTCTTGTTTTACAGTTATAATACATATAACGCTAAAACCAAAATTGGCTATCGTTTGGAAATTACGTCATTGAAATCATGAACAATGTGTTCAAAAGTTGTGGAATGATGAGTAATAACTGTCGGCAATGTCAGATGTGGAACCGGAAGCGTATTTTTTTGAATAACACATTTCTTGGTTTTACAGCTATAATACATATAACAGCTAAAACCAAAATTGGCTATCGTTTGGAATTACGTCACTGAAATCATGAACAATTGTGTTCAAAAGTTGTGGAATGATGGGTACTAACTGTCGGCAATGTCAGATGTGGAACCGTAGCGTATTTTTTGAAATAACACATTTCTTGGTTTTTACAGCTATAATACATATAACACTAAAACCAAAATTGGCTATCGTTTGGAATTACGTCATTGAAATCATGAACAATGTGTTCAAAAGTTGTGGAATGATGGGTACTAACTGTCGGCATGTCAGATGTGGAACCGGTAGCGATATTTTTTGAAATAACACATTTCTTGGTTTTACAGCTATAATACATATAACAGCTAAAACCAAAATTGGCTATCGTTTGGAAATTACTTCATTGAAATCATGACATGTGTTCAAAAGTTGTGGAATGATGGTACTAACTGTCGGCAATGTCAGATGTGGAACCGGTAGCGTATTTTTTGAAATAACACATTTCTTGGTTTTACAGCTATAATACATATAACAGCTAAACCAAAATTGGCTATCGTTTGGAAATTACGTCATTGAAATCATGAACAATGTTTCAAAAGTTGTGGAATGATGGTACTAACTGTCGGCAATGTCAGATGTGGAACGGTAGCGTATTTTTTGAAATAACACATTTCTTGGTTTTACAGCTATAATACATATAACAGCTAAAACCAAAATTGGCTATCGTTTGGAAATTACGTCATTGAAATCATGAACATGTGTTCAAAAGTTGTGGAATGATGGGTACTAACTGTCGGCAATGTCAGATGTGGAACCGGTATCAGTATTTTTTGAATAACACATTTCTTGGTTTTACAGCTATAATACATATAACAGCTAAAACCAAATTGGCTATCGTTTTGAAATATGTCATTGAATCATGAACAATGTGTTCAAAAGTTGTGGAATGATGGGTACTAACTGTCGTAATGTCAGATGTGGAACCGGTAGCGTATTTTTTGAAATAACACATTTCTTAGTTTTACAGTTATAATACATATAACAGCTAAAACCAAAATTGGCTATCGTTTGGAAATTACGTCATTGAAATCATGAACCAATGTGTTCAAAAGTTTTGGAATGATGGGTACTAACTGTCGGCAATGTCAGATGTGGAACCAGTAGCGTATTTTTTGAAATAACACATTTCTTGTTTTTACAGTTATAATACATATAACAGCTAAAACCAAAATTGGCTATCGTTTTGGAAATTACGTCATTGAAATCATGACAATGTGTTCAAAAGTTGTGGAATGAGAGTACTAACTGTCGGCAATGTCAGATGTGGAACCGGAAGCGTATTTTTTGAAATAACACATTTCTTGGTTTTTACAGCTATAATACATATAACAGCTAAAACCAAAATTGGCTATCGTTTGGAAATTACGTCATTGAATCATGAACAATGTGTTCAAAAGTTGTGGAATGATGGGTACTAACTGTCGGCAATGTCAGATGTGGACCGTAGCGTATTTTTTTGAAATAACACATTTCTTGGTTTTACAGCTATAATACATATAACAGCTAAAACAAAATTGGCTATCGTTTGGAAATTACGTCATTGAAATCATGACAATGTGTTCAAAAGTGTTGTGAATGATGGGTACTACTGTCGCAATGTCAGATGTGGAACCGGTTAGCATATTTTTGAAATAACACATTTCTTGGTTTTACAGCTATAATACATATAACAGCTAAAACCAAAATTGGCTATCGTTTGGAATTACGTCATTGAAATCATGACAATGTGTTCAAAAGTTGTGGAATGATGGGTACTAACTGTCGGCAATGTCAGATGTGGACCGTAGCGTATTTTTTTGAATACACATTTCTTGGTTTACAGCTATAATACATATAACAGCTAAAACCAAAATTGGCTATCGTTTGGGAAATTCATAATTGAAATCATGAACAATGTGTTTCAAAAGTTGTGGAATGATGGGTACTAACTGTCGGCAATGTCAGATGTGAACCGGTAGCATATTTTTTGAAATAACACATTTCTTGGTTTTACAGCTATAATACATATACAGCTAAACCAAAATTGGCTATCGTTTTGGAAATTACGTCATTGAAATCATGAACAATGTGTTCAAAGTTGTGAATGATGGGTACTAACTGTCGGCAATGTCGATGTGGAACCGAGCGTATTTTTTGAAATAACACATTTCTTGGTTTTACAGCTATAATACATATAACAGCTAAAACCAAAATTGGCTATCGTTTGGAAATTACGTCATTGAATCATGAACAATGTGTTCAAAAGTTGTGGAATGATGGGTACTACTGTCGGCAATGTCAGATGTGGAACCGGTAGCGTATTTTTTGAAATAACACATTTCTTGGTTTTACAGCTTAATACTATAACAGCTAAAACCAAAATTGGCTATCGTTTTGAAATTATGTCATTGAAATCATGAACAATGTGTTCAAAAGTTGTGGAAGGATGGGTACTAACTGTCGGCAATGTCAGATGTGGAACCGGTAGCGTATTTTTTGAAATAACACATTTCTTGGTTTTACAGCTATAATACATATAACAGCTAAAAACCAAAATTGGCTATCGTTTGGAAATTACGTCATTGAATCATGAAC